>CM060941.1:942616223-943216223 GCA_030765085.1 Allium cepa
GAATAAATCTCAAATTCCTTCTAAGTGAGGCAATGACCCAATATTGCAAAAAGCGTGAATGAGACAAATTGAATTCTTTAATTGCTATTACATGTGATGGTTAACATTTGGGTTGGGTATGAGATGAAATAAATAAGGAATAATCCTAAATTCCTTAAGGAATAATCCTAAATTCCTTATTGTTGCTGATATTTATGTCCTTACTTTATATATTGAAAATTTACCCTTAAATGGTATTGAGGATTAAGTTGAATAATAATAATAGCAGGATAATTATTATATGAGTGAGTACGTCGATATAGACTCTTAGATGACTAGAATTGCATTGAAAGAGATCTTGTTAGACCTCACTGAGATAGGTGATTTATATTTTATAGTGAAAATTAATAAATGAAACTCGACATATTTAATACCAGAACGACTATTATATATTGAATAACTTTTTCGTACGCGGTTCCGTCGAGATAAAACCTTTTGTATTGCGCTCGTAATGACGATAGCTTTGCGATGAAATTGTCTGGTCGAATTTAGAGCAAGTGAAAATTTAGGCTAGTTCAAACCGGAACGCTCCGGCGTCTACTGAAATTTCGGTGGTTAAGCTCACCTTTTCGGATAATCAGGATGATATATAGTAAATAAAATTTACTGTTTGCGTTTGATTGAATTATTGGCTGGTTTGGTTAAATATCTGCCTTTGAAAAGAAACTAACAGTTAAATTGAAAATTCAGGAATTTAGTAGAGAAATCCATATTTTTCTATATTATTATTTTTAAATTTCATATATACCTGTTGATTGTCTTGATTTATTTCAATGGGGTTTTTAGGCACATGGAAGAAGTTGCAAAAAAATTTAGTCTCACGGACAGCAAGTTTATTTTTTAGTCTGAAGGATACTTTGTAGTGTAAATCACAGAATGATAGATGTAGCTATCATTTTCTGTTTACACTATAAAGTGTCATTCAGACTAAAAAACAAACTTACCGTCCCTGAGACTAAATTTTTTTGTAACTTTTTCCTTATCCCTATTTTCCTGTATTTCAATTATATGCATGTTATATAGATTGTTTGATGTCAAAAGTGATAGTTTGGCGATATTGGATGCGACACCGACATATGTAAAAGTTAAACATTTTTGATGAAAAATGTAATAATAGCACTAGTTAAGTGCTATAATAACTATTGGCCTTGATATAGTGTTTTGGAAATACTGTTAATTCCTTTTTGATTTTGGAAATGATATTTAAATCAAATTTTTTGGAATTTCTGAGATATTTTAATTACAAACGAGTTTTGAAACCTTTTTTTATTTCAACTTCTTCTTTTTTCTAATATACATTATACAAGGAAATGTTCTTAAAAATTATTTGAAAATATTGGTTTTGTGGAAAATTAATATAATAATAATTGTTTGTTTCAAAAGTAAATAAAAAAGGGTTATCTTCTATTTAAAAGTGATTTTGTTTTAAAAGGGAAGATATTAGTGTTTGATAAATTTATGAAATAAATCACATTTGTGGTTTTATTAAAATATATGGAATGATTATATTATGGAAAGTATATGAGTTTTATAATTATATTTTAGGGATTTGTTTATATTTAGGGGTTGGTTTTACATTTGTAGTTTTTTTTATAAAAGTAGTTTTGTAATTATATTTAGAAATTTATAGAAAGGAATTTTAGAAATGAATTTTAGAAACGAAGTTTTATAAAAGGGTTTATAAATAATATAAAGGATGTTTACAAAGGAGTTATTAAATAGTTGTGGAGATTTATAAAAGGAGGGTACATTTAGGTTTTCAATATTTATGATGGAATTTATAAATAATATTTTATAGAGAAGTAGTTCGTAAACATAAGGAGTTTATAAAGGCAATTTATAAAAAAGGGATTTTATAAAGGAGTTTATTTTTAAAAGAGATTTGATTTCCCAAAACGACCTTCTTAACTTTAGTGGATGGAACTTTCTTTTTCCATACTTAACACTGAAGGAATGATGTTTTGTTTTATTGTTATCTCCGTTAAAATGACATTGATTTCGACCCAATTAAGTGTGGGTGTTTGAAAGTGAAATCTTTCATAAGCGTTTCACGAATATACTTATACCGATGAGATAAGCATATGAATATTTCAAAATATTGAAAAGTGTAGAGAAGGTTTGTGAATTATATCTTTGTAAAATTATTTTAATACGAGAATTTACAAAGTAGTCTTAAATAATGAAAAGATTTATTTAAGAGGCTTAAGGTTGCTTTGTGCTTAACCAATGCTATTTTCCTTATGGAATTAAATCTCTGGTTGAATTTTTTGATTATTTGATAGTTAAATAACCGACTATCAAATGTTTGCCTATTTTAAAACTATCGTTGTCGGTTTAGAGAGACCGGGATTAGATATATTATCCGAAAACCACTTCAAACCAGAATAAGCATTTCGTATTGGAATATCGCAAAGATAATCGAAGACGAAAGCTTTTTGAAGTGTAAGGACTACTTGCTACTAATCCTAAGAGTGATTCCGAAATAGATGTAGTAGAAGTAGTGCCTTCGGTTTTCTCATATCATGAATAACTTGTATGAATGAATGCTGGCACTACGTTGCTCAGGGAAGTCTATAATTTTACAAACGGGGTTTAGAAATAAGATAAAATAATATCAGTGGATATGGGGAAAATATAAGTTAATGCTGTGAACTTAGTCAATGTGATACGAATCAAGAGGAATTTTGGGGATATTGGATTTTCTAAAGATAGACTTTTGCCAAGTAAAGTAAAATTGTTTTTAAAGTGAATTTTTAAATCTACTATACTATATAACTTTTATAAACTATTATTGGATTTAGAATATTTCGAAGTTAGTTATCTTAAACCATATTTTGAAAATAAAACCATTATTTATAAATATATATGTTTTTAAATGTTTTAATTCAATTAAAAATCCGCTTGAGATGAGAAGCGAGTTATTTAAATTGGGTAAGATTTTAGGAGAAGATCTTATAGTGGGGTTATGGAAACTTAAATAAATTGCCGAAAGTGTAAGATAGGAGTTTCGGAAGGTGAAATAAAACTTCACAAAGGGAAATGGGAGGGAAAATTGGAATTTTTAATAAGAAAAGAGAGCTTTGGAAATATAAAAAGAGAATTAATTGTGGGATTCTAAAAATTATGAGAATAGTGTAAAACGAGTTGGAATTTACAAATTAAATTGTAAATGATTTTGAGGAAAGAAATAGAAAATAAAAGTGAATATTTTCCAAGCGTTAAGTAATTAATGAAGGGGGGAAAATATTCTAAGTACCGGGCAAAGGTTGGAATATGTTCCGTAAGAATAAAATGAATTTGAACTATTTTCAAAGTGTTGAAATATGGAAATCATATCTTGTGAAGATATTTTTTAGATAAATAATTTGGAGAATTATTTAAGGCATGATTATTGTTTGTGGATGTTAACCGATAGTTAAATAACCGACTATCAATATTGGCCAATGCGTTGATCGTTTCGAAGAGACCGAGATCAGGTTTAATTATCCGAAAACCACTTCGATCCGGTTTGAACGTTTTGCGAATGAAGTCCGTGAAGATGTTGAAGACGGTGTTTCGGTTTGTCCAGACCCAGGGCAACTTGTATGGATGAATGCTATCAGACCATCATCAGGAGGACGATGAGCTTTCTAAGTGAAATACGTTCTAAAAAGGTAACGCATAGTCTCAAACCTCATCAACCAGAAATGTCCAAAACATGGGAGGTGCAGCAAGGCTAAGTGGCTAGCAACCAATTAGGGTAAGATTTCGCCTGTCTAGATGTCCCTTTTTATTCGGCTTAGTGTGCGGTTGTTGATCCCAACCGCGGGGTGATCTTATTCGGACTATCCAGTAAGGGGTAGCTCCGGTCTTAAGTTGCAAGGGGTCGAAAATGATCCTCGATACTCTAATCTAAACCAGGTACTGTGACGGGCGGTATCCCAGTAGTCCTTCCATTGTATGGAATTCAATCTCCAATAAGCACCTGTATGGTTTTGATTGTGCCCAACTATGCTGGAACGTGAGATGCAATCAATTCAGCTAGATTCTATTTTACTTTCTATAGACACTATTGTAATACCAGACGAATTTGATAAAAAAAATGATTTGGTTATCGTAAGTTAAAAACCCGGCATATTTATTCGTGGCGTGGTCTTACGAGATACCTTTGTTTTCAAAGGCTTTTAAGAAACTTTAATAATCCAATTGAGTGTGGTTTTCTCACGCTGGTTTTCCAGACTGACTCGGGTGTTGTTTAATTATGATGTTCGGGTCAGACCGAGTATTACAAATACAGGATAGGATGCTCTGGAGCTCAAGAGACGAGCTGGATAATGAAGCGCATTCTCGTACTTGAATTATTATTTCCGATGTGTAAGGACAGATAATAAGCTGTCCAAAGTGATGAATGATTGTTGTACTCTGATGATGGTATGTATGTATAACAGTACATATTTCTTTGTATTTTAAAGCTGTTATTATATATCGTATTTTGTTCCGCTGCGATTGTGGGACTCTGATGTTGTTTTATCTTCTTCTTCTACCTCTTTCTTCTTCTTTTACCCCTAGTTATTCGCTCTTTCGTACACTTTGAGTTGAACGAGGAAGAATTATTATCAACTCAAAGGGTACGGAACTACGGGTCGCTACAATATCATTATAGTCCAATAAATGGTTCTACCGGGTGCGGAACTACGGGTCGCTACAATATCATTATAGTCCAATAAAGTGAAATCTTTCATAAACGTTTCATGAATATACTTATACTGATGAGATAAGTATATGAATATTTCAAAATATTGAAAAGTGTAGAGAAGGTTTTTGTGAATTATATCTTTGTTAAATTATTTTAATACGAGAATTTACAAAGTAGTTTTAAATAATGAAAAGATTTATTTAAGAGGCTTAGGGTTACTTTGTGCTTAACCAATGCTATTTTCCTTATGGAATTAAATCTCTTATTGAATTGTTTGATTATTTGATAGTTAAATAATCGACTATCAAATGTTTGCCTATTTTGAAACTACTGTTGTCAGTTCGAAGAGACCGGGATTAGATATATTATCCGAAAACCACGTTGAACCATAATAAGCGTTTCATGTTGGAATATAGCGAAGATAATTGAAGACGAAAGCTCTTTGAAGTGCAAGCACTACTTGCTACTAATCCTAACGGTGATTCCGAAATAGATGTCGTTTAAGTAGTGCCTTCGGTTTTCTCATATCCTGAATAACTTGTATTGGTGAATGATGGCACCGCATTGCTGCCCAAAGGGCTGCGTTAACATTCCAAGTAGGATTGCTATTTAGAAAGGTAAAACCGAAGCCTCACCAACTGGTAATGTCTAAAACATGGGATATGCCGTAAAGGCTATATGGATCTCCCCCATAAGGATATTGTCACCACCCTCCTAGATTATATACATTTATGAATTTGGTTGTGCATGAGGGCTCTCAAAAAGATTGCAAAGCAACTGGAGTAATGAAATATTCAGTACCATCCAGTAAGGGTAGGCCGGTCTTGCCATGCAAGGGTCAATAAATTTGACCTTGATACATTTTATCTAGAGATGTACTATGACGGACGGTACCATAGTAGCTTTGTCATTGATGGAATCCATTCTCCAATAAGTGCCCATTGGATTTATTGTATACCTATCATGCTGAAATTTAATTAATGTAATAATTTTAGCTATATTCAATATTTATTTTAAACCTTAGACACTATTATAATATCACTGGATTTTCTATAGAAATGTTTTGGTTATCCTAAGGTAAAAACTCATTCGTATTTATGTGCGGCGTGTTCTTACGAGATACCTTTATTTTTGAAAGGTTTTATAACATTAAAATCCAATTGAGGTGTGTTTTTCACGCTGGTTTACCAGACCGATCCGGACGTTATTTTCTTATAATGCTCGGTTCAGACTTAGCATATTTTCAGATTCAGTTTGGATGCTCAGGAGCTTCTAGGGACGAGCTGGATGACTCCAAGACATAGTCACGTATATTTCATTTTCTACTGCATTTGTTAGCTGAGTTTATCAGCAATTGTAATGACATGTTGTTATTATTATCTAGGCTGATGATTATTTAGTGTACTCTGATTTTGATGATGTATATTACAGTTTTTTTTGGTCTTGTAAAGATCCATTTCATATTATATGTCATTCATCACGATGTGAGATTATGTTATATCTTTTCTTTCTTTTTCCCCAATAATTTGTATTTCCGGCACTTGGATGCTTGACACGTGAATACCGCAGATGTATTAGTATTGACTTTTGAGGTTCGAAAATGTGGGTCGTTACAGTTTAACTGTATTTATTTTCAAAATAATATTCATATATAAAACAAAATAATATATATAAGCCGAAAATAAATTTGATAATGAATTATAATATGTATACATATAATTATTTTAACATTTTCTATTAGTAAATATATATATGTATATATAAAGTATATATTTGGCTAAAATTTTTAAAATTGTAAAATTGTCAAAACATTTTATTAAATGAGTCTTAAATTTAATTATATAAATACAAATGTGTAAATTAAAAATAGTTTTCTTTTGAAGTACAATATTTTACATGTTATGCTTTCAATTTTAACAATATTTTTTTATATAAATTGTCGGATGTTTTTATTATATAAACTCTAAATTTAATTATATAAATATGTATATTTAAGTTAAAAAATAATTTTTCTATGATGTAAAATATTTTAAAATATTGAAATTACAATTTTTGAAAAAAATGTGCCAAAGCAGATTCTAATATCTATATTAATATATATACATATATACACATACCATTTGAAATTATTAATTTTTACGTATAAACAAAATAATTAATAAACAATATTTTAAATAAAATATACATATATTAATGAAATTATATTTATAAATATATTTATAAAATAATGTTGAAAAAACGATTTTAGTGTTTTGATGATAACAACCATATGACAATGCTACTAATATGTTTATTGAGTTATTTCAGGTAAAGTAGTTATATGTTGGATGGAAAAAGTTTTTAAAGATATACTAAATAATACAAAAGAAAAAAGCAATAGTGCAAAGAGTGAGATCCGTACACAAATTGAATTATAATGGATGAAAAAGGCTTCATAATTATATGTTGGGAAAATAAAATCAATGGTGTAAAAACGTGGCTAAAGTGGGATTTGAATCCAGGCTGGTACAAATGAATGCACCTGTCAACCAACTACACCATAAGAACTTTTATGCAACATGTAAATATCGTTTATATCATCCTCAGAAGATGGAAAATAAAATTGGTGAAAAAAATTGTATAATGTGGGATTCAGACATTGGTTAGCAAGGAGAGATGTGCCGCTTTACCAACTTCCCTATAATGCATTTTCTCAAATGTTGATTAGCAGGTTTGCATTTGTGCAAGAAATATAAGAAAAATAAATAGACAAAAAAAGTGGAGGAAGCACGACTCAACATAATAGAAATAAAGAGATCAAAAAAATAAGGGAAGCGGAACTCGAATTGGGGCAGCAAAGAATAGAGCATGCAAGCTTATCACTACACCACAAAGCCTTTTGAATTTTGGTCTGCTTAAAGATATGCATGATCGTTATAAAACAAATAGTTAAAGTGACCTTTCAAGCCTCTTCTTCAAGTATTGCGAACTTTCAACGAATGCATCTCTTCCAAACCGAATTTCTGTAGGGTTGAACCTATGCAATGGCTTCCTATCACTCCTATAAACGCCTCCCATCATCCCCAAAGAAAATACCAAACCATATACTCTTATATTGCTTCATGGATCCCTAAACTCCATATTCATTCGAAAAGAAAACTTAAATCAACGTCCTTTCACTCCCCAACATTTAGGTCTAGTCCTAATTAATTTCCTAACCTCTGCACACTCACTCTACATCATTTTGATGGTTATAGAATTTTGTACTAACGTGTGACAAGTCAGTTTATTGAGGTAAAATATTGTCAAAGAAATTTTAATTCTACTTTTTTATAAAAATCTGAGAAGTCGGCAAAGTGAAGTCCTGTAGAGGAAGTCTTCGAGCAGTGCTGTTGTAAACCTGTTACTCCATATGAAGTGAGGGTGTTAGCTAGTGATAAGCCAGAATTGTAACGACCCGTATTTTACGTATCGGAGGATCGTAAAATATTTTTATTTTATTCATATGAGGTTGTATGATTCTATAATTTTGGGATATGACTCTTAGGGACATTATACACACTTATGATTTTTTTTCAAATTTCTGTGTGATAATTTTGACCCTGGAAATATTCTTTGGGCTATATTTTTATAGGAGTCGAATTAGGGTCTCCAACTAGTTTTATTGCTTCACGATGATGGCTTCCCATTTCGAAAAGTGGTCAAAATAGAAAAATGGACTTACAGTTAGGCAGTTATGCCTATTTTTAGTTTAGAGAATTGCTCACTAGAATAAGTGTGCAAGTAATTAAGCCCATGATTAGGCCCATTAGTCTAATTCAAGATTACTATAAATAAGGTTTGTAAGAGTCAAATTAAAAGTTTTTCCTCTCTCCCTAATCTGATCTAAATCCCTATTAACCCTAGATTCATTCAACATCACCCAAATTACTCTCTAAATCAAACTAAATTGAAGATTAGTAAATAAATGATTGACTAGAAGATAGAGATTAACATTTTGGTTGATTCAAGTTGTTTTCATTGCAGTCCACTTTGGATCGAGACTCAAATCGGTTCAATTTGGTGATTAGTGAGTGGTTTATTCCTACTCACTATCCTATACAAGTTTTTATGGTAGAATTATAGGTTCTAACATGATTTTTGATCTTAAAATCATTTTTTGACTTTAATCACAAGTTAACAAATGCTTAAGATCTAAATTGATGAATTCTAATATGATTTGTAGAAATGGCTTTGTAATTCACATTATTCTTATTTTAATGTTCACTGATTGTTTAGATTTGGACTAGAATTTGTTTGATTGCTATAATTCTATGCATTGCTTATTTGAATGGATGTAATTTCATGTTACTCCATGTTTAGATGTTCTGCTTTGATGTTGTTTGCTGGTGTTTTGGATGTTTAGGAAGATAAGTTGGAGAATTTGGCAAATCAGAGGTAAAGATGATCGGAATTGGACGAAACTTAGAGGGAAGGCTCTGAAGCATGGGAAGAGCTTAAGGTTCAAGTCGATTCATTAAGTAGACAAGTCGGTACCGACTTGTTCTTGTTGGTCAGATATCTTAGTGGTTGTGGGGGAACTCAAGAGCAAGTGGTGGACCAAGGCAAGATATAGGAGATTGGCTAAGTATTGGAGGTCATACCGACTTGTTTTCTAGAACTTGAAGGTGAAGGCTTTAGCATGGGATCGAGTTACTTTGGTGGATAGGTCGGGGTTCAAAGTGCTTGAGAATGGAGGCTAAAAGCAAGGAAGAAGAGTTAACCATAATTAGATAAGAAAATAAATCGGTGTCTACTTGTCTAAGTCGATACCGAGTGTTTTTGGTGGGTCCAATGGTGGTGAACTTTTGGGGAATGAAGTAGAGGTTCTGTAGATTGTGGTAGAGGTATTGGCTCGTTCGCACCAGGTTGGATGGCGATGTAACAACATGTTGAAGGCTATGTATCTTTGGTTTGTGACTTGAGGTGGGAGTAGGCATCGAAGATAGCGGCCCGATAAAGGAGAGAGCCATAGAATGAGGAACGTGGAGGGTTCTTGGATAATAGAAACTGGATTGAGCAAGAGAAGAGCTCGGATCTGAATGGAGCAGAGAAGAGCTCGGATGTATATGTATTAAGGAATCGTTGATACTTGGAGTATTCTCTGTTTTACTCGAAGCAGGGGTATTATATGTGAGGATGCCCATGGATCAATGGAGGGATATGTATCCCCTATATTAGGGGCTTTGGGTCTAACGTCTAGCTTTGGGCTATGAAACGTCGAGGTTTAGGCTGCATGATATGAGAGTACAATGAAAAATGATATTTCTGTTAGTCCCTAGCATAGGAGCCATACGAGTTATCATATATTCAAGGCATAGGGATGAGTGATAGTGAGTATTGCTTGATGGATGCTATGGCTTCTTTGGTTGCTTTCTTTAGTGGGCTATCACTCGTGGATATCATTGGGAGTAGGTACTAGAGACGGGGATATGTGGACATATACCATTCTACTTTGTATAGTAGCTTTATGATATTGTAGAGTAGCATATTATATTGTTATGTGCTAATTCTTTGGTTGTAGAGACTGGTTAGGTATGATTTGTGTGCCTTTGTTCCTTACTATATTTACCCATATAGTATTTTGAGATTCATTTACCGCTCATGCCGAACTATTTTCTGACCTAAGGTTATATGCTTTAGTTCTTATTATCTTGGGTATTCTTAAATGAGTAGACTATATAGCAAGTTTAGGTGACGTAGCAGCTGTGCGAAGGACAAGCTGAATGGAGCTATCTCGTATTATATACTTATATGGATTTCTAGGCTTATTCCGTTGTGCAGCACTGGGAAGCCTTAGCAATGACTGCTTATTTGCCTGTATCTGAGACAATTGTTGAGTTTGCTTTTGTTATATAAACTCTATTATATTGATGTATAACTGTGGATTTATTACTCTAATAATTTGTTCACATAGTTATACTGTCTCTCCCGATATATCTATGATATTATATTTTATCCAAAAGCTATGAGATATATGACAGGTGATATGTTGTGCTTGTTTTCTTTTCAGCTATTATG
Source organism: Allium cepa (assembly GCA_030765085.1). NCBI lineage: Eukaryota > Viridiplantae > Streptophyta > Magnoliopsida > Asparagales > Amaryllidaceae > Allium > Allium cepa. Next base: position 942,626,977 of record CM060941.1, read on the forward strand.
ATCATCTTATATCGGGCAAGCATGACAGTATTGCGCTATTTAGCTATTATTTATGATGTTGGTATAGGGTGGTAATCATATTTAGTATCAGATCTTTGGTTACGAGATTAACCTAAGTTGATATCGTGATCCAGTAGAGATAAGGAACGAGTTATCGCCTTAGACTGGATCTAGCGTGTATATATACGAGAGAGTGCATACTTGTTATATGTTTTGGTTTTCAAATCTATTTAGTAATATATTATATAGTATAAGTCGCATGCACATGCGCACCATAAATATAGTTTTTTTATGAGAGACTGATCATTCTTGTTATAGGTATGAATGAGCTGGCATACAAGGAATACTATGAGGAATTCTGCTTTAGGTGTTGAAGAGGGGCATGATCAGGAGCTGCTACGCCTGATTTTTAAGCTATGTTTAACGCTATGTTGGAAAATATGATGAGGAATGCTTCTAGCATGGCTGTTGGTAGAGGTGCTCCCATACAGGTGCCAAAGGCCAATTTTTCCAAGTTAAGCAAGATTATTCTACTCTAGGTGGAAAGCCATTTTATGGAACGGAATCCACTATAGAAGTGCAAGATTGGATTGATACTTGTGAGCGCATCTTCAATCATATGGAAGTGGATGATGCCATAAAGAGAAAATTAGCTTCCAACAACTTTAAGGGCGGGCCATGAACTGGTGGAACACCATTACCATTGCTATCCTAGAAGACAGTTTACTCAGGACCAGTTCAAAGTAAGCTTTAAAGAGAAGTTCATTCTGACTGCTTAGAAGTCGGTATTGTTTAGGAAGTTTGCTAATCTTAAGCAAGGAGAGAAGTAAGTTTCAGAGTATGTTGTGAAATTTAATGCTTTATCAAAGTATGGGATGTCATTCATCGACACTCCATTGAAAAAGAATGAGAAGTTCATCATTGATCTGGATGATTATCTTGGAGGGAAGCTAGTGGACCATATCGATGAGCCATGAGAATCTAGTTGAGAAAGCTCTTCGTCGTAAGAATTTGTATCCAAAGTTCAAAATGGCTATTGTTGCTTCTGTTGAGAAGAAAGAATCGAAATCGCAGCAAGGTGGTGGAGGCAAGAAGAAGTGAAATGGAGGAAGCAGTCTCAAGGAACGAATGGTCAGAAAAAGGGTAAATGGGAACCTACTTGCTATGGGTGCAAGGACAAGGGTCGCCTGATTAAAGATTAGAAAGTGAGCGACAATAGAAAATGCTACAATTGTGATAATCCTAGGCATTTAAAGAAGGATTGTACTGAACTGGTGAAGGATAAGCAAGTTGTGAAAGTGAATGCTTTGGACGCAGTCGCGACTTCATCGAGAGCTCCGTCGATGAAGGAGAAGAGAAAGAGAGTCGTTATTCAAGGTATGGTTTCTATTAGTGAGTTCCTATTCGATCTTTTTTGATATTGGGCTTCACACTCATTCATATGTAATGGTCTAGTAGATAGATTGGATTGATACCTGAGATAGTAGACTGGCCCTTGATCGCAACAAACCTTGTTGGAAGCTTTACTAGCCCGTGCATGGTTTATAGCATTTTAGTTTTATCGAGTCATGAATGCTCTTTTGTTTGTGATTGTTTTGTCTTGAATTTTGTGGGTTCGGGATTACCTTAGGGATGGACTGGCTTAAGATATATTCGGCAATAGTGGACTACGAGAAGCTATTGGTGACAATCAGATATGTGAAAGGGTAAACAGTAGTGATTATCTACTACCAGATGATAGGGTGATGGTTAGCTTTCTATATTTGCTAGAGATTCCATAGAAGGGGTTGTCATCTGTGCTTGTTGCTAGAGAGTATCCGGATATCTTTGAGGAAGTGATTGGATTATCGTCGCATAGATACATTGAGTTTCGGAAAGATTTAGTGAAGGAAGCTAGACCTATAGTTATGACTTTGAGGCATATGGCACCCAGAAAGTAAATTGAGTTAGAGGTGCAAGTGAATGATCTATTTAAGAGAGGGTTCATTCGAAGAAGCATATCAGAGTGAGGTGCACCTATAGTATTCGCAACTAAGGCGGATGGCTTTTTGAGGTTGTGTGGATCATTGTGAGCTGAATAAAGTAACGAAGATGAATAAGTATCCACTCCCACACATTGATGACTTGTTTGATCAGCTTCACGCTGCGAAGGTGTTCTTTCAAATGGATTTGGCAACGAGATTTCACTAGTTGAGGGTAGCAAAAGAGAGTGTACCTATTACTGTATTTCATATGCCATCGGGATTTTATGAGTGGTTGGTAATGCCGTTCGATTTGACCAATGCTCCGTTTTACTTTGTGGTTCTCATGAATCGGGTTTTTAGGGACCAGCTGAACAAGTTTGTGCTTGTGTTCGTGGATGATATTCTGATCTATTCTGGAACTGAAGAGGATCATAAGACGCACTTAAGGATTGTGCAAGAGATATTGAGCAAGCACAAGTTAAGAGCGAAGTTCTCTAAGTAAGTGTCACTTCTGCAGGGAAGAAGTGAGATGCTTGGGTTATGTCATTTCGAGACAAGGCATAGAAGTGGATCCTGCGAAGGTGGCAATGGTTCAAGATTGGAACTAGCCTAAGAATGCCATGGATGCGAGGAGTTTCCTAGGATTGGCTAGATATTGTAGGCATTTTATCAAGGACTTCTCAAGGATTGCAACACCGTTGACCAATTTGACGAAGAAGAATCGGACTTTTATATTGAATGAAAAGTATGAGCTTGCATTTGTGATTCTAAAGGAAAGGTTAATGAGTATACCAGTGCTAACCATTCCAAGTGCGAATGAGGAGTTGATAGTATATATAGACACCTGTGGTATTGGATTAGTGCAGTATTGATGTAGAAAGGAAAAGCTGTTACCTACGCTAGCCGGCAGCTAAAACTACATGAAAGGAATTATCCGACTCATGAGTATTTGTGGCTATTGTTTTTGCTTTAAAGATATGGAGCCATTATCTGCTAGGAGAAAGTTTTAAGCTATTTATGGACCACAAATCCTTGAAGTACCTTCTCTTTCAGAAGGATCTCAACCTTCATCAGTAACAGTGGTTGGAGTTCTTGACCTCTTATAATTTTGGTATTTTCTATACACTAAGAAAAGGGAATGTAGTTGCTGATGCATTGAGTAAAAGATGTGCTAGTTTGGGAGAAATATTCTTAGAATGGAAGCAGACTGAGTACATCGTTGGATATATTTTAGGCCTCATTGCGAGCTCGAACCAGAAATGCTGGCTAGTTTCTCGATCAGACATACTTTAATCGAAAGGATCGGTGCTAATCAAATGCGGGATGCTAGGCTGGTAGAGATCATCGCAAAGGTAGTAGAAAGAGTAGAATCTAAAGACATGAAGTAATATGAGCTCGACCGAGAGGGTTGGCTTCGTAAGGATGGAAGATTATTTTTTCCAGATATTAATGGATTGCGAGATGAAGTTCTACGAGAGTGTCACCATTCCATGTTGACTATTCATCCCGACGGTAACTAGATGTACCGAGATATGAAGCAGACTTACTACTGGGAAGACATGAAGAGGGATGTTGGGGCATTCATCTCGAAGTGTACGAACTACCAATCGGTAAAGGCAATGTAGAAGAAACCTACTGGGTTGTTGCAACCATTAGAGATTCCTGCATGGAAATGGGAGCAAGTATCGATAAATTTTATAGATGGACTATCAAGGACTCGAGAATGGTACGATATCATTTGGGTCATGGTTGATTGGTTGACCAAGAGTGTAAGATTTATACCCGTCAACTCAAGTAGAACAACATCTAAGCCTGCAGAACTATATGTAAAGTGGATAGTCTGATTTCATGGTGTGCTAAAAAGCACTATGATTGACCGAGATCTATTGTTTATCATTGAGTTTTGGAAGAGCTTACAAGAGGCGTTTGGGACTGAGGTGCATCTTAGTACAGCTTATCATCCTCAAACGGATGGACAAACCGAAAGAGTAAATCATATATTGGAAGATCTCTTGTGGGCATGCATTATAGATTTTGGAGGATCATAGGATGATCATTTACATATGGTGGAGTTTGCGTACAACAATAGTTATCAGTCGAGTATCGGTATGGCTCCTTATGAAGTATTGTATGGCCGACCGTGTAAGACTCCTTCATGTTGGTGGGAAGCAGATGAGAAACTGGTACTTGGGGTCATATATGATTAGAGAAACTTCAGAAATTTGAGATCATTCGACAACGAATGAAAGCTGCGCAGGATCAACAGAAGAGCTACACTAATAGGAGACGAAAAGATTTAGAGTTTCCTATCGGAGATATGATATTTGTGAAGCTTTCTCCTCTAAAGAATGTAGTTCGATTCGGTAGAAAGGGGAAGTTGACATCGAGATTCGTAGGTCCTTTTTTGATAGTTGAGAAGATTGGAAAGCTAGCATATAGGGTCGACTTACCTCACAAAATAGCGGCCGTATGCAATGTTTTTCATGTCTCTTATCTTTGGAAGTTTGTGCATAACTCAGGTGTGATGATCACACCGAATCAACTAGAAGATGTTGAGGTAGAAGCAGAAGTTTCTAGATCTCATAGGTCACTTCGTATTGTTAGGTATGGTACGAAATAGCTTAGGGGAAAATCAGTGAAGCTAGTAAAGGTACAATGGAGAGGAAGTGAGGACGATTATACATGGGAGACCGAGGAGAGCATGATAACTATGTGTCTGGAACTCTTTGAATGATAAGATCCACCGTTTATCATATCTACTTTCACCATTTTATATTATATTAGATAGGTTAGCATTCCGCATGCTAGGATAAGTTCACTTATACTACTAATTGCATGGCTGTTTCTTGAGATGTTTAATGGTTGCTTATAATTAGAAGGCATGCAGAGTAACTATAGTCTATACCTATTTAAGGATTTCGGGGACGAAATTTCTAAAGGGGGGAGGGAGAATGTAACAACCCGTATTTTACATACCAGATGATCGTAAAATATTTTTTTTTATTCATATGAGGTCGCATAGTTCCATAATTTTTAAAAATGACTCTTAGGGACATTTTACACTTATGATTTTCTCTCTCTCGAATTTCTATGTGCATTTTGACCTTGGAAATCTTGTTTGGTTATAACTTTCGAGAGTCAAATTAGGGTCTCAAACAAGTTTCATCAATGTAGGTTTCCCATTCCGTGGAGTGATTATAATAGAAAAACGGACTTACGGTTAGGAAGTTATGCCTGTATTTAAGTTTAGACAATTGCTGGCCAGAATTAATGTGTAATTAATTAGGTCTATGATTAAGCATATTAGTCTAATTTGATATTACTATAAATAGGGGTTGTATGAGTCAAAGTAAAAGTTTTCACCCTCTCCCAAAACAATTCTAAACCCTGATTAACACTAGATTCATACCAAATCACCTAATTACTCTCTAAATCAAAACAAAGTAATGATTGGTGAATAAATCATTAACTAGAAGATAGAGATCATCATTTTGGTTGACTCAAACTGCTTTTCAGTGCTGTCAACTTTGGATTGAGACCCAAATCGGTTGAATTAGTGAGTGCTTTATACCTTCTCACTATCATATACATGTTTTTATCGTAGAATTATAGGTTTTAATAAGATTTTTTATCATAAAATTGTTTTCTAACTTTAATCACATTTTAACAAATGTTTAAGATCTACATTGATGAATTAAAATATGATTTGTAGAAATGGCTTTGTAATTCACCTTGTTCATATTTAGATGTTCATTGATTGCTTAGATTTGGATTAGAATTTGTTTGACTGCTATAATTCTATGTATTGCTTGTTTGAATGGATGTAATTTCATGTTATATTATGTTTGTATGTTGTGCGTTGATGTTGTTTCATAGTGTTTTGGATGTTTAGGAAGATAGTCGGAGAAGTTGGAAAATTGGAGGCAAAGATAATCAAAATTGGACGAAACTTGGAGGGGGGTTTAGAGTATGGGAAGAGCTTGGGGTTCAAGTTGCACGTCCAAATTCGTTAAGTAGATAAGTCGGTACCAACTTGTTCTTGTTGGTCAAATAGCTCATTGGTTGCGAGGGAACTCAAGAGAAAGGCTAGTAGAGGTGGACCAAGACAAGATATAGAAGATTGGCTAAGTGGTGGAGGTCATATCGACTTGCTTTCTAGAACTTGAAGTTGAAGGCTTTGGCATGGAGCCGAGTTGTTTTGATGGATATGTTGGGTTTCAAAGCGTGTGAGAATGGAGTACTAGATTAAAGGAAGAAGAGCTATCCAATAATTAGCTGAGCAAACAAGTCAGTGCCTACTTATTTAGGTCAGTATTGAGTTGTTTTGGATCCAATGCCAGTGGAACTTTTTAGGGAATGAAGTAGAGGTTCTGTAGATCGTACGAGAGGTGTTATCTCATTCGCACCAGGTTGGATGGCGATGTAACAGTACGATGAAAGCTATGTATCTTTGGTTTATGACTCGTGGAGGGAGTAGGTATCAAAGATAGCATCTCGATAAAGGAGAGAGCCGTAGAATGGGGAACATGGGGGTTCTTAGATAATGGAAATTTGATTGAGCAACATAAGGGCTCGAATCTGAATGGAGCAAAGGAGAGCTCGGCTGTATATGTGCTAAGGAATCATTGATACTTTAAGTGTTTTTTGTTGTACTTGAAGCAAGGGTATTATAAGTGGGGACGTCGATGGATCAACGAGGGATCTCTATACCTTAGACTAGTGGCTTTAGATCTTATGTCAAGCTTTGGGCTATGAGACACATACAGAGCTTTAAGCTAGGTGATATGAGAGTACAACGAAAACTGTGATTTCCTTTAGTCCTGGCATGAGGCCATATGAGTTTCATATATTCAGGGCACAGGGATGAGTGGTAATGTGTATTGCTTGATGGATGTTATGGTTGCTTTCTTTAGTGGGCTATCACTCGTGGATATCATTAGGAGTAGGTACTTGAGATAGGGATATTTGGACATCCACTATTATATTATATTCTATATAGTACCTTTATGATATTGTAGAGTGGCATATTATATTGTTATGTGCTAACTCTTTGATTGTAGGGATATGTTAGGTATGATTCGTGTACCTCTGTTCCTTACTATATTTACATGTATAGTATTTTGAAATTCATTTACCGCTCTCACCAGACTATTGTCCAAGTGATGTAGTAGCTGTACGGAGGACGAGCTAGATGGAGCTATCTCGCATTATATACTTATATGGATTTCTACGCTTATTCCGTCGTGTAGCACTGGGAAGCCTAGCAGTGAATGCTTATTTGCTTGTATTTGAGACAATTGTTGTGTTTGTTTCCATTGTATAAACTCTATTACATTTGATGTATATCTCCGTGGATCCATTATTTTATGATTTGTTCACATAATTGTTACTATCTCCCCTGTTATTGTGATATTATATTTTTATCCACGAGCCATGAGATATATAACAGATGATATGTTATGTTTGTTTTCTTTTCAAGTCTGATGATCATCCTATATCAGTTGGGCATGATAGTATCATACCATTTAGCTATTATTCGTATCATTGGTGTAGGGCGGTCGTCACAGGAATAGAGATTTTGGGATAGAATGTAGGACGAGAGATCCAAACCAGTATAATTTGACTATTTGATTGACCATTATATTTTTGGTGCATTTATATAATCTCTTATCTATTGCCCATCTTCGATCATGTGCATAGAGACCAACAAATAATTATGGTCAAAATTATTGTGTACACACACACACACATGCATACATACATATGTATGTGTTATACATATGCATAAGAATTAGCTATCACAGTTAATAATCATTAATCAATAAAATTGTATATGAAATGATTTAGGCAATGACATATATGTATACAAGTGGTTATATAAATATGTAATATTAGATAAATATCATATTAAATGTAAATAGGGATTTACCTAAGAAGTTTTGCCTTTGATTCACACTTTTATCTAACTGGCCTATTTGATCTCTCAGATCCACACTCGCTGCTGTAAACAAATGATGTGCTAACTCCAGATCTAGCTTATTTTAGTTAGTTGGAGGTGAATGGAGTTTAAAATGAAGGCGGAGGAAGGAGGATACTTGCGGCAGAAAGGATGAAGGAAGGTGGATGAAAATGTAAACTGAAACTAAATGCTTTAGTTTCCTTTTTATAGGGAGAGCTGACTGACAGATCTACTACCAATCCCTCCCTTATCAAGTCAAAATCTGAACTCCCTCCCCTCCAAGTTTGTCCAGCCATATCTAAGGTCCTTAATGGATCAAATTTCCTTCCAAACCCAATAGTAAATTATCCCATTTAAATCCAATTTAAATTCTTATTGGTATTGTATATCGATACACATATATACAACTTCTTATATACAGACATAATAAATTACTAACAACACTCTGAATAATTCTAGATGCAACTCCATTTTACTAAACATACCCCATACAATAAAATAAATATTAATTAATTTAATTAGTTTATAACTATTATAAATCAGTTAAACTAACAGTGTTTTGGAGACTAGGTTATGCAATTCACTGATCTGAATTAGCTAGCAATTAATATTCGAACAATTCAAATACTAATGTCCATATGTCATCTTAGCTAATGTGACAACCTGCACCTCTGGACATACCGAATCAAAGCCTAAAATGACATTCGAACACGTCATGCAGAGAAGTTTAGATATTCAGATATCCTTTCTTAGATGTCTGACGTCGATGTCGGACGTTTGAAAAAGGATTCAGACGTCTGAATCAAGTATTCAAACTACTTTCTATTAGGTTTGAATGTCTTAAATTTAGGTGTCTGGTTGAATTTTCAGACGTCTTGTTGTGCTTTTCCATATTTTTATAACTTGTTTATTATTTTGGTTATTTTCATTTCTTCGTTGATTCGAGTATGAACTTAAGGTTCAATTTCAATCAATCTCTGTGTATGGTCTTCCATTTGTTTACAAAAAATTTAGTTGTCAATTTCAGCATTATACACACACACATGCGCGCGCGCACACACATACACATATTTATATCTTTTATTTAAACTACCTATGTGTTTTCAAATGAAAGTACGTATATTCCAAGTTATAACCAATTTAAGGTGAAATAGAAGGGTATTTGATTTCTTGATTTATCAAATCACACCAACTTTATCATATAAGGGTATATATCCATAGAATCTAGGGTGAACCAAATTAGTGTATCTTTTCCTTTTTCTAAAATTAGAATTAATTAATCTAGGGGTTTTCCATCATATCCACACTTAAGATTCATAATTGAAATTAATCAATTTAAATAAACTTTAATTGAAACTTCAATTCCATATTCAAAGATCATAATTTTAGGTCGGGAAGAATTATAAGTAAATTTGATTACATATGAATCAACATAATGTAATGATCAGTTCACTCACTTTTTTAAAGCTACCTTCCTCCCAGCTTGATTTGAATCCCCTTGTTTAGACCTCAAAACTCGATTAATTCGTATTTCCTTCATCTCTTGCTTCTCTTCTTTTAATTTGATTTTCCTTTTTTTATGTAGAAATTTTTGAAGCGATAGAAGAGTTTGTTTAGATTGAGGAGTTTTTGAGAGAGAGAAGGAAGAAATATACAAACATGTGACGCTAGGGTTTGGGATAAGAAACAACAAAAACTATGGTCTAAAAACTATGGTTTTTCTAACTTAGGCCCGAAATCCATATTTATGGAAACATTATTACTCATATTTTCGCTATTTTTGACCCGATTTATCAAATTTAAGAAGTTATATATGTTTCCTAACTGTAAATGACATTCAAGACGCAATGAAATTGGTCCGAGGCCTAATTCCAACGTTTGTGTAACTTTTTTTATTTTGTTCTTTTATATAAAATTATATTTTCGCCTCTGTTAATATTTTAATTCACTATTAAAATTTCTATGGTATTACATTCTCCCTTACTTAAAAGGATTGTCTACAAAATCTCCAAGGATGGAAAATTTTAATTCGCTCAACCAATATCTATAGCCATCTACCCAACCATCAATAATTTGCAAAAGTTGTCCTTAAATTCAAAATTTCTAATGTTGCATGTACATTTAGGTATGGAATGCATATGAATATATAGGTAAGGTAAAATTGGGCGTCTTCTAAACTAATCAATCTCTTGAAATGCAAGTACGTATGTGATGTTTTCAAAATGTATGCAATATCTTATATTTGTAGTTCTACATGGACGAGAACCATTCAATACATATGCAAAAATGAAACAACCACTATGAATATATATCTAATAAAATAAAGTGGGTGAGGTGTTGTATGTTATAGTCTAACTGAATTTATTAGTCTATATGTGCAATGCTAACTAATAAAATTCATTCATTAGCAACCATCATCCAAAACATGTCCTAGTGATATGTTCATAACCATGCCTAGCATCTAAACATTCCTACCTATGGACTATTCTAAGCTAAATACTAAGTGCACTAATAATCATATCGAGTTAAGTGGAAATATACCACAAAAATGCTATAGATGGATATCTCGAATTTTCTCCTTAGTCTCCTACGTACTCTCAACTGGATCGTCTCCTCACTAGACTCTAACCAGTTTAACTACTTATTGTGGAGTCATCTTGCTCCATGTTCAATAATACATGTAGGTGCATGGTGAATAAGCAATTCTATATCCACTTCAACTTCTTCCAATTGACTGGCTCGACCATAATAGTTGAATTGTGTAGACACTTCCGCAAATGCAACACATGGAAGACATTATAAACTCACACTAACTTTTCAGGAAGCTCTACTCTATAAACTAACTTCCCCACTCTCTCCATGATCAGAAAAAGCCCTACAAAACTTGGAGATAACTTTCCTGAATTACCAAACTTTATAACGTGTCAAAGTGGCAAGACCTTCACAAAGACCATGTCGCCCACTTCAAACTCCAACCCTATTCTTGTTTAGTCAGCATAAGATTTCTGCCTATTTTGGCAATCTTCATCCTCCTATGGATCAAGTCTTCTTTCTCTGAAGTCTTCCATACCGTATTTGGTCCAAGAATGTATCAATTTGTATTGTCCCACCAACAAGATGGTGATCTACAAGGCCTCGTGTACAATGCCTCAAGTGGTGCTTTCCTAATACTTACATGATAACTATTATTACACGCAGACTCTACAAACGACAAATGATCCTCCAAAGAACATCCAAAATCCAAAATACACATGCGAAGAAAGTCCTCTAATACCCAATTCACCCTTTTGGTCTGCCCATATGTATGTGGGTTATAAGAAGTACTCAAGTTTAATTCAATGCCCATGGCCTTCTAAAGACTCCTCCAAAACTCTTTAGTGAAAGTGGATCTTGGTCGCTGATGATGCTAGAAGGTGTTGGAACTGGGTCAACTTGCAGTGGAAGAAATAGTTGAATTTCAAAAAAATAATACCATTTTGGATATTTATTAGGCCTATGAAGTCTAATTCATTTAGAACATTTCAAAATTTCTTTTAAGTAAAATCATTATTTTATTTAAATTTATAATATAGTTCTATTGTACCATTATGTTATTATTATATTATAAATATATGTGTATCATATACACATACATATATGTATGCATATGTGACAAATAAATTCGTGTAAGGTTTGACATGCCCATACATAAGTGTTGTGATTTACACCGCAACATACATGTTGGCCCTTCTAGTATTTCATGCGCTGTCTAAATGAATATATCTATATGCGTCAAATAACATATACATATATTTATATAAAACTATGCATATGTAAAATTTAATCACATATGTACATATACATGGAAATAATAATTGTAATAATTCACATAAAAAATTTAAAAAATTTATTTGTACAAATAATTACTTATACTAGAATACAAAATCATTTGTTAATTAATATAAAATAATTTAAAAATTAATTATTTTTATTGCTGTAAAACTGAATTTATAATAGAGGAAACTTTTTTTAATTATAATTATTTATAAATATACAAATACTTATGTATATACATAGATATGTATAATTTATATGAATATAAAAATAATAATTTTATAAAATTAGTGCAAGCTTATTAGAAGCACATGGCATTACAAATAAATTAATTAATTATTTATAAAATATATGTAAATAAACAATTATAAAATAAATTTAAAAAACTTATTTAAACATGTATAAATGTATATAAATAATAAGTTTTGTAAAATTAGTGCATGAATAATGGAAGCTCACGACATCAACTTTTATTATATAATTTTAAATTAATTTTAAATAAAAAATTATAAGATAAATTAAAAAACCAATTTAAATAATTACTAAAATGATTAAAAATCATTTTCAAAATCTAAAAATTATTTAATTCATTTATATAAAATTTTATACTTAATTTCATATTATATTGCATATATTTTATTTATTTATTTATATAATCAGTTTCTAGTTAAATAAGTGGATGTATTAATATTTAAATATATAATAAATAAACGTATTTATTAAAATCAAGTTTTCCATACGACCAAATTATTATTAAGTAAAATCAAAATTTTATTAATTTTAAAATGTTTATTATTTAATTTTAATCTTTAAGTTATAATTAATTAATTTATTTATTATATATAATAAATTTTTTTGTTGCTTGACCGTGAGCTTTATTATGAGCAAGCATATAATTTTAAGTATGTGTGTATATAATCATATATGTAAATGCATCAATATATTCGACCATCTAAAATGTGACATATCATAGATATGCTAGATTTGTCACTTATCGATCTAAACACATATGATATTAATTTATATTTGTAAATCAGAGACATACCTTCACTAAGGTCTATTGAATACACATTGAAACAAAAATACAAGCTTCTGTGAATCCTATTCCAGTACTGAAGGTGCTAGCTTCGAATTGTGGACCACCGACTATTGAATAGCTTTTATTTATTTTATTTGAGCTTGAAAAGAGGATATGGTAAGGGATAATTTCGGCCAACAAGGAGAATGGTAGAGGCTCCAAAAAGTTCAATTTAGAATGAGGGTTATGATCTATATATAAAGGAGAGGATAGAGAGTTAAAGTAGGATAATTATCCCATTTTCTCTCTTACTCATTCTTTACCTTTTAAAATATTAAAGCCCACCTCTATTGCCATCTTATGGCCACCCTTTCTAATATCATCATGGTCGAAATATCCATGCCATATATGGGCTTCAAACCCACTTTAAGCTTGAATATTATTTATATCATCTAAATCCAATTTAAATGCATATCGATACCGTATATCGATTAATATATTTATAACTATTATAGATATATTTATTAATATTTTTTAACACATCAAATAATTTTTACATAATTAATATTCCATAAATATTAATTGATTTAATTAATTTGTAATAATTGTAAATTAATTAAATCATATGGTCAAAGGCGTATACATCATTTCGGTTATGTGACTCTTTAGGTGTAAATTTGGCCAACGGTTAATATTAAACAATTCAAATATTGACGCTCACACGTCACTTAGCAGGTGGTGTGATATTTTGGCCAAATTTATCACTTGCATGGTTTCGGTAAAATTCAATTTTATCTTGTTAAGCATTACCCGATTGTGAGATTTATTTACACTAATTTTCTTCGTTAAAACTATATCACTTTGGACTCATGGGATCTGGTAACGATCAAAATTCTGATATCGTCCATATTCAACTCTATAATCCAAACACAAAGTCCTTGGTTCAATAATAGCAATTATCATTAACTGAACTACATTGGCTAGAGACTTTGAGTTGACTTTGGTTGACCGTGATGCTAACCTGATATAATCGAGAAGACGAATCCTCTCTTGAATAACGTTTTACTTCCAATGCTTCCACTCGACCTAACTATAGTCTTTCGATGGACGCCGTGCCATAGTTTAACTATAATCAAAGCGAAGCTTCCTTTTTGAATATCAATAGTATTCTCTAGTCGAGAGAACTGTGTAATTTTGTCACATCGACATTTTCTGTTTGACCTTAGTTATATTAACCAATAGAAAACTATCGAGTGGGTCATTCCATAGTCATTCACAACTATCAGTACGTAACCCCTTGGTGCTCCCAGTAACTATGAGCAATACACTTCCCAACATTTGGAGGGTGTTACATACTCTAGCCTCAATGAATATATCAATATCCAGTCTCGATACATCTTGATTAGGAATATTTAAAACAATATGTTTATTTTATTGTGATAAATCACTTATAGTTACAAACATTGTAACTGTTATCACAAAACATACAATTTATGGATTTTCTATTAAATATACTTTATATTAAATTAATTAATTAATATAACACATTATATCAAGTATATAATAGAAATAAAATACCTTTTATTTTGAACAAGATTGGTCATCGAGTTAGATATAGGTAACGAATTACATAATTGTCTCCTATGCATACCTCTAACTCTATCAATCTTCCATTTGCACTTAGGGCCAATTATGGAATCTCTATCTCTTCCCTTTAATCAGTTTGATGGGAACTTGTCGAGTTGGACCCTTCATGAATGGATTTGCTATGTCGGTTTAATTAACTACTCTATCAATCAACTCTCTCCGATGTTGATAAATTATCTTTGTCATGTGGAACTGTTTAGAGTATGCTTCTCGACTTCTAATGAGCTCTTATTATTACTTTGTTATAATATCAAAATGATGTAGTATTCTTAATACTTGGAATCACCCCTAGCTTAGTTATAAATTTATGAAATTATATTTATATATATTACTTTAATTGTTGTGCTATTCAAGTCGATGTACTAAGACTTTCGTTGAATCAGCCACAACCTTTCGTTTGGAACATTTCCAACTTAATGCTTCTTAATTAAAGCTTGAACATGAATTTAATATCGGCATACCATACTCGATAACATATATGAAGTTCGAGTTTGAATACTCGTTTAAAAGAGTTTGTTCTTTCTGTAACAATTCTCTAGTATTTCATAGGTACTCGAGTACACTCTAAACTTAATTTAGTGATCTTAATTCGGATTTGATATTTACTTCATGCACCAAATACATAATCAAATGATGATATCGTAGACAATCCAATATGTATGATAATTCTTATTGTCAACACATAAGGATTCCATCTTACATGTTCCATATTAAAAAATTCAAAATGGTGTCTTTACATATCATTTGGGACATTCCTAACATCCATTAAAGATGTAATTTACAAATCCAGCATCGAATATTAAACAACAAACTATTATTGATTTTAACAAAAGTACATTATTAAGAATTAGCAATATGTTGTTTACGTATAGTCTAGAAATATCTACGTTCTTTTTAGTGGTTCTTTCATATGGACACACGCTTGCTCTGCATTTTGAGTGAAAATCAAACTATTTGATATTTCTATGAAAGTACTTACTCAATTCTGATGCTTATAAACAATTTTTTCGTATCATTTATTGGACTATATCCAAAAACCCACAAACTCGGTATCACTTTCACTAACTTCGAGACACTTTGGTTGTTATATACAAATGGTCTATGCTTTCATTATTTAACTAAAAAATAGTAATACCAAGAGATGATTTTATGAGTAAATCTGAATTAACTTAGGCACGTTGAATATAAAATCTATTACGCTAATTTTAACAATCAAAATTAATGTTGTTGTTCTTATCAACATTGCTCATTATATTTCAACTGTCGTAGTCCTGCTCTCGATGACACATTCATGGTCGATGGATTATATCCCTTTGGGTACAACTACCAAAATAATATTTTGATAGCATACTTAGAATCCATTTTGGATTTGTATATTATTCCATATCATTGAGTCAATACTCTAAACGGCTTAATTGATAACTAAGGACTATGTATTCTCAACATTGATAAAAAACTCTTGTTAGACATTCTAATGCGTTGTGTTTATTTAGGTTTGGTTAATTTCATTTCATCCCTTGTTATTAGTTTCATCTTTGGATCATATCCAAATCAATTTTACTACCAATAGTTTCTCAAAAAATTCTTTCGCTACAAAGATGGTATTTTGAAACAACAGTTGTTTATTAGTGCTTCGAAATAGGTATCCATACACACTTTATGAATTTCCTTATATAAGACTAATTTGGTTTTAGTTTATGATGCTTATGTTCAAAACATAAGTTAGTCATCTAATGATGATCATTCTTAAAATTATTTTGGGATGGTTCATACAAGATCCCTCATGTATAATTATTACGTACAGTCTTTCGACTCACACAACCTGCCAACTCTTTGGCCTAGGATATGTTGGGGTCTTATCTTGTATAACTTTGTAAACCATTCTTTAAATAAAATTAATTTTAACCTTGTATGCTACTCTTAAGTATACAGCCTTATAGAAAGAAGTTAACTCAACTTTACTCACAATTAACGTATTTTGTCCACCAAAGTTTGATTACTCATTATCGATACATCATTATGCATCATAGGAAGGAGTGACTTTTAAGAATGGATCATTATCAATTATTAGGCACGTTCGAAGCTCTTTCCAATATACTTTCTTATTCGATCAAATCAAGTCATTTAATTTTCTTTTGCATGTTATTTTATTTACTTCTGTTTTATATTTTATGAACTCATTATTAACTTACCACATGTGTATCATATACACATGTTCATGTTTCTGATAATTCATCTATGAGTACAACAAAGTACTTAGAATCGTTTTGGAATTAATAGACTTTTGATTGCATACTCTATATATATTAATCCGTAGAGTTTGCTAACTCTTATGATGCTTCCATTGAATGAGTGCTTTGCCCTTATTTGTTTGAGATATAATTCACTAATACCGTATAATTCATAATCATATAACCAAAGAATTATTTTTCCAAACTTTGGCTTAGTCCATAATTCTAAAATAATTGCAAATAAACTTAGATACTTCTGTATTTTCAAAAGCATCATAAACACCAGTACTGTAGTTTTATTTTATAATGAATATTCATGACATTCATATTAAATAAAACTATGTCCATTTTTCAGACAATAACGAAATGGTTATTATTTATTAAGTAATGTTTGGTATGTTTTACGAAAACAATTTTCGTAACTTAATGCGATCAATAAGTGTTATATGACATGCTCCGACTATTTCCACCATTACTTTAATAACGTATGAAATATGAAACTCCATTCATCCACTTAATATGGGCTATTTGTTTCACTTATGGTAACTGATTTACATTCAAGAATTTTCAGATCATGTAACCTAAATTCAAAGTAATAAACTTCATAGAAAACAATTTTCTATATGAAAATGCATTTGGAATAGATATCATATAACTTATTCCAGTGTTAAATATTAACTATCATTATACAATCCTCATTTCCGATATTTCTTTATGAAGAATTGATCATTCACTCTCTTCATCCCAACCGTTCCTTAGATTACATCCATAGTTCTACATTTGATTTCCTTTCTGCACGGTTGAACCATACAAAGGAAATCCTTACTATAATATCATAAGAACGCTTTACAAAAGTGCACTCGATCATCCTTAACATTTAAGGATATCAAATATGTTGCCTTTACATAAACAAATCAAACTGACATGTCAGTGATGGAATTCTTAGATTTTTCTTGTAGTCTTTGGTCCAGTGTTACACTTAACATAGAAATATCATTATTATAATCAATCATATTGAATACATGATCTCAGACTATAGTTTATTTGCTTATTTTAATGAATTATTTTTATCAATGTTTCATACAGTACGAATTGTGATCATTCACCGTGTAAGTATAGTCTTAAGTAAACTCATAAGTGACCAAGTTATGAGTGTATTTAGTGGTTGTATAAAAAGACGCTTGCATGGGCCAACATGTAAAAATTTATTGGTAATTATGTTCTATTTCCGTTTGTCATTATTAATTCAATTCATTTGTACATTTTTAATTGATAAACAATTTATCAATTATATTAATTGGACAAATTTATCAATTTAGATTATTGTAAATTTATACAGTAAACGTTCTTATAATATTAGAAAGGTTAAGTGTTACAATTTTATTTTCTAATAAGGATCCCACTAGTCTTTTATGTTTCTCCAATCCCTAAGATGAAACATAAAAGTCTTTCGACTTCACTAGTGGGTGTTAGGACTAGTCTATCTTTGAATTCTGACCTGGAGTTTGGTCAATAAGTCATTATCCTACAAATGATGGAATACTCCTTATCAATTGTATCATATATAACTCCTAACCCATGATTCCTTGTCGACCTTGGGCTTGCTCAACAAATTGAAAGATATTGTTCACTCCCACTACCATTTCGTGATGGCCTAAGTATAGTATAGGTACCTTGAGTTTTCTCAACAAATACAAATAGTTATCTTACCTCATCTAGTCATATTAATAATACTACACATAACATCTCTATCTTGAGTTTGCTCAACAACTGGAGAGTATGCTAGTAATTTATTAATGTATAAATGGTAAAAGACAAATTTATATTAAAGATTCATAATCCTTAATATATTCAATTGAGTGATATCGACTTATGAAATAATGTATTTCTTATAAATTACCCTCGTATTCAAGTGTCAGACACATCAAAAATCAGTGTACTATCCGTATGTATTCATTCCTTAAGTCTATAGCCCGCATGCATAGCTCAGTTGGTCAGAGCTGCCTAGTGATCACGGAACAAAGTTCCTTGAGGTTGCGGGTTCGAGTCCTGGCAAGTTGCACTGTGTAATTCTTAAGACGTGGAGCGGTTATCCCTCAAAAAAGCAATAATTCTTAGAGGATTGATGCTCCATGTTGGGCTAGCTAAAAAGGGGTTCGGTTATGGCGGACCTTCTGTATCCCCTAGCTCTACTCCCTGGAGTAGGATTTTCAAAGGGTTTCTTACCGTTCTACCTTTTATTGTACATTTATATTATATAAATTTTATTGTGTAATTTGATTTACTCATATAATAGTTTTATATATAATATTATATTAACTAAATCTTATTTAATTAATTAACACTTTAATTAATTATTGTATAATTCAATTATAACATATTATATTGAATATATATATATATATATGTGTGTGTGTGTGTGTGTTATAACCTTTATAGTAAGACATATATAGCATGCATACATACATATCTACATACATATTTATGTGTGTATGTATTTTAATTTATTAATTAACTTTTAATTTATTTATTTAATTAAACAATTTTATCTAAATTTTATTAGTTTCAAAAACTCTTTTATACACAGATGCATACTCAAATTGTCTTAAACAATTCAACACAACATAACACGTATGATTATATCTATTATACATCTATATATATTTAATTGATTAACTTATTTAGTTAATTCATTTATTTTATTAATCTTGTTAATAAATAATATATTTTCAAAATTAATTTTATATTAATTTTCAAACATTTTGAATTTTCTAAATTATATTATAACTTTTATAATATACATATAACCTTTATAATACATATATATATACATAAATAAATAAATATATATATATATATATATCTTATTTAAATTTAACTTTTAAAATATTATATTTTAATTTTTCAAACAGTTTTGAAAATTAGCCCAAGGCCCAATTCAAATTAGGCCTTTTATATTATGGATAACCTTTGGGCTCACATATCCGTTCGGGTCTGGCCGCTAGCTAGGTAGGGCTAAATACTTGATTATCCAAACTCAATCCTTTGACACTACTTTTCTTATACACCCTGCTAACTTTGGGCTGTAAGCTTAATTGGTTAACCCTAACAGGGCTATATCAGACCGCATGGGATACTATGCTGTGATACCATTGTTGGGACCAGGCCTTCCCGTAGCAGAAGAAATGGATGAATTTCATTTTTTTATCCATTTTGAATCTTTACTGAGCCTATTAAATCTAAATCACTTAGAACATTCCTAAATTTATTTTAAATAAAATCATTATTATTTAAATTTATAATCTAGTTTTATTTTAACATTATGTTATTATTATATTATAAATATATCTATATCATACACACACACATACAAACATACACATATATGTATGTATGTATGTATGTATGTATATGTGTGTGTAACATATCAATCCATGTAAGGTTTGACATGCCTGCATATAAGTGCTAGAATCTAAACCGCAAAGGGCATGTTAGCCCCTATAGTATTATATGCGTTGTCTAAAGGAATATATCTATGTTCATCAAATAATATATATATATATATATATATATATAATGTAATGACCCGTAAAGTTCAATAATTAAATTTGTTGAATTAATAAGATTTTGTAATTAAATTTAGAAAGAAATAAAAATCTTATAATTTATGTTGGAGTGAATGTTAGAAAATAAATGTAGCAATTGTAATTAAAATTTACGATTTAAAATGAAGTTGCAATTAATTGAAATAATGTAAGTTTTCATGCTTGGTTATAAGTTTAATATAAGAAAACAAATGGAAAATAGGTAAACAAAAGTAAGGATTGAATTAACCAAAGAAATAATATTGATTAATAGTAACTGAATATAAATTAAGGTAATAAGGTTAATGCAAGTTGATAAATAACTAATTTAGTTCAATACAAATTAATTTAAACAATTCAAAGGTTATAATTCATTGGAATTAGTAAAATGGGGATTTAATGCAAAGTTATATTAATTGATAGAATCAATGCTAGATAAGCTATTATAATAATTGTGGTTGATAATTAAGTATGAATGTGATTAAATTAGGCAAATAGTGATAATTATTAATTGTTTACCCATTGGATTAGATCTAAATCAATTGCAACATTTGTTGTTAATAATAGCTTATAAGTGGAATTAAACGTCAATGGTAACGATTAGTATAAGTTAACCATTTATTTAGTATGTGAAATTTAAAACTGGTAATCAACTGCAATAAATCTAAATTAAAAGTTATGTTAGTATAAATTTAGGAAATAATTGGTAACCAATGTTAATTTTATTTATAATATGACCATTGGTTGATTTAAGGAGTGAAAATCAAGATTTATTAATTTATTTGAAATTTAAAATTGAATAAGTGGATTAATTGCAAATAAGTGGAATTTAATATTAAAATATTGCGTTAATGGAAATTAGGATGAAATTTATGAATATTAATGCAATAACTATGAACCAATGAAAATTTCATCTAATTGATAATGATAGATTGAATAATAGAATGAAAAGTCAATCAAATGGAATTATTGAAATTAAAATTGGTAATTTCTGAATTATTGAAATTGAAAGCAAAGATAGTAATTATTGAAATAATTAACATTGAATCAACATGAAAATTTGTTTTAAATTGTTATAAATGGCTAAATAAATCAAGTGATAAAAATTTGTAAACTAAAGGATTGAAATTGAAGATTTGATTTAATTAATTAATTTTTAGTTGATTTAATTAACTAGAAAAATAGCCATTTTGGCCACTAACTCGGATTTCGACGAAACCAGTTTCATCGGATCCGTATCGGTGAATTATTATAGGATTTTAAGTATCGTAGTGATCGGGCTTGTCCTTTGATCATATGGGCTTGAAACGCCTTGAAATCAATGAAATTGAAATCAATTTGAAATAATTTGATTTTAACATAACTTATTCATACGATGGAATTTGGACTTGAAACCTGTTCTATCGCTTTAAAATATTTTAAAACATCTATTTTGATATATGGGTTGACCCAATTTCATTCCGGAGTCAGAAAGGGCTTTTCGGGCCATTTTACCGTTCAACGCGTGTATCCAATCGATCAGATCCATTCTATTTCAGCTTTGTCTATAAATACCCTGTCATAAGCCATAGCCTACCTATATTTCTCATTTGTCTATACGTACAATTCTTTCTCACCTCCTTATTTCAATGGTAGACAATTTCAAATCTAATTGCAATTCAAAAATCAAATTGAAATTTCAAACTCCTCAAAAAATTTAGAAAAATTATATATCGAAGCTCTCAATGTACGCATCTCAAAATTAAAATTCGTTTCTCGATTCGATGCATCGATTGTCCAAAATTTCAGAATGAATACCGACCTTTCGTGCGTTGTGGTGGAGGATTAACGGTGGATACTCGTCGATGGTTCGATCGGGATATATGGGAGTGTAGAGGGGACTGAAAGCGACAGATCCATTGGTTTCATTCGCCTCAAAGTGGATCTGATCAATGGCGGTTTGGCGGTTAGGGTTTGCGGCGGCGGGCCGTTTATGGGTGCTGTGATGGGTCGATCGACGATCAGGGTGTGCGGCCCCTGTTACTCGTGTCGAAGGCGTCGGCTGATCTCCTGGGCATGGCGCGTGGTGGCATGCGTAAGTGCTTTTTTGGTGGCGGCCATGCCTTTTTGTACGTGTTCGAGAGGGTAATACTGTTGCTCACGTGCGGCTCGTGTTGAGTCAACTGGTGATGTGTGCTTCAACTGATTTATTTATTTATTTTATTTAAATTTCAATTCCATGGTTCTAACTCGAATAACTTTCACGTACGAGATCAAATTCATGTGCGGTTTTCTCCGCTAGGTTCGTATTGAAATTTCGGACAATTTGACGCCATTTTGGATGAATTCGAAGACTGTTCAAATTTTGGGTTTAAATTGGATTTAAATTCAATTTAAATTCAAAAGGTGAGTGTTTTAACCCACTCACGACTTCTAAAAATTCTTTTGTGTGTTAAATTAATTTCTGGTGTGATTAGAAATTTGTTTATTGCTATTTGGTATATTTTTTATCATCGTTCCAGTTAAAATTGAATTTATTGAATTAAATTGGTATTCAATCTATTATTGCATATAAACTGCCAGTTAAATTAATTTATTATTGAGTATAAACTGTCAGTAATTACTTATTATTTATTTCTATTCTATATTGATGTTATTGTTTGAATTGGATGATGATTGTGATAAATGGTTGATGATTGATATTGGGTGAATGGATGCTGTATTTTATGTTGTTATAGACTACAAGTTGTTATGCATTTTATTTCATTCGGGATTGAAGGTTTGAAATGATATAACCGTAATTTTATTTTAGATTACGGATTCAAATGATAAATATCTGTATTACTTGACCATAGGGTAGAAAATTTTATACAGACACCGTGGTCTATATATAAAAATATTTTGAAATAATTTTCTCTGGTTTAGTAAAGAAATATATGGTTTTATGAAATATTGATTTGGATATTGTATAAATGTTATTTTATATATAGTTGAATTTTTGGTTTTAAGCTATGTATAAAATTGATTTACAGTGTAAAAGGAGTTTAATAATAAAGTTTGATTTTGTTAAGATATAATATGGTTAAGTATTTATTTAAATTTTATTTCTGGAGTTTTAATGACTTAAATAAGAAATAAGTTGTAAGATAAATATGAAATTGGTTTGAACTGAATTATTTAAGAATTATACACGAATAAATTTGATTTGAAATTTAAAGAAAAATTGAGATTTTACAAGGTATGATTCTTATAACTTGATTTGGTTTAGAGTGATTTAAATGAATATAAAGTTGATTTAAATGAATATATCAAGTTAAATAAATTGAAAGAATATCCAGTTATGTGAAGTTAAGAGTTTTCTTAAATGATATTGAATTTATTACGTAAACATTTCAAATCTAAATAATAGTAATTGAATTTGATGTATATGGGATTATCAAAGAATAAATTTTGAAATGGTGGAATATTTAAAGCTCTGAAACATAGGAAATTGAAATGGTTTATTTGGGGATTCAAATCTGTATTTGGATTTATTTGTGAAATTAAAGAAGCTAATTTATTATATAAAGTAATTTAATATTAAACCATTTAAGTATTGGAAGTTATGTTTCAAAATTATGGGTTCCAAGGTATTATGATTTGAAAATGCTATGATTTTGGGAAAAGGTATATTTGAAATAAAAATGATATTATATTGATTTGGGTTTTATAAATGATATCATATTGATTTGTTTTTAAAACGAAAATGATATCGTATTTATATGGTTTTGAAATGAATATTATATCCTGGTTTTGAAGTATAATTATTTTGAAATGACCGCGGTGTTATAATAATGATTGGTTGGCAAAGAAACCGGGATCGGATATGGGCATACTTTCTGTCGATACCGGAAACCACTTTGAAAACCGTGTACACGGTGGAGATTCCAGAATGAAGTAGGATGGTGGCGGCGTTTCTTTTGAGGTAAATACGTGGACCTGATTCCCATGAGTTGGCATAAGGTGGCTAAAACATGAGCGATTGACGGGCTAATGAGGTAGCACCTTTGATCGGACACATCCCTTCAATATTATACTCTGACTTTTGGATTGATTCGGTGGCCACTTTTGATTTTTTATTTATTTGGGGGTGTGGCTCGAGGTGGACGGTAGCTTCATGCTACGTATTACCACCGGCCCGAAAGCGTAATTGGTATATCTACCCTGACATTGCCTAGTTATTCCGTGTCACCTACCCTAACGCGCCTTGTACGAGTTTGGTTTTCTTCCGTAGCCCGTGTGGTATCCTCTGGTGGCTTCCCGATCAGGAGGGACTATGCTATTGGATGGACTACTGGGACTATTACGTGTTAAGGGGAATATTGGGTCACTCGTTAACGCTATTTAAAAGTAAGTTTATTTTACTATAGACATTATGATAATAGCGAAATATTACTACATATAAATAGTTTAACGGATCCTTAGGAGATGTGAATCCCGATCATCTCTTAAGTTACTACACTCACGTTAGACACTGGATATGAGATGTCAAATCCCGTAAACATCTCTGATGTCGTTCCACTCATATTTATTTCACCGTTGATTTAACTTACATAAGATATTTTAGTTCTGACTTGAGTGTTTTGTCTTTTCAATTCGCTCGGGTTAGCCTGAGCATTTCAGGATTTAGAAGACCGTATTCTGGAGGGCGAAGATGAAGATTTATTATTATTTATTATAGTATTCCACTACATTCTCACCGTTCCGCTGCATTGTTATTGATATTTCTCTGGTATGTGTAACTATGATATGTATTATATAAGCATATTCGAATATTTTGTAAAACAGCTTCATGAACTATATATTTGATTATTATATTTTATCGTTCCACTGCAAGATTCTTTTTTTTTTTCTTTCTTTGCTTTTTCTTATTTACCAAATAACATTCCGCCCTTCTGTATGGTTTAAGTCTGACGTTATGGTTTATCGTCGATTTAAAACGTACAAAAGGCGGGACGTTACATCTGGTATCAGAGCTTTGGTTTAGAGATAAACCTTTGCTTTATGGGGTCTGACTCTTTATCAATAGGGTAGTAATACCCTATGATGAGTCGTTGAGTGTATATATATGAGAGAGCGTATTTGTTAGTGTTATAAAAGGTTTTAATATTGTGCTAATTTGTTCCATTTTGTATTTATAAATTCTGGTTGATGCATGGGACGCAATGACATCAATAGGGATTTCTAAACACTTAATAGGACAAACCGACATGATATTTATTTTGAATATAGGTGAATGAAATAATTTTGCCTATTATATTTTCTATATACAAAGTAATAAATTTCATAAATGATATATATTTGGTTGTAATATACTGGTTTTTAGGTAGTGAAATATATAAATATTGATTGGAAACAATATTTGAAGAAAGTGAAAAAAATAGGATGGAAATTTTAGAATCTAAGTTCCGGGGTTTTGAAATTTCTTTCGAATGATTTTGAAATATAACAATAATATTAGTTAGAAGTATTTTCTGATACAAATATTTCAATATGGTTTGAAAGAATTATTTTTAAAAAATTTTTTTGGAAAGAAATAAATTCTGTACTCCCCTCTCCGTCATTGGAAAATAATTTCGGTGACGAGTGCATGCATCATCGACATTCATTTTCGAGTTTGAAAGTGGGAAGGCAACTGTAATAGTAATACAGATTTATTTTGATAAACAAAAGTGAATTTTAAATTGTTTTAAATATAATTGGATATATATACTATAAGTATATACATTTATCTAATATTTTAAAATGATTTGAAATTAAACCCGGTATTTAGTTCTTAAGTTTCCATTAACCCATTAATTAATAGTTTCAATTATTGTAGAAAAATGGAATGTAACTAATAAATAATTGAAATCTTGAAAGGAAATAAGAGATTTAATGCTAAGTTATAAATGTAATGAAAAAGGAATTGAAATTGTAACCTATAAAACAAAGGAAATGAATATTGAACATTAATTAGTTAAAAGACATGAGAAACTTATATAAATTGTCAATTGCATTCTTTAACATATATATATAACTTACCAGCTATAAAAGTTAAAATGTTAAAAGAAAATGTAATGGGAAATTTTACAAGTAAAATTTAAAATAATGAAAGTATTCAATGAAATTCTTTAATAAATAAGAATTTGGTGTTATGGTTGTTATGAACTTAAGTATAATTGAAAGACTACTAATTGAAATAGAAAGGTAAGTATTATAAATGGAATTTAGTAATAAATGAAAGTAAACAAATGAATTAAGTAGTATAAATGAATGATAAAAAAAACTTAAGTAAATGGTTAAAGCTATTTATGAATAAAATAAGTAGGAAAATGAATACTGTAAATAAGTGAAATTAAGTGATGAATAAATGAATGTAATGCAAATAAAAGAAATTTGCATTATATATGGATAAATGAAATCTGTAAAAAATAAAATGTAAAATAAAAAGATAAATTATTATATAAATGAAAAGGAATTCAAACAACAAATGTATAAAAATGAGTTTAACATAAATTAACTTGATCCATTGTTTGAAATTGTTGTTTGTTTAGTTTATGGTTGTTTGGGCAAGGATGCTTTAAAAATTGTTTGGATGAATGAATAACCTATTTAGCTTCATCTAAGACTGTTGAGTAAAAGATGCACTAAGTAGTTTATTTTCCATTCTGTGTAATTTAAAGTTGAACCCGGAAAACTATTTGTTTTGTTTGATGTGAATGAATGATTGATTTGGATTGATTCTATGTGATGGTTGTATGCCTAGTTGCAAGTGATAGTTGGTTGTATTGATTTGTTGTGTATGGTTGAAACAACTTAAAATATTTCATTTTATATAATTATTAACTCTTTTAGATTATATAAGTGAAATGCAGGTTGTAGAAGCAATTGCTACTGCTTTAGATTTCATAAGTTAGCGTAATTGCCCAACAAATAGGTATGTTTTCGGATTTCGGTTTTATGGCGTTATTATATTGTTTTTTCTGGGTTGGGATATATATTATTTTGGAAAATATATGCTGTATATTGTTATTTTTGATATTATATTTTTCTCCCGAGCCTCTTTGTACAAAGGAGACTCTCCGAAATTTTCCGTAAATTTTGGACTTAGAAAATTTTAAAATGTTTTCCCAACTCTATCAATTTGAATATAAAAAGATTTAATTGTTTATAAATCCATATATTTTACTTAAATTATCCAATTCTGTAAACTTATGGTTATAAATATAATGTTTTGAATAATATATATTGATTTATGAGTTCCGCTTTTCCCTTCTTTTCCTTTTCGGGGATGAAAAGTTTTGAGTGGGGGAGAGTGTAACGACCCATAAAATTCAATAATTAAATTGGTTGAATTAATAAGATTTCGTAATTAAATTTAGAAAGAAATAAAAATCTTATAATTTATGTTGGAGTGAATGTAAGAAAATAAATGTAGCAATTGTAATTAAAATTTATGATTTAACATGAAGTTGCAATTAATTGAAATAATGTAAGTTGTCATGCTTGGTTATAAGTTTAATATAAGAAAACAAATGGAAAATAGGTAAACAAAAGTAAGTATTGAATTAACCAAAGAAATAATATTTATTAATAGCAACTGAATATAAATTAAGGTAATAAGCTTAATGCAAGTTGATAAATAACTAATTTAGTGTAATACCAATTAATTTAAACAATTGTAAGGTTATAATTGATTGAAATTAGTAAATTGGGGATTTAATGCAAAGTTATATTAATTGATAGAATTAATGCTAGATAAGCTATTATAATAATTGTGGTTGATAATTAGGTATGAATGTGATTAAATTAGGCAAATAGTGATAATTATTAACTGTTTACCCATCATTTAATTTAATTGAATTAGATCTAAATCAATTGAAAAATTTGTTGTTAATAATAGCTTATAAGTGAAATTAAACGTCAATGGTAATGATTAGTATAAGTTAACCATTTATTTAGTACGTGAAATTTAAAACTGGTAATCAATTGCAATAAATTTAAATTAAAAGTTATGTTAGTATAATTTTGGAAGTAATTGGTAATCAATGTTAATTTTATTTATAATATGACCATTGGTTGATTTAAGGAGTGAAAATCAAGATTTATTAATTTATTTGAAATTTAAAATTCAATAAGTGGACTAATTGCAAATAAGTGGAAAATATTAAAATATCACGTTAATGGAAATTAGGATGAAATTTGTGTATAGCAATGCAATAACTACGAACCAATGAAAATTTCATCCAATTGATAATTATAGATTAAATAATAGAATGAAAAGTCAATTAAATGGAATTATTGAAATTAAAATTGGTAATTTCTGAATTATTGAAATTGAAAGCAAAGATAGTAATTATTGAAATAATTAACATTGAATCAACATGAAAATTTGTTTTAAATTGTTATAAATGGCTAAATAAATCAAGTGATAAAAATTTGTAAACTAAAGCATTGAAATTGAAGATTTGATTTAATTAATTAATTTTTAATTGATTTAATTAACTAGAAAAATAGCCATTTTGGCCACTAACTCGGATTTCGACGAAACCAGTTTCATCGGATCCGTATCGGTGAATTATTGTAGGATTTCAAGTTTCGTTGCGATCAGACTTGTCGTTTGATCGTATGGGCTTGAAACGCCTTGAAATCACTGAAATTGAAATCAATTTGAAATAATTTGATTTTAGTATAACTTCTTCATATGATGGAATTTGGACTTGAAACCGTTCCACCGCGTTTAAAATATTTTAAAACATCTATTTTGATATATGGGTTGACCCAATTTCGTTCCGAAGTCAGAATGGGCTTTTCGAGCCATTTTACCATTCAACCCTTATATCTAATCGATCCGATCCATTCTATTTCAGCTTTGTCTATAAATACCCTATTATAATCCCTAGCCTACCTCTATTTCTCATTTGTCTGTACGTACAATTCTTTCTCACCTCCTCATTTCAATAGCAGACAATTTCAAATCCGATTGCAATTCAAAATTCAAATTGAAATTTCAAACTCCTCAAAAAAATTCAGAAAAAATATATATAGAAGCTCTCGATGTATGAATCTCAAAACTGAAATTCATTTTCCAATTAGATGCATCGTTTGTCCAGAATTTCAGAATGAATTCAGGCTGTTCGTGCATTGTGGCGGAGGATTAACGGTGGATGCTCGTCGATGGTTCGGTCGTGATATATTGGAGTGTAGAGGGGACTTAAAGCGGCAGATCCATCGGTTTCGTTTGCCTCGAAGTGGGTCTAATCGATGGTGGTTTGGCATTTAGGGTTTGCGGCGGGCCATTTATGGGTGCCGTAATGGGACGATCGACCATCAGGGGGTGCAGCCCATGTTATCGAAGGCATCAGCTGATCTCCTGGGCGTCGCGCGTGGTGGCGTGCGTAAGTGATTTTCTAGTGGCGGCCGTGCCTTGCTGTACGTGTTCGAGAGGGTAATACTGTTGCTCGCGTGCGGCTCGTGTTGAGTCATCTTGTGACGTGTGCTTCAACTGATTTATTTATTTTATTTAAATTTCAATTCCATGTTTCTAACTCGAATAACTTTCACGTACGAGGTCAAATTCACGCACGGTTTGCTCTGCTAGGTTCGTATTAAAATTTCGGACATTTTGACGTAGGTTTGGATGAATTCGAAGACTGTTCAAATTTTGAGTTTAAATTGGATTTAAATTCAATTAAAATTCAAAAGGTGAGTGTTTTAACCCACTCACAACTTCTAAAAAAATTTATGTGTGTTAAATTAATTTCTAATGTGATTAGAAATTTATTTATTGCTATTTGGTATATTTTTTATCATCATTCCAGTTAAAATTGAATTTATTGAGTTAAATTGGTATTCAATTTATTATTGCATATAAACTGCCAGTTAAATTAATTTATTATTGAATATAAACTGTCTGTAATTACTTGTTATTTATTTCTATTTTATATTGATGTTATTGTTTGAATTGGACGATGATTGTGATAAATGGTTGATGATTGATATTGGGTCAATAGATGCTGTATTTTATGTTGTTATAGACTTCAAGTTGTTATGCATTTTATTTTATTCGGGATTGCGGTTTGAAATGATATAACCATAATTTTATTTTAAATTACGGATTGAAATGATAAATATCCGTATTACTTGACCATAGGGTAGAAAATTTTGTACAGACACCGTATTATATATATAAAATTATTTTGAAATAATTTTCTATGGTTTAGTAAAGAAATATATGGTTTTATGAAATATTAATTTGGCTATTGTATAAATATTATTTTATACATAGTTGAATTCTTGGTTTTAAGATATGTATAAAATTGATTTAAAATATAAAAGGAGTTTAATAATAAAGTTTGATTTTGTTAAGATATAACATGGTCAAGTATTTATTTAAATTATATTTCTGGAGTTTTAACGACTTAAATAAGAATTAAGTTGGATAATAAATATGAAATTGGTTTGAATTGAATTATTTAAGAATTATACACTAAAAAATTTGATTTGAAACTTAAAAAAAATTGAGATTTTACAGGGTATGATTCTTATAACTTGATTTGGTTTAGAGTGATTTAAATGAATATAAAGTTGATTTAAATGAATATATCAAGTTAAATAAATTGAAAGAATATCTAGTTATGTAAAGTTAAAAGTTTTCTTAAATGATATTGGATTTATTACGTAAACATTTCAAATCTAAATAATAGTAATTGAATTTGATGTATATGGGATTATCAAAGAATAAATTTTGAAATGGTGGAATATTTAAAGCTCTGAAATATATGGAAATTGAAATGGTTTATTTGGGGATTCAAATCTGTATTTGGAATTTATTTGTGAAATTAAAGAAGCTAATTTATTATATAAAGTAATTTAATATTAAATCATTTAAGCATTGAAAGTTATGTTTCAAAGTTATGGGTTCCAAGGTATTATGATTTGAAAATGCTATGATTTTGGGAAAAGGATACATTTGAAATAAAAATGATATTATATTGATTTAGGTTTTATAAATGATATCATATTGATTTGTTTTTAAAACTGTAACAACCCGATATTTTCAACCATTCACATCCACACATGTCGGACTTGAATTGCTCAAAATACCGCATTGTTAATAAAATTCGGCAAATCTCAGAATATATAGTAAATAAATAGTCACAGATCACAGACACAAAGCAAATAATAATGCAGCAGAAGTAAAAGTGATAGTAGTTCACGAAGCTACTATATAAAAATAAGATACATCATAGTTAAACAAAATACAATAGAAGAGTAACAAGATACATCAGGTACAAATAAGATTAAATCACTGAAATCACATAATACTGAAAGCAGAATATAAGGCTGGATCTTCAAGAAAAGCTCCAACTCCTTAGGCGAGTCTTGAATGCTGAATCACTCAATCTGACTCGAGCATAAAGCAAAATACAAAACACTCGAGTCAGGACATAAATACTTATGAACTGTAAATCAACTCAAGTGAACAGTAACAAAATGCATCAGTAACTTAAAGGATGCTTGGGATCGCCCATCCTCTAAGGATCCGTTAAACTATTTACTATATAGTAATATTGCGCTATTATAATAATGTTTATCAGTAAAATAAACTTACTTTAAAATAACATCACGGGTTTACCCATATAGCCCAGACACGTAATAGTCCCAGCAGTCCATGAAATATCTGCATATCTCCTAATCGGAAGACTACGAGAAGATACGCATGAGCTACGGGAGAAAACCAAACTCGTAGTAAAGCTCGATATGGTAGGCGACACGGCACACAAGGCAATGCCAGAGTAGATATACCAGTTGTGCACATTGGCTGGTGATAATGCAGCAGCCACATGCGCCCACCTCGGAACACACTCCCATATCAAAATCGGAGGATGGCCATCAAATCAACAACAAGTGAGAGTATAGTATCGAAGAAGTGTGTCCGACCAAAGGAGCTACCCATTTTGGCCCAAGATCGCTCCTATTTTAGCCACCTTATGCCAACTCACAGGAGTTAGGTCCACGTAATATACCTCAAGAACGACGCCACCATTCTACTTCATTCTGGAATCTCCACCGCGTACATGGTTGTTAAAGTGGTTTTTGGAGTTGGCAGAGAGTATGACAACTTCCGATCCCGGTCTCTTTAACAACCAAACGTTATTATAACGCCGTGGTCATTTCAAAATAGTTTATACTTCAAAAATCAAATCATTTCGTTTCAAAACTATATTCCTTTCGAAATAGTTTTATACTTCGAAACCAAAACCATTTTTTATTTCAAAACTATATTCAATTCAATACAATATTATTTCCCTTTCAAACATATATCAACTTTCAAAAATCATAATGCTTTCAAAGTTATAATTCTTTTGAAACCAAAATACTTGAAATCATTACACTTTGAAATCATAACATTTTGAAATCATACGTTTGAAATCATGAAACATTCCTTTAATTCTTTGCATTTTTACAAATTTATCCAATTAAACCCAAATTTTCAAATTTCCAATTTAATTCAATTCATACCATCAATCTTATCAATTTCAAATATAAATTTAATCCACAAAATAAACTATTCAATTTTTAATATATTTCAAAGCTTTAATATCCACATTTCAAAACTAAATTTTATAATTTCACAAATCTCAATTTTAACTTCATTATTACTTAGTTTTGAAATATTCATTTCATAAATCCAATATTATTCATGCAAATATAACTTCAGATATCCGTTTATCAAAATCCAATATCATTCCAAAGTCACTTTCTCTATCAAATAAAGATTATATCATAAAAAAACCATTTCAAAATCATTAAAATATCGTATCCTTCAAAACCTCATTATCAAATCATTATTTGAATTCAATTTCAAATATTCAAATTTAAATATCATTTAAAAATCAAATTTGTCATTCATTTATTATTTCAAATATCATTACAAAATACATTTCAAAATTTCGTTCAAAATTTCATTTATCACATTATATTTCATTCCATTTAACACATAACCAAGTAAACCTTATTTAAATTCAAATTCAATTTAAATTCTTTAAAAATTCAAATTTAAATAATAAATTTTAATCAAAACTCCTTATACTTCACAAACAATCAATTTCCAAAAGTTAAATCATTTAACACTTTAAAATATAACTCAAACAGTGTCAAAATCTATAACATTTCAAAACGTTGACAAATTATAGCAACGACAACATTTATAAAGTGCTATCGTAGCTTATAGTTTATAAAATAGTTTAGTTCAAGAACAACGGCATTTATAAATTCCATAATAGATATTTAGTTATTTCAACATAGTTAAATTCAAAAACAACAGCATTTAAAAATGCTGTCATAAGACTACAGCATTTTAAAAATGCTATTAATAACATTTCAAATTTTATTATAACTTTTCAAAAACAATAAAACTTCAAAATTAAGCAAAATTTAAACTTATAAATCATATTTTTAGGCTTCTAAACTTTCATATTTAAATCAAGTTAACATATGATTTATCACAATAAAATTTTAAAATCAAATATTCAATTTAAAAACTCAATTCATTTAATAAGTCAAAATTTCACTTTTTATTTACTTATTAAATTTAAACAAAAACTTCATATTTTACTTCAAATATCATTTCAAAACTTTAAATTAAATTTCCATTATTTTTTTACATTTTAAAATATAATTTAAAGTCAAAATCACATTTACTTCAAATTTACATACTTAAATTCACAAATTCAAAACTTAATATTTATCTTTCTTAAAACCATAAAAAAAAATTAAATCAAATTTCATACTTTTAAAAATACATATCTATCATTTTTAAAATATACCACGGGGTCTGTATATAATTTTCTAACCTAGATCAAGTGATACAGATATATATCATTTCAATCCACAGTTTACAAAGAAAACCGGGTTCTATCATTTCAAACCCGCATTCTCAAGTAAATAAAAATAAATAAAAATCGCTCAGGCCTATCATTTCAGCCCATAACGATTTTTTCCTATCCTAAAGTCCATTCGGTATGTATCATTTCAACCCATCGTGATTCTATTCTAACAAGGAACTTGCAGTGCGATCATAAATAAACAAACAGTATAAACTATGTCAATGTCACAATATAATGTCATATATCAGATGTCAGGTGATAATTAACAGTTTTAACATGGTAATAACATGGCATAGAATATCATATGACCATCGTTAACTTGCATAAACATTTTATATTACTATACACTTGCCATCAATTTTCTATTTCATAAGTAAATATGTAAGAGTGAGAAAGACTCACCTTTTCAAGCTGAAGACCACTAGACACACCAAACGATTCCAAATGCACAAAAAGCACATTGCAAAATGACTAGTGATTCAGATGAGTGGAGAGAGCCAAGATATCATCTTGTCACAACAACCAAAACAAGACAATGCAATATAACATATGAATATGTTTAACACAAAACGATATAGAAACAAATCGAAATACGAAGCAATAATGAACAAGATAGATTAGACCTTACTTCAACCACTCCAATGCTTGGCCATAGGGTTCATATGCTCATCTATGAAGGTGCTATAGGTCAGGCATGGCATCAAATGGTGCGGCTACAAGTGGAGATGTGAAGTGGTAGGGTGAAACATGGAGCATACAAAAGAAACAAGACACAAAAAGGCAACTTGGATGCACATTTTGGCTCGGCCTATGGGTCAATTGGGCTTGGCTCATGCTTAGTACAGATCTGGACATATCTGAAGTTGAAGGTCATTGGTGGTATCATGGTGGTGGTGGAGCAATAGGAGGCAGACAAGGTGAACTATGAAGGTGATGGTGGCAAACAAGGTCGGCTATGCAATTTTGGTGGAGCTTTGCAATGTTTTTGTGGTGCTAACATCAACAAGTGGTCGTGGCTTGACTTGGTCAGAGGAAAGGGGTAGGTTGCTGCCACTGGTGATGGTGGAGAGGATGGTGGTGATGATGGGTGGTAGAGGCCAAGCAAAGTTGAAGAGAGATCTAGGCAAAATCAATGAAACTAGGAAGGAAAAGCAGAAAGAAGAAGACATTAAACTTGCAATTTTTTTCTCAATTTGATAATGGCCGTGAGTTTGAGATGGCGAGAAGGGTTCCTCACATGAATGAGAGTGGGAATTCATGGCTAGGCAAAGGAATGAATGGCCAAAAGCAATGAAAAGTCACAAGAAAATGAAAGGACTTTGACTCTTGGATTTCCTTTTTCTTTTAAATTAAAATGAACTAAATACAATTCAGAAAATAAAATAAAATACTGAAAAAAATAAAATGAAAAACAAAATAAATAAATAATTTAAATAAAAATATAAAATAAATAAGAAAATAGCTCAATAATTGAAACTAGAAATAAAAATTGTAAACGAAATACAATGAACATTAGAAAATTATAACTACACTTTTAAAATGTTTTAAAAATAAAAATAAATATGTAATATGTCATCTATACATATAAACCCAAATTAGAACAAACAAAAATATTATTTATATAATTTGAAATAAATAATTTTGTTAAATAAATCAATTTACACACAATATTGTAAAAAGCATAACTTTCACAATATAAATCGGATTTCAACGAAACAAAAAGCAGTATTCTTGAAATTTTTTTTTTTCATAATAAAATATAAAATTAAAAATTCAAATATTTTAATTTTAAATTTAAAAGTCAAAGTTTGACCAGATTGACCAAAATCCACATTTTTGTAAAATATTCTATTTATTCATGTTTGAAATTCTAATTCACATACAAATCAAAATATTTATTTAAAATAACAAAATTATTCATTTTAATAAATAAATAAAGTTTTTAAATTAGGAATCCGATTTAAAATAATCAAAATATACAATTAAAATAATCACAAAATACAGGGTTGTTACACTCTCTCCCACTCAAAACTTTTCGTCCCCGAAAAGGAATGAGGTACGGAAAAGCATAGAAAAATATAGAATAAAATAGGATTAAGCGAAGATGACAAGAAAATTGAAATTATACCTGATAACTGTTGTTATAGGTAAGTGTAACAAGGTGGAGACGATCTTCCCAAGATCCTCCGAAATCAAGAACACGAGCACGAGAAAGATCTTCTAGAATCTGATTCACCCTTTCCGCTTGACCGATGGTCTGAGGATGGCAAGAAGTGCTCAGATTCAAGATGAGTACCAAAGATTATCAAAGATTATAGAAAGATTTCTAAAAACACTGGTATAAGCAATAGCCCCCATTCTTTAGCAAGATAAGGAAAATAAGGACAACCAGAAGATAGTTTGAAAAATAAAATAAGATCATAAATTTGGAACCATGAAAATTTCAACTTAAATTGAAAATTAATTTTTTTTACATAAGTTAAATAAATCTTAAGCATCTCTAATTTCATTATCTTATCATCCAATTATCTTAAATTAACAATTTCAATAATCATGGATTTTAAAAATCATTTATTATACTCACGATGTACTCAATAAATTAATTCTTCTTTATTCCTAATTAAAATTAAATTTATTCCTCTCAATATATTTTATCACCTATGTTAAATATATTTACACTTATTATAACTATCTTAAATTTATTCTTAGTTCCTTAACATCATTTTATATTGTAAATTATTCCGTTACCCTTTTTCTTTATTTACTTCTGTAGATCTTTTATAACTAAAATTTAAGTGTATAACATTTATTATAACCACTCAAATTTTATAAAAGAATCCCTTTTATATTGTATATTATCCAATTTCATATTCAACTTCTGTATAATTTAGGTAAGTTATATTGGAATGAAATTGTGTATTATACAAATAAAACTTTCCAATTTAATCATTTCAAACTTGAATATTTATCCATATCTTGAAATTAAACTTAAAATTTATCTTTTAAGATAAAAATTAGGAATTAAATTTTCGATAAATTCCAAACTATTTAGAGATAAATAAATGCACATATACTATATATATCCATTCAAATTTAAATCATATATCAACATATGTTATAAATCCAGTCTTATTTTAGAAATTCAAATCAATTAAATTTCTCAAAATAAAACTGTAGCAAGACTACAGAACAGTCTCTTTACTTCGAAACTCGAAAATGAATGTCAATGATGCTGCAGTCATCATCGAAATTATTTTCCAATGACAAAGAGAAGAGAACTAAATTTAAATTTGAAATTCTTTTAGAAACAAATTTCTATTCGAAAATACTTTAAATAGTATATCCTTTTAAAACTTTAAATACAAGGTTTGAAACCATCGGAAATTAAATTCTCAAATTCTTGTTTTAAATTCATTTTAAATTTCCAAATAAATTTGTAACAATGTTTATAGTTCATTTATTTATGTACGAAACAAGAGATAATAGTATATAAAATCAAATATTATTTCTTAACAACCAATTCAATAAAATCCAGAAAAAGTTTTATAATACAGTTACAAAATTTATTTCATTACTAAATTTGAAAAAAACCTTATTATGTCAGTTTGCTCCGTTCAAGTGTTTTGGAATCTTATCGATTGCGTTGATCAGACGAATCGATCAGAAACCCAAATCAATATCAACAACTCAAAAACAACACAATATATAAAACATTTTTAAATATTAGTTTACAAATACACTTCGAGAATGATTTGAAGATAAGTTGGAAACATAGACAATATGATTAAATAATAGGATAAGAAGATGGATAAGCTTATAAAAATCGCGGGCAACCTTAACCGGATCAACCGTGACTTAAAGAATAAGATCGATGTGGATTTCTTGGGTAAATCAACATTCGATCTCAAGATGTAGAGTTCGAAATTATAAGAGATACTAGCATCTAAACCAAGGATATAAAATCTCTGGTGAATCAATGCTATTGCAAAGGAGTTTCTTCCTTTACAAATAAATTTGAGGTTGGCGAGACCGCCACTCATTATAAAGATCTTTTGAAGTGGAGTTATGGGATACTCCAGAATCAAAAGAAAATAAATAGTGAGCGACACGATTGGATTTTGGAACCGCAAGGAACGTTCCAAAATTCAAAGGAATCGAGTCAAAAAGGAAGAGATTCAAACTCGAATGAATGTGATTCTGTAAATACATTTACCATATATGCTAAGTTTTGCCTAGAGCTACCAAAGCTTTGATACCATATGTAACAATCCGATATTTTCAACCACTCGCATCCGCACATGTCGGACTTGAATTGCTCAAAATACCGCGTGGTAAATAAAATTTGGCAAATCTCAGAATATATAGTAAATAAATAGTCACAGACCACAGACACAGAGCAAATAATAATGCAGTGGAAGTAAAAGGGATAGTAGTTCATGAAGCTACTATATAAAAATAAGATACATCAGAGTTAAACAAAATACAACAGAAGAGTAACAAGATACATCAGGTACAAATCAGAATAAATCACTGAAATAACTGAATATGTGATATCCCGGAAATTTGGCAATATAAATTTAATAATCTATGTTAGAAATTAAATTGATTTGATAATTTTTGATAATAAATTTTGAATTGATCTAATAATCATCTTTTAACAAATATTTAATTGGTAGATTTTACCTTTTTAAAGCTAATAAATTGTTTTCTGGATATAATATATATAATTGTATATATTGTTAATTGATAAACTTTGATTTGAAATTTAGTAAATGAACCAATTTTCTAATTTTAATTTATATTTGGTAAATTGGGAATTTGATTTAAAATTTAACATTTAACTTTTCAAACCAATTCAATAAATAATTATATGATTTATGTTTAAGGTAAATCTTATTTGTTTTAAATTTTATTTAATTAACTTAAATATGAATTTGAATTAGATTAACATAAAAACTTTGTTATATTTTCTTTCTAAAATATTGCTAGAATTTATATATAAGATTTAAAATACAAATTACAAATGATCTTAATTTGTTTATAATCTCTTTTATAAATTACTTAAT
The DNA here is from genome assembly GCA_030765085.1 of Allium cepa. Classification (NCBI taxonomy): domain Eukaryota; kingdom Viridiplantae; phylum Streptophyta; class Magnoliopsida; order Asparagales; family Amaryllidaceae; genus Allium; species Allium cepa. The sequence goes on from CM060941.1 coordinate 942,666,151, forward strand.
GTTGTTTAATTTTTTATTTTTAAATAATAATGATAATACTTAGTTTTTCATAAACATAAATAAATTTTTAGAAATAGATTGTTATTTTTAAATTTAATAAGAATTATATATGCACACATATATAACTTGATTTTTTTTAAATGGGATTTGGTAAATTAATTTAAATTTGGATTTAATGTTTTGAAATTTAATAGAATAAATACTTAAATATTTTTGAATAAGCTTATATTTATAATTTGATTATTTTCATTTCTTTTTAATTTAAAAAAAGAAATAAATTTATTTATTTGTACATAAGAAATAGTAAATTAAAATTTAAAAGTTTATAAAAAACTTTAAATTAAAATAAAGAGACTTAAATTACATGTATAAGTTTATTAAGACTTAATAGACATGTGTTAAACTATAAAGTCATCTGTTAAACTAAGAAACAAGTGTCCTATATTTATTTTTCTTTTATTTTAATTAAAATCAAAATCTACTTACATAAATACATTTCCTCTAAAATTCATATTCTTTGCTATTGTTTTTTTTTCAAAACCTAAAGAATTTTCAGCTAAGAATTCTGAAATCAAAATAAAAATCTGCAATCTCATCTTCATTTAAAAACAGGAACTTTTGATCAAAACCAAAATCTGTTTTTCCCTCAAATTCAAATCAAAAACTGTTTTCTGTTTAAATAAAATCTGCAAAATCCTCTCAGAAACCAATCTGCACAAATGTTTCTTCTCACCAAATCAATATTCAAAAGCCTGCAGCTCCTTTTCTGTTTTGAAAACAATATTCAAACTTGCATGCAACAACAGATCATCCAGGCCCGCATCTCTTTTTCACCTGGAAACAAACTTGCATGCATCAGGGAGAAAGCATTTGCAGGGAAAACAAGATGAATGTTTAAAAAAAAATCAAGACGCAAATTTTTAAAAAGCATGCATGAAACTGTAGAATCTGGAAGCAAAAGCATTTTAATGAAATCAAGAAACAACATGAGGTTTTCAGGTTCAAGCTTGTCAAACATGTGCTCTGCTCAGGAAAATCAGTAAGTAACAGTTTTTACTAAATAAACTTAAGTATTAAATCAGTTGCTTATTTTATTATGGAAATATGCATGTTTGTTTGCTCTTTACAAATTCATTACTAATATATATGTGAAGTATGTTGTAATGCATGCTGGAGTTTAATTATTTTCTGTTATTAAGTTCCAGGTTTAGAATTTGCTTAAAATTCTATTTCAGTTGATTTAATTTGTGTTAAGATCTAAGATTTAAACAAATATAGTTGTGTTATATAAGTTTAAAGTTTAAATTTTATAAAAATAAAACGAAAAACTGTAATGTTTCTGAAACACTAAATAATAACAGAACAAACTAGTTTATAGGTAAAATTAGATCATCCAGATTCATAGATTTAAGAGTATAAATCGATTTCTTAAACTAACACTTGAATTTTAAATCCTAAATCAGAATTTTTAGGTTGGAATTGATTGTGAATTTCTGGTTTAATCAAAAATGGGGTTTTGCATTGGAGCTGTCAACCTAGGAGGTCGGGGTGGCCATGGTTTTCTCTGGCGATGGAGTAATGATCGAAGATCTAAGGAAAAGTACTAGATGATGGATTAAAGCATGGGGGAAGTAGTGATTAGGGATTGAAATAATTAACCCTAGTTTTTCTGTATTCAAGATAATTGATCAGCGCGGCTTAAATAGATGATCGAGTTCTTCCTAATTCAAGCTGGTGATGGATGGGGTATGGAGGAGTTCGTGGCCGGAGTCGTCGATTTTCTGATGATCAAGATGTTGAGTTTGAGGCGTTTTCAGATTCGACATTGTTTACTGGTTTTGAGCTCGAATGCTAAATTTCGATTTAGGGGTTCTGCAGTTCACTTGGTGGTCGGAATTAAGATGGGGGATGGCCGTCGACTTGCACATGGGGTCGCGAGGGGTCGGAGTTGGTTGCTGCGGCGGTGCAGGTGCATGAAGTTCATGGCGTGTCATTTTTGGTTTTGGGGAAGATGTACTCGAGTGATGTTAGAGTAGGATTGAGTTTTTCCCGAAGTAATTGAATGTTGGACTCGATGGGGTTGATGTGAGGGCTTGGGGGTATGTTTGTTACTGGATTATGTTTAACCTGTCAGTATTTGGTTTTAAAGTTTTTAAATGGAAATTGTTACTCGAGTTACTCGAGTTTATTTTAGCGTTTGTTCGAGCTAGAATAGGTTCGGCTCGAATAGTTTAATTGTTAGCTCGAGTTAATTTTGTACAGGTTAGAAAACATGTTATGTTTTCAAATTTAAAACTGAATTTAAAGTATTAAGCATAAATTTAAATTAAGTTTTAAATCTAATTTTAAATTATGGATTCAAGTTGATTTGAATCTTAAGCTGGAAATGATTAAGTATTTAAATTCAAATTTGTTTAAAAATAACTTTAAAGAGTTTATTGTTTAAAAATGTTTTTAAAGAAATTTGAATTGGAAATTGAATGTAAAGAAATATTTTAAATAAAGTTTAAATTTGATTCAAATATGAATTTGAATCTTTGGTTTAAAATAAATTAAGTTTTATAAATTTAAGTGTTTAAAACAAATTTGAATGATAATGTAAAATTTAAATGTTTTGAATTTAAGAAGAAATTTGTTTTAACTCTTGTAAAATTTCTTTTATAAGAAAAGTTTTAAACTGATTTTTAAAACTGGTTGAAGTTAAATTATAATTTAATGATTTGATATGCATTTAATTATTAGGGTAATTAAATGTATAATTAATTTATTTAATAAATTAATGAGATAGATAATTACTTAAAGTAATTAAGGGTTTAAACTTAAAGGATTAAGATTAATTACTCTTAGAATAACTAACTTGTAAGTTAAGATTCATTAATTAAATAAGATTAATTTTTAATTAATGATTAATAATTAATTAATCAAGAAATAAAGGATTAATTAAGTTATAGTTAACACTTAATTAATTGGGGGTTAATAAATGGATTATTAATGGTTAATTAATTTGTAATTAATAATGATTAAAATAAGTTAATTATTTTAGAAAATAATTAATGAATTGTTAAATAGTTAATGAAGGTCATTAACTAAGGATTATGTAACGTATACGGATTTTCGTTGTCGAAAAACCGAATAGTTATGGGTTTAAGAAAAAGAAAAAGAATTTAAGAAAAGAGAAGAGAAAAAGATAGAAGATGGAGAGGAAAGAAAATAGGAGAATAGAGTAGAAAATAGAACAGAAAGAAAATAGATCATTTTAAAATAGAAGGAAAAGAGAATAAAACGGAATAGAAAACAACAGAACAATAACAGAATCTCACAATTCGCAGCGGAACAACATATAATAGATAAATGAATAATGTTTAAACAAAGGACTATATCAGTTATTACATTACTTTTCATTACAGATTATTTTATAATTAATTAATGTGATTAATTTTAATTATTGATTAGATTAATTAATTTAAAGATAATCATTTGTGTAAATTGTTAAGTATAATTACTTAGAAGTAATTAAGGAATTAATTACTAATTGTAATTAATTGAGTTTAATTTGATTAGATAAGTTAATCAATTCAGTTTAATTAATTTAAATTAATCATTTGATGATTTGTGAAGTATAATTACTTAATGTAATTTAATGAAGAGTAATTACTTAGGGAAGTAATTAATGGGTAATTAATGCATGTAATTAATTAAAGGTGATTTGATGATGGAAGTAATTTGAGTATAACTTTGTAAATTAACCAAGGGATTAATTAGAGAAATTAATTAATGAGTAATTAATTTATTTGGTGAAGTAATTAAGGGTTGTTAATTACTGAATGGGGTTCATCAAGGGTGATTAACAATTATTGTTTAAATGAAGATTAATTACTTAATGTAATTAATTTAAAAAGAAAATGTAATTAGAAATCATTAATTATTATAATTAAGGATGTAATTAAAAATAGATTTATTTAGAAATAATTAATAAATGAAGGAATTAATTAATGTAATTAATTAAGAGGTAATGTAATTAATTTATTGTTAATTAATTAATGAAGTAATTAAAGATTAATTAGTGTATTTGGTTAAGTATAATTAATTTGAGAAATTTATTAGTGGATAATTACTCGAATGTAATTAAAGTTTAATTAATCAGGGATGATTAATTAAAATGAATAATTGATTGATGATTAATTAATTGATTGATAATTAATTAATAGAGATGTAAGCAAGTTGATATTGATGAAGTAATTAATTTAATTTACTTTAAATTAATTAGAATGATGTTATTAATTTAATTCATTTTAAATTAATTATATTTGGTGTGATCATTAATCATTGCTTATATGGATGGATGATATTGTTTACCTTGAATGGTTTGAATCTCAGAAATGAGATAAGTAATGTTTAATGATATGGATGCATTGTGATGATGATTTGGATTACCTCTTGATAATGATAATATTGATTATCTATTGTGAATATGTGATTTATCTATCTGTTTATATAGATAATTGAATTGTTTTAAACCTTCAAAACAACTTGGCCTTAAAAGACACGCTTTGGATTTCGATGAGACCGGGATCGGGTTTCCATATTTGGATATCCGAAAACCACATCAATCCAAATTAACGATAGGTCGTGAATCTCTTGTGAAGAGTGAAGGCTCGAGGTGTAAGGACTATACGTCAGTATAACTCTAAGGGTGATTCCGTGATGAGTTTGACGAAAATAGTACTTACAGGTTCGAGAAGGTGATTCAGAGTGCAAGGATTATTATCGTTAACTCTGAGGGTGATTCCAAAATGAGTGTAACGAGATAATGCCTTCGGTTTCGTTCGAACCCGGAACGAACTTGTATGGATTGAATGCTTTCAGAACATCGTCAGGTGGACAATGAGCTTTCTAAGAGATGTGTTCTCTAAAGGTATTCGTAGCCTCAAGCCTCATCAACCGGGAATGGCTAAAACAGGGGAGGTGCAGCAAGGCTAAGTGGGTCATTCCCAAGTAGGACGAGATTTTCCCATGTCTAGAGGTCCCTTTTTATCCGGCTTAGTGGGCGGTTGGAACGTAAGCCAACTGCGGGGTTGTCTTGTTTGGGACTGTTCAGTAAGGAATGGTTCCGGTCTTGTGTTGCAGGGGAGCGGGCGTACTCCTCGGTACGTTGATCTAGGCCACGTACTGTGACGGGCGGTACCCCAGTAGCCCAGCCATTGTATGGAATACAAAATCCAATAAGTGCCAACGGTTTTGATTGTATTACCCACTTTTGTGGCTAGTAGCTGGAATTTAATGAATGTAACAATTTCGGCTATTTCATATTTACTTGAAAACCCTAGACCTATTATAATATCACCGGATTTCCTATCAAATGTTTTGGTTAGCGTAAGGTAAAAACTTTTCCATGTTTATGTGTGGGAAGTCTTACGTGATACCTTTCTTTTCAAAGCTTTTTCAAAGTTAAGCAACTTTAACCTGTTACTCACACCAGACCCATGTCTGACCCAGAGTTTATCTTCTGTTTTCTTAAACTCTTGGGTACTCAAATTTTTACGAGTAGCCAAAGGATTCAGGTTAGCTTTTGACGAATTATGGAGGAGCAATGGAGCAGGAGGCTTCAACGTTAGATATATAGTTCCGCTGTGTGTTCTCTGTGTTGGTATCTTTCTGTTGTGTTGTATTGAGTTGTATAACTAGACAGGTGTTTATAACTGTCTAGTAAGTGATGTAAATTCTGTGTAACTCTGATTAGTGTTGTTTACTATGTAATATTTATGTTATTAATATAATTTATTCGTTCCGCTGTTGAGATTCTGTTGTTGTTTCTTCTTTTTTCTCTTTCTTTTCTCTTTTCTATCCCTTTCTTTCTTCAAGATGATACGATTTTCTGTGGTGAGAAAGTCGAGCCGTCACAGGTGGTATCAGAGAGCTAGGTTGAGTGAATACCTAGGCTTTGAAGTAATTTCTTTCTTGAGAGAGCGTATTTGTAATTTTGAGTATATATATATATTTACTTCTACCTATTTGTTGGGTTACCTGTTCGGGTTTTTCAATATAAGTTATAAAAGTAGATAAGGTAGCGGGGTGTGTAACACGACTACTACCAATGGTTGGAGTTTGTATGTTGAGGTTGGAAGTGTATCTGTCGAGACTGTAATACCGTCTATAGTGAGTTTTACTTGGAGTGAGAATTTCATAGATCTCTGAAGGTAACCTACAAAGGTTCGGAGTTCATCTTTGAGTTGGATGAGTAGAGTTTGGATCTGTCGATTAGGCAGAAGAGAATAATGGTATCTTGATACCTCAGGAATTAGTAGCTGTGTGATGAGACACAGTGACTATGGATGTGTCCGAAGATTTTTTCTTTGGAACAAGTTTAAGAAGTATGTCTGCTTCGATGTTGTGGGTGGGTTCAGTATGATGTTTCTGTCTGGTTTGAGGTCCGTGTTTCTCAAAGAGCTTTGGATTAGGAAGTCTTTGGCGTCGATGTCAGCAGTGCAGCTCGGAGTGTTCTGTGCTGGCAAGAAGGTCTTCTGGTGAGCAGTTTTTCTGAAGGAGTTCAGAAGCAGCAGAGTGGATCCATTTCTTCGATGGATTGGTTAGATAAGAGTCTAATTTGTAAAGAGAGAACAGTTTTCTTTGGATATTGGACTGGTTGATCGCAAAAGTGACTTGCGATAGTTTGAGTGTTCTTTTGAGATCTAGAGATTTGGTGAAGCAGCTAAGGATCAGATGGGGCATCTGAGTTTTCTTTTATGGATCTGTTAGACCATATTTCTGAGATGTGTTGTCCAGTTAATGCTCGAGTTTTTCTTCTATTCCAGACCAGAGTTGTGCAACGGAAGCAGTTTGGGAGTGCTTTTGCTTTATTTTTTTTGGATAGGAGAAGTAAGTTAGTCTTCTGATGTTTCTGGAGTAGAGTTGGTGTTCATGGTTTTGGATTGATCTTGAGGAGATTATTTTGTTTTGGTCCAGTTTGTTTCCTTAGACATCAGCAAAGGTTGAGCTGATCAGGATAGTTGAAGGCAGCCCAGGATTGTCAGAAGTATTCCGTGGATAAGAGACGAAGGAAATTGGATTCCGGAGTCGGAGATTTGATTTTAGGTAAGTTTTCTCCGATCGAAGGGGCTATAAGATTGAGAAAGACTGGGTGAGTCAGCTCCGAAGTGTTTTGGATCTTTTCTCTTTTCTATCCCTTTCTTTCTTCAAGATGAGGCGATTTTCTATGGTGAGAAAGTCGGGTCATCACAGAATACTGAAAGCAGAATATATGGCTGGATCTTCAAGAAAAGCTCTAACTCCCAAGGCGAGTCTTGAATGCTGAATAACTCAATCTGACTCGAGCGTAAAGCAAAACACAAAACACTCGAGTCAGGACATAAATACTTATGAACTGTAAATCAACTCAAGTGAAAAGTAATAAAATGCATCAGTAACTTAAAGGATGCTTGGGATCGCCCATCCTCTAAGGATCCATTAAACTATTTACTATATAGTAATATTGCGCTATTATAATAATGTCTATTAGTAAAATAAACTTGCTTTAAAATAGCATCACGGGGTTACCCATATAGCCCCAGACACGTAATAGTCTCAGTAGTCCATCCAATATCTGCATATCTCCTGATTGGGAGACTACGAGAAGATACGCATGGGCTACGGGAGAAAACCAAACTCATAGTAAAGCTCGATATGGTTGGTGACACGGTACACAAGGCAATGCCAAGGTAGATATACCAATTACGCACACGGGCTGGTGGTAACGCAACAGCCACATACGCCCACCTCGGAACACACTCCCATATCAAAATTGGAGGATGGCCATCAAATCAACCACAAGTGAGAGTATAGTATCGAAGAAGTGTGTCCGACCAGAGAAGCTACCCCTTTTGGCCCGAGATCGCTCCTATTTTAGCCACATTATGCCTACTCATGAGAGTTGGGTCCACGTAATATACCTCAAGAACAACGCCACCATCCTACTTTATTCTGGAATCTCCATCACATACATGGTTGTTAATGTGGTTTTCGGAGTTGGCAGAGAGTATGAAAACTTCCTATCCCGGTCTCTTTAACAATCAAACATTATTATAACACCGTGGTCATTTCAAAATAGTTTATACTTCAAAAATCAAATCATTTCATGTCAAAACTATATTCCTTTCGAAATAGTTTTATACTTCGAAACCAAAACCATTTTTTTATTTCAAAACTATATTCAAATCAATACAATATTATTTCCATTTCAAACATATATCAACTTTCAAAAATCATAATACTTTCAAAGTTATAATTCTTTCGTAACCAAAATACTTGAAATCATAACATTTCGAAATCATACATTTGAAATCATGAAACATTCCTTTAATTCTTTGATTTTTACAAATTTATTCAATTAAACCCAAATTTTCAAATTTCCAATTTAATTGAATTCAAACCATCAATCTTATCAATTTCAAATATAAATTTAATCCACAAAATAAACTATTTAATTTTTAATATATTTCAAAGCTTTAATATCCACATTTCAAAACTAAATTTTAAAATTTCACATATCTCAATTATAACTTCATTATTACTTAGTTTTGAAATATTCATTTCATAAATCCAATATTATTCATACAAATATAACTTCAAATATCCATTTATCAAAATCCAATATCATTCCAAATTTACATTCTCTATCAAATAAAGATTATATCATAAAAAAACCATTTCAAAATCATTAAAATATCATATCTTTCAAAATCTCATTATCAAATCATCATTTGAATTCAATTTCAAATTTATATATCATTTAAAAATCAAATATGTTATTAATTTATTATTTCAAATATCATTACAAATATATTTCAAAATTCCATTCAAAAATTCATTTATCTCATTACATTTCATTACTTTTAACACATAACCAAGTAAACCTTATTTAAATTCAAATTCAATTTAAATTCCTTAAAAATTCAAATTTAAATAATAAATTTTATTCAAAACTCCTTATACTTCACAAATAATCAATTTCAAAAAGTTAAATCATTTAACACTTTAAAATATTACTCAAACAGTGGTAAAATCTATAACATTTCAAAACATTGACAAATTATAGCAACGACAGCATTTATAAAGTGCTATCGTAGCTTATAGTTTTCAAAATAGTTTAGTTCAAGAATAACGTCATTTATAAAATGCCGTAATAGATATTTGCTTATTTCAATATAGTTAAATTAAAAAATAACAGCATTTAAAAATGTTGTCATAAGACTACAGCATTTTAAAAATGCTATTAATAACATTCAGATTTTATTATAACTTTTCAAAAACAATAAAACTTCAAATTTAGCTAAATTTAAACTTATAAATCATATTTTTAGACTTCTAAATTTTCACATTTAAATCAATTTAACATATGATTTATCACAATAAAATTTTAAAATTAAATATTCATTTATTAAATCAAAATTTCACTGTTTATTTACTTATTAAATTTAAACAAAAACTTAACATTTTACTTCAAATATCATTTCAAAACTTTAAATTAAATTTCCATTGTTTATTTACATTTTAAAATATAATTTAAAGTCAAAATCACATTTACTTCAAATTTACATACTTAAATTCACAAATTCAAAACTTAATATTTAGCTTTCTTTAAACCATAAAAAATATATTTTTAAATCAAATTTCATACTTTTAAAAATACATATCTATATAAAAATCATTTTTAAAATATACCACGGGGTTTGTATATAATTTTCTAACCTAGATCAAGTGATAAAGATATATATCATTTCAATCCGTAGTTTACAAAGAAAACCGGGTTCTATCATTTCAAACCAGCAATTCCAAGTAAATAAAAATAAATAAAAATTGCTCAGGCTTATCATTTCATCCCATAATGATTTTTCTCTATTCTAAAGTCCATTCGGGTATGTATCATTTCAACCCATAGTGATTCTATTCTAACAGGGAATTTGCAGTGTGATCATAAATAAACAAACAGCATAAACAATGTCAATGTCACAATATAATGTCATATATCAGATGTCAGGTGATAATTAACAGTTTTAACATGGTAATAACATGGCATAGCATATCATATGATCATCATTAACTTGCATAAACATTTTATATTACTATACACTTGCCATCAATTTACTATTTCATAAGTAAATATGTCAGAGTGAGAAAGACTCACCTTTTCAAGCTGAAGACCACTACGACACACCAAACGATTCCAAATGCACTACAAGCGCGATACAACACGACTAGTGATTCAGATGAGTGAGAGAGCCAAGATATCATCTTGTCACAACAACCAAAACAAGACACTGCAATATAACATATGAATATGTTTAACGCAAAACGATATAGAAACAAATTGAAATACGGAGCAATAATGAACAAGATGGATTAGACCTTGCTTCAACCACTCCAATGCTTGGCCATAGGGTTCATATGCTCAGCTATGAAGGTGCTATAGGTCAGGTATGGCATCAAATGGTGCGGCTACAAGTGGAGATGTGAAGTGGTAGGGTGAAATATGGAGCATACAAAAGAAACAAGACACAAAAAGGCTACTTGGATGCACATTTTTGGCTCGTCCTATGGGTCAATTGGGCTTGGCTTATGCTTAGTACAGATCTGGACATATATGAAGTTGAAGGTCAGAGGTGGTATCATGGTGGTGGTGGAGCAATAGGAGGCAGCCAAGGTGAACTATGAAGGTGATGGTGGCAAACATGGTCGGCTATGCAATTTTGGTGGAGCTTCGCAATGTTTTTGTGGTGCTAACATCAACAAGTGATCATGGCTTGACTTTGGTTAGAGGAAAGGGGTAGGTTGCTGTTGCTGGTGATGGTGGAGAGGATGGTGGTGATGATGGGTGGTAGAGGCCAAACAAAGTTGAAGAGAGATCTAGGCAAAATCAATGAAACTAGGAAGGAAAAGTAGAAAGAAGAAGACATTAAACTTGCAATTTTTTTCTCAATTTGATAATGCTGTGAGTTTGAAATGGTGAGAAGGATATCTCACGTGAATGAGAGTGAGAATTCATGGCTAGGCAAAGGAATGAACGACCAAAAGCAATGAAAAGCCAAAAGAAAGATGAAAGGACAAGGGTAATGAAAAGTCACCAGAAAAATGAAAGGATTTGACTCTTGGATTTCCTTTTTCTTTTAAATTAAAATAAACTAAATACAATTCAGAAAATAAAAAAAAATACAGAAAAAAATAAAATGAAAAAGAAAACAAGTAAATAATTTAAAGAAAAATATGAAATAAATAAGAAAATAACTTAATAATTGAAACTAGAAATAAAAATTGTAAACAAAATACAACGAACTTTAGAAAATTATAACTATACTTTTAAAGTATTTTAAAAATAAAAACAAATATGTAACATGTCATATATACATATATACCCAAATTAGAACAAACAAAAATATTATTTATATAATTTAAAATAAACAATTTTGTTAAATAAATCAATTTACACACTATATTGTAAAAAGCATAACTTTCACAACATAAATCGGATTTCAACGAAATGAAAACCATTATTCTTGAAATTTAATTTTCATAATAAAAGATAAAATACAAAAATTCAAAGATTTAAATTTAAAATTTAAAAGTCAAAGTTTGACCAGATTGACCAAAATCCACATTTTTGTAAAATATTCTATTTATTCATGTTTGAAATTCTAATTCACATACAAATCAAAATATATATTTAAAATAACAAAATTATTCATTTTAATAAATAAATAAAGTTTTTAAATTAGGAATCCAATTTAATATAATCAAAATGTACAATTGAAATAATCACAAAATACAGAAAATGATATCGTATTTATATGATTTTGAAATGAATATTATATCCTGGTTTTGAAGTATAATTATTTTGAAATGACCGCGGTGTTATAATAACGATTGGTTGGCAAAGAGACCGGGATCGGATATGGGCATACTCTCTGTCAATACCGAAAAACACTTTGACAACTGTGTACGCGGTGGAGATTCCAGAATAAAGTAGGATGGTGGCGGTGTTTCCTTTGAGGTAAATACGTGGACTCACTCCCGTGAGTTGGCATAAGGTGGCTAAAATAGGAGCGATTGACGGGCTAATGAGGTAGCACCTTTGATCAGACACATCCCTTCGATATTATACTCTGACTTGTGGATTGATTCGGTGGCCACTTTTGATTTTTTTTGATTTGGGGGTGTGGCTCAAGGCGGGCGGTAGCTGCGTGCTACGGCCCGGAAGCGTAATTGGTATATCTACCCTAGCATTGCCTAGTTGTGCCGTGTCACCTACCCTAGCGTGCATTGTACGAGTGTGGTTTTCTCCCGTAGCCCGTGTGGTATCCTCTGGTGGCTTCCCGATCAGGAGGGACTATGATATTAGATGGACTACTGGGACTATTACGTGTTAAGGGGAATATTGGGTTTATTTTACTATAGACATTATTATAATGGAAAAATATTACTACATAGTAAATAGTTTAACGGATCCTTAGGAGATGTGAATCCCGAGCATCTCTTAAGTTACTGCACTCACTTGGAAACTGGATAAGAGATGTCAAATCCCGTAAACATCTCTGATGCCATTCCACTCATATTTATTTTACCGTTGATTTAACTTACATAATATATTTTAGTTCTGACTCGAATGTTTTGTCTTTTCAATTCATTCGGGGCAGCCGGAGCATTTCAGGATTTAGAAGACTGTATTCTAGAGGACGAAGACGAAGATTTATTATTATTTATTATAGTATTCCACTACATTCTCACTGTTCCGCTGCATTGTTATTGATTTTTCTCTGGTATGTGTAACTCTGATATGTATTATATAAGTATAATCGAATATTTTGTAAAACAGCTTCATGAACCGTATATTTGATTATTATATTTTATCGTTCCGCTGCAAGAATATATTTTGTTTATTTTTCTTTCTCTGCTTTTTCTTATTTACCCCATAATAATCCACCCTTTTGTATGGTTTAAGTCTGACGTGTGTTGTTTTTCGTCGATTTAAAACGTACAAAAAGGCGGGACGTTACATATAATATTATGCATATGAAAAATTTAATCATATTCACGTATATATATGTGTGTGTGGAGATAATAATTATAATATTTTGCATAAAATATTTAAAATATATTAGTAAAAATATTTATTCTAAATTACAATACAATTTAATAATTAATATAATAACATAATTTTTTTGCTACTTCAAAACCGAAATTATAATAGAGGAAAAATATTATTTAATTATAATCATTTATAAGTATACAAATTCTTGTTTATATACATAAATATATGTAATATATATAAATATAAAAACTATGCAAACTCATAGCCTCGATTTTTTTATTTATAAAATAATTTTAAATAAACAATTATAAAATAAATTTAAAAAACTAATTTAAATATATAAATAATAAATTTTATAAAGTTAGTGCATGCATATGGGAAGCTCACAACATTATAAAAAATTAATTATTTTACTAACTAAAATCAATTTTAAATAAAAAATTATAAAATTAATTTAAAAACCAACCTAAATAATTGTTAAGATTATTAAAAATCATTTTCAAAATCTAAAGATTATGTAATGCTAATATATAAAATTTTATACTTAATTTCATATTATATTGTATATTTATATATCTAATTTATTTATACAATTAATTTATAGTCAAATAAATAGATATATTAATATTTAAATATATCATTAATAAAAATACATATTAAAATAAACTTTTTCATTTGGTCGAATTATTGTTATGTAAAAATAATATTTTTAGATTTTCAAATGTTTTGTTAATGAATTTCTTCGTTATCTTCAAAAAGTGCAAGGAAATGAACCTTAGCTAATGATGGAATTTGGAGAGCCTAGATTTAACCTCAACGAGGTTGGAAAAAAGCGACACTTGGTTGAGTTAAGGCTTAAGAGGAGTGTACATGCAGGATTAGGTCCATGAAGGAGTTATATGCATAGTCATTCGAAGTTGTATGTACTTGAAGTTGATCCAAGTAGACAATTGTATGAAAAATAGAGATTAAGAATATGAGTACTTTTGGAATTCGAAGCAAACTATGATTATGAAATCACAAGTGCTTTGGAATTAAAAAATAAGTCATAATTCAAGAAATCTTGTTTTATTCCATATAATGTCGAATGTACAAGTCCTATGTGCAATAGCCCTCTTGGCGCTAAAATCCTAGATCAATTTAGGGTAGTAAAATTTAAAATGTAAAAGAATGAGAAAAGAATCATCCGCCCCTTCTTCTAAGCCCCTAGGTCCATATTTATAGGGGTTATAGTGCGGCATTACAAGTTGGGTTCGGCATTCATGATTCTCAGCATCGCCAAGGTCATATGGCACTAATCCTTGTCCAATGATGACTTTCGGCATTCTTGGGTGCATAAGAAGGCTTTGACATTTCCCCCATTAATGGAGGCATACGACGTCAATGACTTCTGGCATTGACGGCTCCTATTATAATAATCAACATATTTTATTAATGGATAGCGATATCAGCTTGGATCGACATAAGCGTGAAACAACATCAGTAAGGAGCGGCGTCAATATGGAGCTGCACTGAGAAGGATTGACATCAATAGCTTTTGTAGAAATCGATGAATTTCAACATCAACATCGCATATATTGATGTGCGGTGTCCTCTAAGTCTTGATGAAATGCACCATCAACAAGATACAACATTTATTATCGACGGTATCAATAAAAGGCATCATTGATTTAGTGCTAGTGAAGTAGTATCAGTAGTAAGATGACTTCGGTATCAATGGCATGCAATGTCACTGTACAGTGGCCTTGATAACAGATGGCATTAATGATGAGCGATATTGACAAAGTGCGGTACATTAAAGCTATGTCATCCACTTTATCTCCATAGGTCAATGGCGGCATTGACTGGATACGACATGGTATTGATTATGTTCATTGTCATTACTTCTTTGATGAATTACGACATTGCTTAATGACATAAAAGACTCGGCATTAATCATCCAACTTTATAGTTGGTATGTAGCATTGATAGCATTCGGTATCCTTGGCTTTATTAATGACACACGATATTGTGTTTGACCCTTTATCAATTAAATGCGGAGCTGTATGCCTCCAACATTAATCCATCTTCATACTTTCTGCATTGGTTTGCTTCCATTCCTTCAACATTGATTATTGGTACGGTGTCAATGGTATATTGCATGTCACATATATTCGAGAATAATAATAGCAGTAACATTTGTCCTCCCCTAGTATTGACGAAGCATTGACTTTTCAAGTTAGTAATCTCCGTAATAAACTTTGCCGCCTATTAGTATTCGATGCAAATCCAGTCATCTATTCAAAATGAATCGATGGTGCTTGTTCATCTTCCTTCTTTTCTATAAATAGCCGAGCGTGCCTTTCTTCTATTTTTACCTGCAATTGAGAAGCTCCAGTAAGAAATCAAATTTTCCTATGAGATCTAAAACTTCAATTCTCAAGCATTCAAACCAAAGTTTAGGTATGACATTCGCTTTGTATTGATCAAGTTAATGAATTAAATTAGATAATTATGTGTTGAAATTGCTGCTACGGTTTATTTTGGATTCCCTCGATTATAGATTGATATTTGGGCTCGATCATGGATCTTAATTCTTATTAGGTTAGTAATCGATTGTAATTTTAGATTGAATTAGCGTTAACTTTCTATATCGTACTGGAGGAATTTTAATTAAATCCACATTGATGAAAACCTGGATGTTCTTAGTTTAATGATGAAGAAGTTGAACCATTAGACCCAAAAATCGACATTGTTCAGCATTATGTCGACTATGATGTCCCGTGACATTATTATAATTCGATATTGACTCCTTTTCTTTATCTTATGCCAAAATTGATGTTTCACGATACCAATAGGATATTCGGCATCAATAAATTCTCTATTGACCTATTACCTCAATAGTTAATACTTAGAGTGCAAAATTCTTATATCATTAATGAGAAGAGGTGCCACAATCCCTTATTGTTATAAGAAAATGTATACCGGTTAGATGCGACGTTACTTAATCTGGTGTTAATTAAAAATAGCGTCGCTTACTTTTGATGTTGATTTATGAGGTTGTACTTTGATACCGATAGTCTTACTATTTGCTATTATCCTTCTATAGCCACTTTTAATATTATAAATTGAGTTTCATATGATATCATACTTATGACACTCAATTTTAACACCTTATAAGTTATCTAAACGATTAGTACATTATTAAACTATGTCGTCATTATTTATTAATGTTAACAACCTTATCACTTCGACATTGGTTATAACTGCGGTATCCATTATTGTTTTAGAATATAACATGTGCAACATTAGTCGTCAGTATATCCATTCAATATGCGTTCATTGATGCCACATTTTATTTAGAATGCCTTTATGCTAAATCTTATTTAATTTTCATTTAAATTCCTATGAAATTCCCTTGCTATCATGGGATTATTATCCATTTGTGCACTTTAAATCAATCTAAAAGTTCAAGCTCTTTATAAATTCAACATTTGCTAATTAATGATCACTGACTTGGGGTAAATACTATGTCAGATACCACACTTTAAACATTTTGATGTCATAGTCTAGATAATGGATAAATTACTTTGATATTTCTTAATTTAGCATATAATAATTTACATACATATGAGTGTTAACATTTCTAAAATTTGAAATAATATCACCTGACTGGCAAATGGAAGGTCAGAAGACAACCACAAAGTCCATCAAGAAGACTAGTGCAATCCTCAAGGCTTCACCTTCCACCGTTAAGAAAGGGGACCTCCTTTCGAATCCATTGTATATCACAACTAAAGCCGAAGTGAACCTATTTGAAGCAATTTGGAATTACCAACATTGTAGCCATTCTTGCTGGCCCTTCAGACAATATTTTTAATCCTCCAAAAGGGTATTTTGCTTTTACTTTGATACATATCCGACACACAGGCTCTCTTCCCTTTCTAGATTTTCTCTAAGATACTTGGAGCACTTGATCATCGCCCTAATCCAGTTCTCTCCAAATTCGTATACATATTTGACATGTCTTAAATTTTTGGCTCAGGAGGCAGGACTCCCTTCTCTTAATGCTAATAATTTCCATTAAATAGCTGATTTCGCGAAGATAGGTAAACAATAAGATCACCCACCTTATCGATCTATCCTTTCCCAAAAAGCAGAATCTCTGAGGGTGTTAATAAGATAAGAGGATGGGAGACACTGTTTTTTAGGTCAAATGCTACTCTAACATTAGAGGAACATTTTCTACTGCTAGTAAGTTTCTATCTCTGGTTATTCATATTTATTTAATATTCTATGCTAACGAATGTTTTCCTTTAGATCCTGCTCCTA
Source organism: Allium cepa (assembly GCA_030765085.1). Taxonomy (NCBI): domain Eukaryota; kingdom Viridiplantae; phylum Streptophyta; class Magnoliopsida; order Asparagales; family Amaryllidaceae; genus Allium; species Allium cepa. Next base: position 942,683,540 of record CM060941.1, read on the forward strand.
AAAAGGTATGCTCCACTAATCAAGAAACTATGCAGTCCCTAATTCGAGCCCAGAGAATATGAGGAACAAGTATAAACTGTTAATTCCAACAAAGCTTCTTTAGTACTCTATCATTGTGGATTACCATAAGATCTTAGAGGAGCCTCCGATGGTCAAAGGCAATGCTCAAGGAAAACAACCATTGGTAATGGGAAAGTCAAAATCTTTTGCTTCTAATTCCCTAGTTTAGCCTGAGACTCTTGGTAAGATATCATTGCATTTTATATAAAACTTCTTATGATGTCCTCTTAAGCTTTTCTTTCTGATTCAGGCTCAACTACCCTAGCCGATGTCTCTAAAACGAAGGAGATCATTGTGATGCTCCTAAAGAAAAGGAGAATAAAGATGGTAATCTACTCTGACTCAAGCCCCTGAATTTCAATCTTTTGAGGACATTATTGCTAGCTCGTTCAAGTCCTTAAAATAATTCCATGCAACGGTTTCGCTGCTGCCACAACTACTAACAAGAAACCCAAGGTCGGGGACAAGCATACCTCTGTTATTCTGGAGGAGGAATAGTTTGTGAATACTGACCTGAGTCCCAAGGTCTTAAATCTTAACCCCTCTGTGGAGAAAGCTCAACAATCAAGTAAGGCAAGGGAGCTTCAAGACCCACTTCTTCATATTTCTCTTCTAGGTTCCGTTAGGGCTCTGAATCATTTTTGCGAAGAGCTTGGTTTATGTCTTACTTTAGATGACCCGCTTCCTTCTAAGCCTCAATCACCACCTCATGTCAGTAATTTCAATAACCTTCTTTAATTGGTCATCAGATTCCCGTCTTTTGTTGCTCTTAAAGCCACCATAGTCCTCTTCTTATTCTCAAGACCATTGCTTTACTATTCCTAAACAGTTCTTGACGGTATGTACTTTTTGTTTAGCTATTTCAAGCTCTTAATCTTTTACATAATATTCTGATTCGTACCTGTTACTCACTCCAGGTAGCTAAGCATATGTTTCTTCTTCAAGAAGATGCTCTAGGGTCTTCTTGTAAAGTATCTAAACTTATGGAGCAAGTTTCTTCACTTAATGATCATATAATTTATATTTCAATTATGAAGGACATGTTGTAAAAGAAAAAGAAAAGCTTACCACTTCTCTTAATGAAATAAAAACTTCACTTAATGAAGATAAAAGTGCCAGAAAGACTTTAGGTGATAAGGTGAAAGAGATAGGACTTGAGGAGGCCGGTATGAAGGAAGCCAAGCTTGTGGAGGAAAATGAATTTTTAAAGGAGATGTTTTGAAGGAAAAGAACTCTCCTAAATAAATAAACTGGCATAGTTAAAGATGCTAAACAAAAGGTGTCTTACTTCCTTGACACAACTCTTTATACAATTATTGAGAAATATTTACAAGAAGGAATTCTACATAGCTTATGCTAAAAACATCCACAAGTGCCTAGATTTGGACTTCCCTCTCTCTCGCCGGCTTGGAATGAAGTTTTTGAGAACAAATGCAAAGCTACGCTAGATAAAGCCCATGCATCTAGAGAGGAATCTTCCAAAATTGAGGATGAGATTGATGCCAAGAAATTGTTGACTTTAGACGACCCTCCAACAGATGGAAAAACAAAATTTAATGATGAGGGGAAGGATGATGATGAGCACGAAGGTGATGATGATAATGGAGATGACGATGATAATGATAACAATGATGGCAATGGTGGTGTGATGGAAGGGGTCCACCTAGACCATCGGATGAAAAGGATGGATCATGACATGCTAACCTAGATTCAACAGTCCAAAACATTGAGATTGTCAATATTCCTAATGTTTCAAGGAAGGGTTCTCCTCAGAAGGGTGGTTCTCCCAAAAATCTCAAACCCAAAAGGAAGGAGTGGATTCCTCATCTCAAATTTCACTTTCTAAGGTATGGAATTCTTTATTTAAATGTCTTAAGTTATCAAGTAGTTCTTAGTTAATACGTTAATTATTTTAGTCAAGGAGAAAATCAAAATAACATTACGAAGTTGTGCCTAAAAAGAGATAAATGGAAAATGATCGATTGAATAGGGAATTAGATAAAAAATTAAGGGAGTATAATGAATTGTTTGAGAAATATAGGAGTCTTACTGCTAGTGCATCAAAACTAAGATTTTTTAAAAGAAAGGCAAGTTGCTCCATGGATGAAGAAAGCATGCCTTTGTCGGGAGAGACTCTTGGCAGAGAATGCAGAGCTAATGACCCCCTTTTGGATATTGATTGATGATAGGAATGCCTTGGAGGAATTTCTTTATAAAGTTTACTCTAGGGGTAAATTCATCGACTTCTCCTATTTGGGCAACACCTGCATGGGTTTTCTTAGGTGCTTCCATCGTAGATACTAGATGAAAATGGGTCCGATTCTTACCTCGGGGCATGTTGGAACCTCCCCAAAGTTGCTTCTATCCTCGTTTCTTTTCATTCTCTTCCCACGAAAAGCTCAAATATAATAGAAAGATATTTATTTTCATACTTTATAAGAAATTAATTTTGTATGAATTCGAATGATTGTATAATTTTACCGTGTAACTCTAGTAGCTCATGAACCATATTGCTTCTGTTTCTCTATCATTAGTCTAATTTTTACATATTATACAGATTAAGAAAAACTCAATAGTCCTATTTCTGGAGAACTATTGAATAAGTTTGTCTAAAGAAGGATTTTAAGGAGAAATCGTTAATCCTCAAAACATCTCGGTTAGCAAAAAACTGCTTTCGTAGAGATTTACAAGAAGTTTACATGCGATTTCCCCACTTCCATTTTGAATTTTTGGGCAATGAGAAGGACAAACTACCTAGTGAAATTCGAACTTATCATTCCAAGTTGATATGCAATCATGCTAGCTCTCCGGTCAGGGAATGGGTCTATCATCGATTCCCTCCAGTTAACACCACATAAGGGATTAAAGCTTCTTTTAATTCTACTCTAATCCTATCTATTGGGTCATTTGAAAAGGCTAAAACTGCTGTTTGAAAACTTTAAAAATTGGTTAAATATTCATAGAATGGAATTATGATGTAATTTGATTTCCCTTATCATTTGTAAACTCTGCTATTATTAATGAAAAAGTTTGTTTTCTATGTATTAAATTTTCTTTTATTTACTTTGATTAGGAAAACCAACCAGCACTTGCACCTGATCCTTTAGATTTTCTTTCGTGGTTAAACGAGATTAAAGATAAATTAATAACTAATATTGAAAAAAGGCATTCTTCTCAAGATGCTTCGGTCTTAATATTTTCGAACAATTCAGAAGATAAGGAATGGTACAAGAAACATTTCCAACCAAGATTGATTTTTAAAGGTCTAAAGGAGCAGACCTCTAGTTAGAATAGGAAATTAAGGAGAAGGACAAAGGAATTCAAGAGTTAAAAGAAAAGGTGAACTCGTTCTTAGAGTCTAGGCCTTCAATTGAGGTTGATGCCGAAATGGCTAAATTATACCAATGAATAAATGATCTTGAAGTGGAGTTGACGATGTCTCAAGTATCCTACCAATACCAAGAACTCATTATAAGTGAAGGCTATTTCAGCCTTCCCCCTCCCAGTCGTGGTAAAACAACTAGATCTCGATCTTTGGCTAGTTAAGAATTTGTTAAACCCACCTTCGGGTCTATGTAACAAAAGAAATCTCCAAATGTAGTAGACAAGTAAAATTTGAGTGCATGCAATTTTTCAGTAAGAAATGGAATGAGAAAGTATCTCAACATCTCAATGACTACGAAAGCCAAGCTGAAAAGCTTAGGCGCGAGAAGTATATCCTTAAGCAAGAGATTGAAGAACTAAAGAGCATGGTTCAAACTTTAAAAGGAGTCAGTAAGACACTCCAGCATGCTTTGAAAATTCAAATTAATTTAGTTGATCACTCTGATACTATTTAAAGAAGAAAAGAAATCCAAAGAACTTTTGGATGCGGTCATTCGCCACTGATTCTTTAGTTGCTAAGGATTTGGACAAGATAGTACAGAGCCTTGAGTTTTAGCAAAGAATTGCTTTAGACATATTCTTATTTTGTCTAATTTTTGTACCTACAACTTTGTATATAATGTATTAGATCGTAAATGAGTTTGTATTTTAAATGAATATTACCTGGATGTATGGTATGTTGCTTTGAATTGAATACTGGTTCTTATTTGAAATTGCTTTACGATTAATATTTTGCTTTTCTATATTTGAGCTTTCGATGTATATATATCCTGCTTGTTAAGAGAATTAAGAACCTTGCTAATTACTCTTGATGTAAGAATCTTTCTTCCCATCAACAGATATCCAACAGATTGTTTAGTAATGGAGATTCCTGTTAATTGAATCCTAAGGTGAATTGAGAGCTGATTTAGTAAAGCTTCATCATCATAAAATCCTTCTGATAATAATTTTAATAGAGGTTCAGATAACCATTTTGGTTACAGTGTGAATAGAAGACCATAAAATCCATCCGACAATAATAAAGATGACTAGAAAACCCTTCTGGTAATTAATAAGGAAGACTAAGAAATCCATCTAATAATTAATAAGGAAAGCCAGAAAACACATCTGATAATTAACAAGGAATACCCATCTGCTAATTTATAAGGAGACCATAAAACCCATCTATAAATTTATAAGAAGGACCAGAAAACCCATCTAGTAATTTATAGGGAAGACCAGAAAATCTATCCTGCATCTAAAAATTTCTTCTTTGGAGCATAACGGCCCATACTTGAGAGATCTCCCTCTAGAAGATTGGTTGATTTTGTTTTGTAGCACAAAAGGTTTGCTTTTGACCTTCCTCTAGAAGATTGATTTTGATCCATTCTTTAGGATAGAGTTTAGATTTCTTTTGAAATTGATTGGCACCACTTTAGATGTTGATCACAACTTGGATCTGAACCTCTTATCACCATCTTAGGTGACGATTTAGGTCCGTTGTCCTGTGTGTTTGATTAGCTTTCCTTTCCGAACCAAATACTTACCCGAACTCCCTCTAGGAAGTGCTTTAGCGACTCCTTTAAGGATGGCACTAAAGACTGGTCCAGTGCTCTGGGTGCTAACAAAACCGGAGACTTACCCGATCTCCCTCTAAAAGACGCTTTAGTGAGGCCTTTGATGATGACACTGAAAGTTGGTTTGGCACTCTAGGTGGCTATCTTAAGTAGACCTAAAGACTTACCCAATCTCCCTCTCACAGACGCTTCAGTGAGGCCTTTAATGATGGCACTGAAGGCTGGCTGATACTTTGGTTAGGCCATTTCAGACAAAACCAAAAGCTTACTCTGACCTCCCTCTAAGAGGTACTTTGACCGAGCCATCTTGACGGGGACAAAAGCTTTTGTCCTTTACCATTACCTTATGTAGTGGTTTAGGCATTCCCTTTATTTTAGAAATTTCCTACTTCTTAACCATCCAAATACACTTATTTTGCTCATAAAATCTTTTTATTATTACTGAGTTTTTCAATATCTTTGTACAAATTCGTTGAGCTTTCCCTGTCTAAAAAGGTTATTAATGATTCCTTCCAAACTCCGACATTGATTGGTGTTATGGCCGTTAGAATGATGATAACAACACTATAATCCTTCAAGGTTCCGTTTATTCTTTGGACACTTCTTTTGCTAAGGCTAGTAATTGAGTTTGCCTTTAGTTAAGAGGTAGATATTCATATAAGAAGTGGTAAGGAAGTAACCTTTAGAAAGTTGTAATCTTTTGGGGAATGATCCTCTTAATTGACGCTTAACTCTTTTGTTGCTTGTGACGGACCCTTCATCCTCAATGGTCAATTTTCTTTTTTTTATTTCGTAGGATCAATCAAGCACATTCTCTACTTTCTAGTAAATCGATCAAAGTCTTTATATTTCCCTTTCGAAGATAGTTCCCTTAGCTTTAAGCTGGATTTCCTTTCTTATCTTCATGAAGATGCTACCCTTTTCATACTGCCTTCCTAGGACAAAGATTGGTGTTGGCCCCACATGGAGTGGATTCGAAATAAAGCCATAATTTAAGAAATCTTATTCTTATTCCATATAATGTTGAATGTACAAAGTCCTATATCCAATAGCCCTCTTGGCACTAAAATCCCCAAATCAATTTAGGGTAATAAAGTTTAAAATGTAAGAGAATGAGAAAAGAATTGTTCACCTCTTCTTCCATGCCCCTAGGTCCGTATTTATAAGTGTTGAAGTGCGACACAGTAGGTTGGCTTTGGCGTTAATGATTTTTAGCATCGCCAATGTCATATTGTACTCATCCTTGTCCAACGACGACTTTCGACATTTTAGGTGCATAATAGGGCTTCGGCGTTGTCCCATTAACGGAGGCATGTGGCGTTAATGATTTACGACATTGTCGGCTCTTGTTATGATGATCAACATCCTTTATTAGTAGGTGGCGATATTAGTTTGGATCAATGTAAGCATGAAGCAACATCATACGGAGCGGCATCAATATGGAGAACATTGAGGAGGAGCGACATCAATAGCTTCTGTGGGTATTGATGACTTTCGACATCAACGTTGCATATATAGATATGGCATGTCCTCCAAAGTGTTAAGGGAATATGCCATTAAAATGATACAACATTAGTTATTGATGGTATCAATAATAAGTGTCATTGATTCGGTATTAGTGGATTAGTATCGGCGGTAAGATGACTTCGGTAGTAATGGCATCCGACGTTATTGTATAGCGGCCTTGATAACAGATGGCATTAGTGGTAAGCGATATTGATAAAGTGTGGTACTGTTGAGCTATGTCATCCATTTTATCTCCATAGGTCAATAGAAGCATTGATACACAGTATTGATTATGTCGTCTCATTGCTTCTTTGATGAGTTACGACATTTAATTACGACATAAAGACTCGACATTATTCATCTAACTTTATAGTTGGTATGCAATATTATTAGCGTTCAGTATCCTTGGCTTTATTAATGATATGTGACATTGTATATGACCATTTATCAATGAGATGCAGTGCTATATGCCTTCGACATTAATCCATCTTCGTAATTTCAACATTGGTTTACTTCATTCCTTGGGCATTGATTATTGGTACGGTGTCATATGTATATCGTATATCACATATCTTCTAGAATAATAGTAGTAGTAGTAAAATGTTTATTATATGATTTTAATCTTTAGAATATAATTAATTATATTATATATAATATTATATAATAATAACAAATATTTTTTAGTGTTTGGCCCCAGCAAGCTTATATATATATATATATATATATATATATATATATATATATATATATATATATAATGCACCAATATATATTCAACCATCCAAAATGTGATAGAGCATCGATATATTAGATTCGTCACTTATTGATCTAGAAATCATATGATATTAATTTATGCTTGTAAATCAGAGACATACCTTCACCAAGGCCTATTGGATACATGCTGAAATAAAGATGCAAGCCCCTTTGAATCCTATTCAATCCTAAAGGTGCTAGCTTCGAGTGGTTAACCACCAATTATCGAATAGCTTTTTTTAATATAATTTGAGCTTGAAAATGGAGGAAATGGTATGGGATAATTTCGACCAGCAAGGAGAAGGGTAAAGACTTCAAACAGTTCAATTTAGAATGAGGGTAATGACCTATATATAAATGGGAGGATAAAGAGATAAAGTAGGATCAAGATCCCTTTTTTTCACTTACTAATTCTCAACCTTTTAAAATATCAAAGCTTACTTCTATTGCAATCTGATAGGCACCCTTTTCTAATCCCATCATGGCAAAAATATCCATGCCCCATATAGGATTCAAACCCAGTTCAAGCCCGAACATTATTTATCGCATTTAAATCCAATTTAAAGGTGTATCGATATCGTATGTCGATTAATATATTCATAATAATTGTAAATATATTTACAACACATCACATAAATTAAATATATAATTAATATTTCGCAAATATTAATTTAATTAATTAATTTATAATAATTACAAATTAATTCAATCACATGGTCAAAGGTGTATACATCTTTTTGGTAGTATGACTCTTTAGGTGTAAATTTGGTAAGCGATTAATATCGAACAATTTGAATGTTAATGTTCTTAACCCACTTGGCAAGTGTTGTGACCTTTTGTCTAAATTTGTCACTTACTTGGTTTCGGTAAAATCAAATTTTACTTTGTTAAGCGTTACCTATTTACACCAATTCTTTTCGTTAAACTATATCACTTTGGACTTATGGAATTTGGTAATGGTCAAAATTCCAGTATCGTCCATATTCAACTCTATAGTCCAAACACAAAGTTCTTGGTCTAATAGTAACAATTTTTATTAATCGAATTGCTCTGGACGGAGACTTTGACTTTGAGTTGATTTTAGTTGACCGTGATACTAACCTCTTATAACCGAGGAGACAAATTCTCTCTTAAATAATTTTTCACTTTCAATGCTTCCACTCAACACAATTATAGTCGTCCGATGGATGCCCTACCACGATTTAACAAAAATCAAAGCAGAGCTTTCACACTGTACATCAATAGTATTATCAAGTTGAGAGAACTATGAAATTTTATAACATCGACATTTTCTATTTGACTTTAGTTATATTTATTAGATCGGGGCCAGCACACAGTGTAAGAAATGGGTGAAGTTTAATTTTTTTAACTATTTTGGATCATTATTGGTCCTATGAAGTCTTAAGTCATTTAGACCTTTTTTAAATTTCTTTAAATAAATCATTATTTTATTTAAATTTACAATATAGTTTTGTATTATGTAGTTAATGTTATATTATATATACGTGCATCATGCACACGCGCGCGCGCGCACACACACACAGATATATATATGTATGTGCATGTGTAACATAGCAATTCGTGCAAGGTTTGGCACACCCGTGTCTATGCTAGGATTTACACCATAACAGACATGTTAGCCCCTCTAGTATATAAATATATTGTTCAAATATATATTTATGTGCTTTAATTTATATATACAAATTATTACAAATATATATACATTTAATTTGAATATATATATGGAATTTATAATACACACATACACAAAAATACAATTATGTATGAATATATGTATATATAAGTGTAAAATATATACAAAATCATTTTAGATAAAAGTTTTAAATATACCTATTTATTTTATTACAGAATTCAAAAAAAACACAATTAGTTTTTTTAGTGCGTATAAAATATTTATCTGTGTGTGTGTGTGTATATAAATTTATAAACTAATTTTGTAACAAATATACATGTTAATACATATATGAAAAATACGAACATTTGAAAAATTTTATATATATATATATATATATATATATGTATGTATATGCATATCCATTAATACTCATAACAAAACAAAATATGCTTTTTTAATATTTATTAATGTTAAATTTCATTCAAAATTCAATAAAATGAAAAATGAAATATTTCCTAACATAAAATTATATATATATATATATATTAATATTCTATAACATTCTTAATAATATTTTTAACATTTTAAAATTATCTATATATATAAACACTATGATTTTAAAATCAGATTTAAAATTAATTATTAATTTCTGTAAACATATATATACATTAAATTAAAAAAATATTTTATTTATTTATTCCATCGAAAATTTAGTTGATAAAGGATTGATTTTATAAAATTTAAAATATATTTAATCTGATATATTTGTTATATATTTATGGAATTTAATTAATCCAAATAATAATCAAACAATATATATATAGGTTTTCCTTTTGGAATCTTTCCAGATGTAAAACTAATCATATAAAATTTTATAACATAATTATGTTATATGATATGTAAGTTATATGTATTAAATAATATAATTTTAATATTAGAATTAAAAATGCAATTTTTTTGAATATGTCATGGGCATTATGGTGTTCATATATGTCAAAAAATATTTTGTTTATAATCGCATATGCATATAAATATATAACCATCAAAATGTAATGATATATTGATATGCTAGATTCATCACCTATCGATCTAAACATCACATGATATAATGTATAATATTAATTTAAATTTGTAAATCGGTGACATTCTTTACCAATGCCTAATGAATACACGTTAAAACGAAGACATGAGCTTCTTTGAATACTATTCCAATCCTTAAGTTGCTAGCTTCGATTTGTTGACCATCGACTCTCAAACAGCTTTTGTTTTATTTAATTTTTAGCTTGAATATGGATGAGATGGTAGAGATAATTTTGGCCAGCAAAGAGAAGGGTGGAGGCTAAATATGAGGATAATGATTCATTTATAGAGGAGAGGCTAGAGAGATAAAGCGGGATCAAGATCCGCTTTTTTCTCTTACTCATTCCCTATCATTTAAAATATCAAAACCCGAGCCTATAGCCACTATATGGCTGCCCCATACCTGATCTAACATGGTCGAAACCCTTTGCCGGCCCCTATGTGGACTTCAAATCCATTTTTAGCCTGCTCAATATTTATCACATTTACAAGCGATGTCTAAAATGCAGCCTGATTCTAAAGCACTGTAGTTACAAGTGATGTCTAAAATGCAGCCAATGGCATTTGAAAACACACATTTGGGTATTCCACTTACTATTAAGGGGGTTTCTAGCACTCATTGTCTCCCTTTGGATGAAAAAATATCAGCTACCATTGCTAATTGGGCTAACAGATTTCTAACTCAAGTTGGCATACTAACTTTAATCAAATCTATAATATTGTCTATGATTTTTTATTGGCCTAGAATAATTATCTTATTATGGAAGCTCATTAATAAGGTTAGTCAAGCCATGAACCATTTCTTATGGTTTGGGAAATTGCATTTTAAGGCGTTGGTCCCTATAGCATTTAAAAAGGCGGAAAAGCCTCTTGCTCATGGTGGTCTAGGTATGAGGAGGATCAGTCTATGGAATGTTGCTATAATCTCTAAGCACATGAACAACATACTCAATAGAAGAAATAATTTATGGGCTGCATGGGCTTTGAAGCATCATCTAGGAAAAAGCAAGATATGGACTAAGGAAGAAAAGCATGACTATAGGTGAATATGGAGGACCATTTCGAGGATGAGAGAGGCTATCCTGCCTTATCTTCAATTGCAATCTAATGAAATGGAAATGTTAGCTTCTAGCATGAACCATGGGAAACAAAAAGTTTCATCCTTTTCAAGGTATTGAACCATTCATTGAGGCAACAAATTGGAATCCCTATAGAAGCCAGAGCCCACTCTTATATTCAGAATGGAAAACACTACTTTATTCCAGCAATCCAAACATTAGAGCCTTTTGGGCCGATCTGCAAAAAGTGAACATACCTGAAGTTACAGAACAACCGTATGTTTGGAAAGAAAAGGGAAAGAGACATAACATAGCTGCAGTTTATAAAGAAATGGCTGGGAATGGAGATGGTCAAACTTTTTCATGGAGAAATAGGGTTGGAACAAGTACAGTCCATCTAAGTTCAATTTCGAACTCTGGAAAATATTGAAGAATGCTCTACATACTTGTTCAAATTTGGAGGCACATTGAATTAATTTTGTTACAAGATGCAGTTTTGTAACGCTAACCAAGAAGACACATTTCATTTGTCTTTCAACTGTGCTGAGGTCTATGATATGTGGAGAATATTACTTGACAAGGAGGCATGCATAAACCATTTAGGGATAATAAGATGGAGTGGAATCTAATTTTTAGACCCACTAGATAGAGAAGCTCTAAAGCAGCCAGTCTCTTTATAATTTTAAAACTCTTCTTTTATACGATATGTGGGGGGGAGATGGGGGGGGGGGGGGGGGGAGGGAAATAAAGGGTACTCAAAGGAAATTAAAATGTGAATTGAATGCAGCAACTTTGAAGTGGAGTTTGAGGAGAAAGAAAAATAGGCAAATTAGAGTTTATGCTTAACTTGTTTCAGCTTGTATTTATTTTTTAGGTCTTCATTTCATATACTCCTCTATATTCCTTTTTTCATTTTTGGTTGAACTTCAACTTGTTGAGCTCAACCTTTCTATTCTATGTTTTAATGCAATAACTGGTAAGGGCCTAATCAATAATGCTTGCTTGGCAAATTTTTTTATCGCATTTAAATCCAATTTAAATGCGCATCGATATCGTATGTTGATTGACATACTTATAACTATTATAAACATATTTATTAATATTGTTTAACACATCAAATAAATATTTATAATTAAAATTCACAAGTTTTAATTAATTTAATTAATTTATAACATTTAAAAATTATCAAATATTTAGTAGAAGGATTATTCAACATTTTGGTTGTATGGCTCTTTTGGTGTAAATTCAGTCGGCGATTAATATCGAACTATCCGAATATTCAACATTCACACATCACTTAGTAGGTGGTGTGACATTTTGGCCAAACTTTCTTCTTAATTTTGGTTAAATTCAATCTTACTTCATTAAGTGTTATCCACTTATGATAATTATTTACATCAATTCTCTTTGTTAAAACTATAACACTTTGGACATATGGAATTTGGTCAAATTCCAGTATCATCCATTTTCAACCCTCTAGTCCAACAATAAAGTTCTTGGTTCAATAATAACAACTATTGTTAACTGAACTGCTTTGGCCAGAGACTTTGACTTTGAGTTGAATTTATGTGATACTAACATTATATAACCGAGGAGAAAAACCTTCTCTTGAATAGCTTTTCACCTCCAATGCTTCCACTCAACCCAACTATAGTCGTTCGATGGACGTCGTGCCATGATTTTACTATAATCAAAGCCGAGCTTCCACATTGAAGATCAGCAATATTCTCAAGTCAAGAGAATTATGTAATTTTGTCACATTGATATTTTCTGTTTGGCCTTTGTTATACTAACTAATAGAAAACTATCAAGCGAGTCATTCCGCAATTATCTAATAACTATAAGTATGTAACTCATTGGTGCTCCAGGTAATACACCGCTCAACATTTGGAGAGCGTTACGTACTCTAGTCTCAACAGATGCATTGATATCCAGTCTTGATACATCTCGACTAGGATTATTTAAAACGGTATATTTATTTTATTGTGATAAATAATTCATGGTTACAACGCATTGTAACTACTATCATAAGACCTATGTAACGAACCAGATTTTTGTACGTTTGATTTTGAATAATTAAATGGTTTTAAATATTGGATGTAGAATACAAGTTGATTTTTGAATATGATGATTTTGGTTGAAATTATAGAATGAATTTAAATTTCAAAAATAACAATTTATTGTAATATAGAAATGGTGAATAATTAAAAATTTGAGTTGAATATGAATCGAAACGATTTCTAATGTCGATATAAATTCTATTTGAATTATAATTGAGTTAATAAGTTTTTAAAATCGAAATTTCGAGTAATTTTGTCAATTTTTGAAATCGTCGACTTAATCGACGCGTTAAAATAACAATCTGAGGCACAGTCTCAGAATTCAACGAAACCAGTTCCATTAGATCCAAAATAATGTATTGTTATTGGATTTTTAATTTCGTATCTATTGGATTTACCATTTGGTCGTACGGGATAGAAATGCGCTGAAATTAATATTGAAAATTTAATATTTTAGTTGGGTTCAAAAATGCTATCTTCCCCATACAAGCGAATTAGAACTCGAAACTTGTTCCATTGGGTTCGGAATAGTAGTATAACATTAGAAGCGTCAAGTGGCATGCCTCAGTAAGCGTTAGAAATTTCGAGATATGAAATGAGATATTTTGAAGATTACATACATACATACATACATACATACATACATACATACATACATACATACATACATATATAAATCTAATCAAAGTTAGACTCAACCGCATCCTAGCCAGAACCACCACCCTACTTCGCCGACCTACCTCGTACCCAAGCCGCCATATTATCATTTAAAACTGTGCTCAATCCTCCTCCTTCAGAACGAAATTGAAGAAAGGAAAAAAATCAGCACGCGACAAAATCGCGATAGATGGTGAGGCGCGCAGTTATCTGATTGCTCGCATGGAGCGCGTAGGCGAAGGAATTGATGTGTGATGGAGGTGCTCAGGTAGGGCACGCAAATGTATGGGAGGAGGTCACGAACTCGAACTCGAGCGTGCACGATTGAAGGAGCAAGCAGTGGAGAGAGCGAATGCGTGAGGCGCCTAAAGTGAGGCAGACGAGGGGGAGGGTCACGGAGGAGGCAGAGAAGTCATGGCCAAGCGCGTGTGGGTGAGTCAAAGATGGATTAAGTGGAGCTGTGCATTCGTGAGGGCAATGGCGATGATGTTGATTTAAGTCTTGGCAGCAAATAAAAGGGGTGATGGGAAGTCACGATGTGAGGTGGTTGCGTGGTTAGAGCTACGGTGTTTGGTGGTTACACAGTTGGAGCCGCTTGGCTGATGGCGGGTGGAGGAAGTTTTGGCCGGGGGTGGTTAGGTCCAAGCAGGGAAGGCTCGATTGGGGAAATAGGTAAAGTCATTGATTTTAATTACTTTTAATAAAAGAAAAAATTAATGAGTATATAAAATAAACATATGTGTGTGTATATATATATTTGTTAACTTATATAAGTCGTAAATTAATCATGCGAGGTTCAAAATTTCAAACTCGAGTCATGTTGGATCATAGCGAAAAACACTATGCAATGGAACAAATTTGGGATTTTTCGGAGTCAGATAGGATTTTAGATAATTCAAAATCTGGACGTTCGACAAATTTAAAAATTAAGGTAAGCAAAATCTCACCCATTCGGATTGCTAATTTTTAATTTGAAATATTAAAAATTATTTATTGATTAAATGTATGAATTGATAATTATTGTTATTAGTTGGATGTTATATTATATACAGTAGTATGTATATTAGTAGTTGGATATATTTCCTACCGATTGGAGCGGTTGAGACACTATGCACCCCGCATAATAGCGGATTACCCTATATTACCGCGATACCCCGCCTCGAAGCGAGATTGGTATTTTTATGTTATTTAGCATGGTTGGATGCAGGGAAACAAGTTGGAGGGATCCAACTAGATTTCTCAAATATATTGATTTTTTTTCTTCATATATAGTGATGTAGATATGTGAGAATAATCTGTGATAGGTTATGTGGTAAATTGAATTGTTCCATGCTACAATAGCACTGGCCTTAATTTTGATATTGTAAATACCATAAATATTATTTTTGGAATTTGAAGTCATTTAAAGGGAGATTTTGAATCTAAAAATATTTATATCAGAATTTGGATTATTTAAAAAAGAAATTGATTTGGACAAAACAATAATTAATTTAGGCTGTACTTAACTATTCGAAAAAATATATTTAAATAGAGATTTTAAAATAATTTATATAGAGGATTTTAAACAATGGATTTTAAAATGATATTTCTAAAAAAAATACTGAAAAGAAGTTAAAATTGAAATTTAAAATGGATTTGTTAAATAAATAGAATTTTAAAAGTTATAAAATTGAATTTTATAAAGGAGATAAATTTTTATAAACAAGTGTTACTCAAAGGGTTTATAAATTTATAAATGATGTTTATAAATAAGGGAAGGCGATATCAGTCGATGAACTGAGAATATAAATATAGAGTGTGAATTTATATCGAGATATGGAAATCGAGTTTGGAAAAAATAGTGGATTTTATTTTTGAAAAGTGAAATGGTTAGAAAATCGGGATGAAATCGATGTGTTGTGGTTCAAGAGGAGTTTGTAGATTAAAACTGGTTATTAAAATTTTAAAGTTAAGTTTTGTTTTAAAAAGGGAAATTTTATTTATAAAACTACGTAATTTAAAGCTAGTTAGTATTAAAATACTTTGGAAGTGAATTTTTCAAATATCTAATATTAATTGAAATAAAATTCTAATTTTTGTAATAAGCTTTGTAAATCGATTTGTTTTATTTAAAAATGAATTAAAAATGAGTTGTCGATGTTTATTTAAATTTTTTGGATATTTTAAATAACTACTTAACATGTTTTAAAAATACTATTATTTAAAAATACTTGTTATACATTGATTTTTGGAAGAGATTGGAATTTAATTATAAATTCTCTCGAGATTTGTAAACGGAGTTTATTTAACGGATAAGATTTTTATAAAAGAAATCTATAATGAAATTTTGGAACTTCAGGAATTTCCGAAATGGTTAGATTAGTGAATTTCAAAAAAAGAATCTGAATTCATTAAAAAGGTATATGGTGAATAAGATTTTAAATGAGTAGGCTCGATTTTGGAAATTATAGAAGGGATTACAAAAATTCTGGAGATTTATGAAATGAATTATAATGAGTTTGCGACTTTAAAATAGGGTTGCAAATGTTTTATGAAGTTGGAAGTAAAGGGGAGATTTCCTCGTTTGTGGATATACCTAAAAAATAACGATAAGATATAAAGATTTCGAAGTGTTGAGAAGTAAGTGATTTTGGAAATATATTTATAAATATTTTTCTAAGTATTGAAATAAATGATTTGGGAATGTTTTGACTATGGGAGGGTTATATGAAATTATTTGTAAGTGTTAATACGGTTTGAAAATATCCCGTTAAGGATATAAGAACTTGAAATTGTTTTCAAACATTGGAATATTGAAGAGATTTGAATATATATATATCTATATCTGTGTAAAGATTTTTGAAATGAATGTTTTGAGAAGATTAAATAAATTGGGCCTAATGACTACCTATGGATGTTATTTGATAGTTAAATAACTGACTATCAAATCTGGCCTAATTTGTTGATCGTTTCAAAGAGACCGGGATCGAATTTAATTATCTGAAAACCATTTCGATCTGATTTGTGCACTATGAATTGTGATATCTCCAAGATAATGGAGATGGTGATCTGAAAGGAGATTCGGTTTATTCAAACCCAGAACAACTTGTATGGATGAATTTTATCATTGCATTGCTTGTCGGGAAGGAAGTGTTAGCATTCCAAGTATGAATGTTATTCTAAAGGTAAAATGTAGCCTCCAGCCTCATCAACCGGGGTGATTAAAACATAGGAGATGCATCAGGGCTAAGTGGGTCACACCCAAGTAGGGTATGTTATAACTTTTCTAGGTACCCTTGGATATATATTATAAATTATGGATATAGTTGTGCATGGATAAGAGAGCGCTCGATTAGGGTGGGATCACTCGAGTGATAACATATTCGGTACTATCTATGTCAAGGGTAGGCCGGTCCTATGTTGGCAATGGATTCAGATGAGGTCCTCGATACATTTTTCTATAGGTGTACTGTGATGGACGGTATCTTAGTAGCCCAGTCATTGTATGGAATCCAATATCCACTATGAGCCTGTACGATTTTGATTGTTCCCAATTATGTTGGAATGTGCGATGTAAGAATTTGAGCTATTTTCTAATTTACTTTCCATAGACACTATTATAATATCAGATGATTTTGATAAAAAATGTTTTGGTTATCGTAAGGTAAAAACCCGTCGTGTTTATGCTCGCGTAGTCTTACGAGATACCTTTATTTTTCAAAAGATTTTAAAAATAGTAATAATTAAAATTGAGTGCATTTTCTCACCCTGGTTTTCCAGACTGACTCGAGTATTATTTTATTACAATGCTCGGGTCAGATCGATTATTTAGATTCAGGTTAGGATGCTATGGAATTCAGGAAACGAGCTTGAGGATTTCAAGCATATATCATGTATTTGATTATATTCCGCTGTATGTGTAGACTGTATAGTCGGCACTGGTAAGGACAAGTTAAAATAACTGTCCGGAATTGATTTGTTGATTGTTGAACTTTGATGATGATATGTATATAAAAAGTTATAGTTCTTTGTATAAAGATCAGTTATTACATATTGTTGAATATGCGTGTATATGATTTTTGTTTGATGATAATAAACATATATACATTCATTTAAATGTATTTGTTAATATACTATTTATTTTCACAGATTAAATAAATATTTGCTGAATAAAATAAATAACACAGATTTTGAATTCAAACGAATATTTTTTTCAAACAAATATTTATTACAATTTTGAATAGTATAATTTCAAGCTCTCACTAGACAATACAACTTTGATTACAATACATCACAATTTCATATTTACAGTTGACCTCACTACATATCACTCACACTCGTAGTTCATCTTCAACTTCATTCCAGTTAGAATCCAGCATCTGAGCAATCTGCAAAAATATTCACTAACGCAGTAAAATTGAAAAGGAAATATTTCTGCAGTATAAAATAAAACGTGAATTTTGAAAATAAAATTTGCCTCAGTTATTTGGGTTGATCGTCATCATTTAAATTTGAATTCATCATACACGGACAACTTGTGACATACACAGTGTATCACTGTATATGCCACAAGGCCGTGCACACCGATATATACACTTGATAAAATTACAGGGACAGGTGAGCACAGGTCAAACCCAAATGAAAAACCGGGTTCAACTCACGTGCAATATATTTAAAATCATGACACAAGCACAAGGTCAAACCCGAGTTTTAAAACTGGGTTCAACACAAGGCACAATAAACTGAATGCAAAGGTCAAGCCATTGTTGTCATGACTCAACTCAAATGCAAAGCTTTGACAAATCAAAACTGCATCAGATCACAAATGCAATGCACAAAGTAAGTAACTGTACAAAATTTCAAGTTCAGACCAAACAGCAATGCAAGTGCAGTAATGGGTGAACAGACCACAAATGTGAAACACGGTGAAGATGACAAGTGCATCCAGAAGTTCAACAAAGACCAAGTCAAAGTCCAGTGATGTAAACAGTGAAGAACATGGATGTCAAAGGCAATACACAAGTGACAATGTAGTAACAACCAGAATGATACAAGGCAACATGTACAACAAGTTCAAGTGACATCACAGCAAAGATGACACAGACTCAAGCAAGTGCAAAATCAAATGCCACTAGAACCAGTGAATATCAGGTGCACATGGATGTCAAACTGCAAACTACACATGAACAACATGACATGAAAAATGCAATCTACAAATGCAATGACCAGACTTATACATGAATCTGCACTGAAACAAATAATGGCCAGAACCAAATTACAAGCAACAGATATCATTGCACATAATCTAACGACCAAATATACAACCAAAGAAGCAAACTCAAGTAGACAATAACATGTGTTACAGTGATGATACAAGCATTTACGCAAGCATCAAGTACATAATGAAGCAGCCCAACACAATACATGCCTGAGTTTACTAAAAGCCGTGAATGAACAGATTCAAAACCGAGGAACAAAATCAAGTATGCTCAAGTACAAATGTAACACCAGTTTTTTAAAAATCAAGTCAAAGCCGAGTACAACAAGAACGAAATCAAACAGTGCCGTGATAGCCTTGGCAATGAAGAAATCGAACCA
This sequence comes from Allium cepa, assembly GCA_030765085.1. NCBI lineage: Eukaryota > Viridiplantae > Streptophyta > Magnoliopsida > Asparagales > Amaryllidaceae > Allium > Allium cepa. The sequence goes on from CM060941.1 coordinate 942,702,867, forward strand.
AGTCAGAGTTCTCTACCGTGTCAACCAAGGAATCAAGGGCATACGATTATGAATTAGTCAGAGATAAATCTCAACATTCAATCAAAATCATACGGCCGAGATAAAGCAATTGACAGTTTCAATTAAATTATCAGACAAAGTCGTATATGAAATACGAAAAAAAATTCAGGCAATTGGACCCTATATAAACCACTCAACATCATCGGCAAGAGATAAGAGTTCGAATACAAAAATCAAAAACATCAGAGCAAAAATTCTTACCGAAGCAATAATCGAACTCATCGAAGCAACCGAAGAAAGCAACACGAAATCGATCGAGCCAGGCTAAATCGCGTACAACCAACAACAATCGAATTAGTATCGGAGCTTCGCAAAAGCCCTAATTCAGATCGAACAGAGCCGCCACTATCTCAAAGAGGAACGAAGCCCTAATTTGCAAAGACGAGAAGAGAGCCATCATTTTCACAAAGGAACGAGGCAAAAAGGAACGGGCTAGAGTAAACGAAGAAATAAAAGGGGCCGGCCTTGTTAAAAGAAAAAGGGGGATTAATTTTAATTAGGCCTTTATTTTTTAATATAGGGTTTATTTGTTTTTAATTGTTGTTTTTACTTTTCGAGTCAAAGAATTGGTAAATCACCACTTAGGTTGTAGGTAGTGTCAGATTGTCTAGTTAGAATTAGTTCAGTGAGCAGGGTGTGCGAGTTTGCAAAACTCTATAGGCGGGAGCAGAGTTTGCGAGTAAGCAAAGCTCTATAGGCGGAGCAGGGGGTGCAAGTCTAGTAGAGTGTTTGTGAGCGGGAGCAAGGGTTTGCAAGTCTAGTAGAGTGTTTGTAAGCGGGATACTGTTTAATTCTAATAGAAATCTAGGAATGCAGCAGTAGGCAGGGGTTGCCGAAGCTGGGTAAATTTTGTGTGTGATTTACTTTTCAGCATATTTATTTCTGCAGTTTGTTTCTGTGTTTAATTTGAGAAAATTTGCTATGACCCTATTCACCCCCCCTCTAGGGTTAATCTAGATCCTACAAGTGGTATCAGAGCCTGGTATTTTTATTTAACTCTAGAGTCATGAATCCACCAAATAATGCTTTTTCTGAGGGGCAATCTATTGCTAGGCCACCCATGTTTAATGGGAATGATTATGCTTATTGGAAAGTTAGAATGGGTATTTATATTAGTTCTGTTGATTATGATGTTTGGGATATTATTGAAACTGGTTATAAACCTCCCACTATAACTGTTGGTGGTACCGAGATTCCTAAACCTAAGGATAGGTTGGATGCTAACGATAAGAAATTAAAAACTACAAATGCCAAAGCAATGAACGCTTTGATCTGTGCTCTTGATAAAAATGAATTTAATAGAATTTCTCATTGTACAACAGCATAGGAAATTTGGCACACTTTGGAGGTGACACACGAAGGAACTTCTCAAGTCAAGGAGTCTCGTCTTGCCCTATTCAGCAATGAATACGAAAACTTTGTGATGCACAAAGGCGAGAGCATAAAGGATATGTTTGGACGTTTTTCAACTTTGGTGTACAATGCTAGAGCGCTTGGGAAGGTCCTCACTGAGGTAGAGCTTGTGAGGAAGGTGCTATGAGTTTTACCAATAAACTTTGAGGCAAAAGTCACGGCAATACAAGAATCGAAAGATCTGGGTAAACTAAGCATGGAGGAGTTGATTGGTAACTTGATGACATATGAGCTTGAGCTAAAAGCAAAGGAAGAACGCAACAACTCCGAACCAAAGAAGAAGATGATTGCCTTAAAGAGCAAACAAGAGAGCTATGAAGAAGGAGAAGATCCAATTGAAGAGCTTGCAATGGCTGTCAATAATCTTAGAAAATGGTCAAGATTCAAGCCACGCAAGAAGAAAACAAAGGGTAACAGGTCAAAAGATTCTGACAATTCCGATAATGAACTGACGTGTTATAACTGCAACAAGTCTGGCCACTTCAAACAAGAATGCCCACTTCTCAAAAACAACAAAGGAAAGAAAAGAAGAAGAAGGCCTTTGCAGCGACTTGGGATGATGAAGAAGGAGAGGAAGTTTCGGATAGCAGCTCAGAGGAGGCTAACTTGTGTTGTATGGCAAAATCAGAATCAGAAGCAAGCTCTGAGGAATCTAGTGAGGCAGGTGAGTATTCCTATAGAGATCTTGTTTTTATGTGCTTAGATCTTACTAAAACAATTGATAGTCTTGAATAAAAAATTGAAAAACTGAAATCTGAAAGGAGGAAACTCGCCCATGAAAATTCTAGGTTAGAAACTGAACTTGAAAATATTCAAAACCTAGACTGTAAAAAATGTAAAACTTTAGATTCAGAATTATCAAGACTTAAGAATAGCTTTGAGAATCTTGAAAAAGAAAACTTGAGTCTTAAGGAAAACATTGACACTAGGAAAAAGGATTTTATAAATAGATGCACCTCACTTGTAACTGAAAACACAACATTAAAAACCAAAGTCCAAAATCTTGAGAAACTCTGAATAACTTTTCAAAAGGAGAAAAATCTTTCAAAATGTTATTGGGAAATCAAATTTTTGCTAACAACAGAAAAGGACTAGGTTTTGGGAAAACACAAGTTGAGGATAATGCAATAAGTAAGAGTGTCTTTGATAGATGTGAAATAATTGGACATCATGTTGAAAATTGTAGTCATAGGAACAAAAACACAAAATTTATACAAGTTTGGGTTCCTAAGAATTCTACAAACAAATTTCACGTCTATTGGAACAAGAATAAAAGGAAAAAACAAGTTTGGGTTCCAAAAGGTTTGTTTATTCACAATGCTTCAGCCACTAACCACCATGGACCTATAAAAACAAATAGGTCACAAAAATCTTTCATCGTGTAGGTGTGGTGGCAGGCTAAGGAACAATAACAGTGTTCTCTGGATTTTGGCTGTTCCAGAAACACAACGGGCAACAAAGAAAAGTTCCTTAGCCTAGTATAAAGGTGACAGAATCACAATGGACAACAACGAAAATTTATCGTAAAGGTAAAACAGGTAAATTTGTTTTGAACGATATATTAAATGTGATAATCTGCACCGTAATCTGAATTAAATCAGCCAGTAATGTGATGATGAAATGAATGATGTCTTTAATTCTGACTTATTCTTAATTGATATGATTTTTTTTACTTGTTCTTATTTATGACCTTGATTTGTACTTAAATGACGACCAATCAGATTTTCAACTTTGAACTAATCCATATAAATTTATTCGGTCAAATGATGGTATTTTATTGATCTTTGATTACTCATGCTACACGTAGATATATTTGTTTCGACATTTTTGTCACTGCTTGTAAATTTGCACGATTTCAAATTTCATGTGAAAGCTGTTAAAAAGGATTTTAAGAAATTGTTGAAACTTCAAGAAATTGTTTTTGAAATAATTATGATGTTGATTGACTATTGATTACTCATGAATATAACTGTTTATCCTACGGTTTCTGAAATTAACACTATGATATTTGTTTGAGTGTTAACATGGCTTCATTTCAAATTTCATTTTGAGATAGTTTGTTGAAATTTCACAATCTGGTCTTTGACATCCAACGAGTGAATATTGAGTGAAATTTAAATTCAGATGCAGATTACACTGGTAATATAGTTGATAGAAAAATTACTAATGGAACGTGATTAATCTTTGAAACATTCATTTGCTGCATCGTTTTTCAAAGAAAACATCTACATATTTTTCACTTGAAATAATTTTTAGCAGAAATTTTCTTAAAAACCCCTTCTAGAAAACTATCTCTGTTGACCTTGTATCAGATTAGTTATTTAGGAAAATTTGATTTATAATTATTTTTGAATTTGATTTTAAATGATCACTTCGACTAATTTGACTCCCTACTAATTATCTGAAAAGATATATAGTGATTGAAAACAAGACGAGTGTTGATATTAATCATATATTATGACTTGAGAAAGTATAATTAGAAAATTTCTTTAGAAACTTAAACAAGAGTTATAAAAACTTTTTGTTGATAAATATTCCATGACCATCTCTATTTCTATCAATTTTTTTCTATCGACCATCACTCATCAAAATCCAATATAGTAGGTCAATATGTGGTATTTTAAACGGGAAATCATTTGTGCTTCAATTTATTATATTTTTATCAATAAAAAATAAATATCCAAAGTATTCACTCTCATTTAAAAGTCCTCATGGTTATGCATGGGTGAATTACTTGGATTTATGATTATGTGCTTCCATGCTCATTTAAAAGTCCTCACGGTTATGCATGTACGGAACGCATATCAAAATTAATTGATTAAATAGAAAAGTTGATTCTAATCCCATTTAAAAGTCCTCACGGTTATGCGTGGTTAGAAAATACTTGAATTCATTTTTAAAATAAAAATAAAAATTGTGAATACTACTAATCTCATTTAAAAGTCCTAACGGTTATGCATGATTAGTAGATATTCAAATTTCCTAAAATAAATATACCACAAATAGACACAACTATATGGTTTTATTTGATGAAATCATTCATATCATTCTAAAGTGGAATATGCGTCAATTAAAGTGTTTATGATTTTTGTTTGACTTTTTTATTGAAATTTAATATTTATATTCAATTGAGTTTTAATGTTGGATTAATATCGATCACTTTATCTCTATTTTTCTCTATACTATTATTCTTTTGCTGATAACAAAAGGGGGAGAGAAAAGTTAAGATTTTGTCAAATAAAATCAAGCAAATGTCAAACAATTTTTTTTTCCAGTTGCATCTAGGCTCATCTGCATATTTTTATTTGTATGCATATATGTAGGGGGAGCTGTGTGTAGATAGGAAGCATTCAAATAGGGGGAGCAAATGAAATCATCAAATATATTTAATACAGTCAAAATCTTAAATATATGTTTGTTATCATCAAAAGGGGGAGATTGTTGAATATGCATGTATATGATTTTTGTTTGATGATAATAAACATATATACATTCATTTAAATGTATTTGTTAATATACTATTTATTTTCATAGATTAAATAAATATTTGCTGAATAAAATAAATAACACAGATTTTGAATTCAAACGAATATTTTATTCAAACAAATATTTATTAAAATTTTGAATAGTACAAGTTCAAGCTCTCACTAGACAATACAACTTTGATTACAATACATCACAATTTCATATTTACAGTTGACCTCACTACATATCACTCACACTCGTAGTTCATCTTCACTTCCAGTTAGAATCCAGCATCTGAGCAATCTGCAAAAATATTCACTAACGCAGTAAAATTGAAAAGGAAATATTTCTACAGTATAAAATAAAACGTGAATTTTGAAAATAATATTTGCCTCAGTTATTTGGGTTGATCGTCATCATTTAAATTTGAATTCATCATACACGGACAACTTGTGACATACACAGTGTATCACTGTATATGCCACAAGGCCGTGCACACCGATATATACACTTGATAAAATTACAGGGACAGGTGAGCACAGGTCAAACCCAAATGAAAAACCGGGTTCAACTCACGTGCAATATATTTAAAATCATGACACAAGCACAAGGTCAAACCCGAGTTTTAAAACTGGGTTCAACACAAGGCACAATAAACTGAATGCAAAGGTCAAGCCATTGTTGTCATGACTCAACTCAAATGCAAAGCTTTGACAAATCAAAACTGCATCAGATCACAAATGCAATGCACAAAGTAAGTAACTGTACAAAATTTCAAGTTCAGACCAAACAGCAATGCAAGTGCAGTAATGGGTGAACAGACCACAAATGTGCAACACGGTGAAGATGACAAGTGCATCCAGAAGTTCAACAAAGACCAAGTCAAAGTCCAGTGATGTAAACAGTGAAGAACATGGATGTCAAAGGCAATACACAAGTGACAATGCAGTAACAACCAGAATGATACAAGGCAACATGTACAACAAGTTCAAGTGACATCACAGCAAAGATGACACAGACTCAAGCAAGTGCAAAATCAAATGCCACTAGAACCAGTGAATATCAGGTGCACATGGATGTCAAACTGCAAACTACACATGAACAACATGACATGAAAAATGCAATCTACAAATGCAATGACCAGACTTATACATGAATCTGCACTGAAACAAATAATGGCCAGAACCAAATTACAAGCAACAGATATCATTGCACATAATCTAACGACCAAATATACAACCAAAGAAGCAAACTCAAGTAGACAGTAACATGTGTTACAGTGATGATACAAGCATTTACACAAGCATCAAGTACATAATGAAGCAGCCCAACACAATACATGCCTGAGTTTACTAAAAGCCGTGAATGAACAGATTCAAAACCGAGGAACAAAATCAAGTATGCTCAAGTACAAATGTAACACCAGTTTTTTAAAAATCAAGTCAAAGCCGAGTACAACAAGAACGAAATCAAACAGTGCCGTGATAGCCTTAGCAATGAAGAAATCGAACCAAGTCAGAGTTCTCTACCGTGTCAACCAAGGAATCAAGGGCATACGATTATGAATTAGTCAGAGATAAATCTCAACATTCAATCAAAATCATACGGCCGAGATAAAGCAATTGACAGTTTCAAATAAATTATCAGACGAAGTCGTATATGAAATACGAACGAAAATTCAGGGCATTGAACCCTATATAAACCATTCAACATCATCGGCAAGAGATAAAAGTTCGAATACAAAAATCAAAAAGCATCAGAGCAAAAATTCACACCGAAGCAATAATCGAACTCATCGAAGCAACCGAAGAAAGCAACACGAAATCGATCGAGCCAGGCTAAATCGCGCACAACCAACAACGATCGAATTATTATCGGAGCTTCGCAAAAGCCCTAAATCAGATCGAACAGAGCCGCCACTATCTCAAAGAGGAATGAAGCCCTAATTTGTAAAGACGAGAAGAGAGCCATCATTTTCACAAAGGAACGAGGCAAAAAGGAACGGGCTTGAGTAAACGAAGAAATAAAAGGGGCCGGCCTTGTTAAAAGAAAAAGGGGGACTAATTTTAATTAGCCCTTTATTTTTTAATATAGGGTTTATTTGTTTTAAATGTTGTTTTTACTTTTCAAGTCAAAGAATTGGTAAATCACCACCTAGGTTGTAGGTAGTGTCAGATTGTCTAGTTAGAATTAGTTCAGTGAGTAGGGTGTGCGAGTTTGCAAAACTCTATAGGCGGGAGCAGAGTTGCGAGTAAGCAAAGCTCTATAGGCGGAGCAGGGGGTGCAAGTCTAGTAGAGTGTTTGTGAGCGGGAGCAAGGGTTTGCAAGTCTAGTAGAGTGTTTGTAAGCGGGATACTGTTTAATTCTAATAGAAATCTGGGAATGCAGCAGTAGGCAGGGGTTGCCGAAGCTGGGTAAATTTTGTGTGTGATTTACTTTTCAGCATATTTATTTCTGCAGTTTGTTTCTGTGTTTAATTTGAGAAAATTTGCTATAACCCTATTCACCCCCCCTCTAGGATTAATCTAGATCCTACACATATTATATTTTGTTCTATTGCGATTATGAGATTCTGTGTTGTTGTTTCTATTTTCTTCTATCTTTTTCTTCTTCACTCCAAATGATTTGGCATTTTCGGCGCTCGATTGCTCGGCATGCTATGCAATAAACGTATTGATGTCGATTTTCGAAGGTCAAAAATCCTGGGACGTTAACATAACATTCATGGATTTTTTTATTAAATATACTTATAATTATACTAATTAATTTATATAACATATTATACCAAGAATATAATAGAATGAAAACACATTTTATTTCGAACAAGATTGGTTATCGAGTTAGATATATGCAATAAATTACATAATTTCCCCTGTGACATATCCCTAACTCTATCAATATTAACCAATAGAAAACTATTGAGTGAGTCATTCCGTAATTATCCATTTACTATCAGTACACGACCCCTTGGTACCCCCAACAACCATGAGTAATATACTGTCCAATATTTGGAGAGCGTTACGTGCTCTAGTCTCATCGGATGTATCGATATCCAGTCTCGATACATCTTGACTATGAATATTTAAAATTGTACGTTTATTTAATGTGATAAATCACTCATGGTTCAACACATTATATCTACTATCATAAAACATACTATTTATGGATTTTCTATTAAATATACTTTTAATTAAATTAATTTATTAATATAACACATTATGTCAAGTATATAATAAAAAGAAAACACCTTTTAATTGAACAAGATTGGTTGTCGAGTTATATATAGGTAACAAAATGCATAATTGTCCCCTTGGGCATACCCCTCTAACCTATCAGAAGGATCTCTATGTAATCAAACTATCTCTCTTACATATAAAGTTTACAAAGATGCAGTTTTCCTCATGCTCTTGACTGGAATAAAATGAGCGCATTTGGTCAATCGATTGATTATGACCCAAATACTCTCATTCCTCCTTCTACTCCTCGGTAGCCCATCAAAAAGTCCATAGAGGTACTTTCGCACTTCCACCATGGAATATCCAACAACCACCCTACTTCTTCTGCACTGCCTTTATCCTCTGACAAGTCACACACTTGGAAACAAACTCCGCTGCATGTCTCTTTATACTTGGCCAACAAAATACCCTCTTCATATCATGATATATTTTGTTACCACCGGGATGGATAGTCATCCTAGATTGATGGGACTCTGCCAGTGCCATGTCTCCCAACTCTTAACAAGGGGTACACACAACCTACCATCTTTTTACACCCATCCTTTTGAATCAATGGAATAGCGATTCAAATGACTTGAATGCTCTCCTGCATTCAGCTGCTCAACAACTCCTTCTCTTTCTTATGAATCAAACCAGTACGGCCCAAAAGTGAAGGCTTAACATCCAATGCTACCAACAATTCTGGAAAAATGTCCGATCAAGGTCAAAAATCAAATGTAGAAATGAACTTTAAATGCTTTCATTCTAAAAGCATAGGATGCAACATCGCATGCTTCCTACTTGAGACATCAGCTACAACATTACCCTTCCTGGAGTGTATGAGATATTTAAATCATACAATGCTAAGAAATCCATCGACCTCTACCACATTAAATTTAAATCCTTTTCGGAATAATAAATACTTCAAAGACTTATGATCCATGAATAGTTCAAATCGCTCCCCTAAATATAATGCCTTCATTATTTGAAGGAGAAGACAATGCTACCAACTCAAGATCATGGGTTGGATAGTTTCTTCGGTGAACCTTCAATTGTCGACCAGCATAAAAGATAACTCTACCCTCATATATCAACACTATTGTAGGATCGATTTCACCTTAGAGGGGGGTGAATAGGTTGATGCTATTAATTATAAAAATTATTGCGGAAGTTTATAAAATATTTTCAACACGGATATATCAAAATAGCAGCTTAGATTATAGCAGAATAATAAATGCAGCAATATAACGACACAGAATTTACCCAGCTTCGGCAAAACCCTGCCTACGTGTTGCCTCCAAGGTTTCCACTAGAAATTAAGCAGTCTGACGCTTACACACGTAAACTCGCGACACCCGCTACTGACTAGCCTTAACTCTACGCTCAAAACCCTTCACAACTTAGCCACTGAGTTGCGAATTCTCGAACTACACCACCGTAGTTCGTACCCTAGTCACGCGACTAGAAATTACAATTATTAACAGAGAAAAATACAAATTAAAGAAAAATTAAATCAAAAACCTAATTTAAAAATTAAAACCTTATTAAAACAAGGTCGGCCCAATTATATTGTTAAAATGTATTCCCCTTTTCTTTTCCTTTATTCAGCCGGTTGCTTTTCTCGTTTTTGACAATGGCTTCTTCGTTCCTCTTTCCTTTGAAATTAGGGCTTCGAATAAATTCAAAGACGCTGACTTTAATTAGATCGATCAAGTAATTGATTTTGATTTCCTTGCTCTATCGATTGATCGTCTCTTGTGATGCTTTAGGCTGCTTCTATTTGATTGAGTTCGACTTTGATTCCGGTATGTAATTTATGCCTTTTGCTCTCTGGTTTTAATACTTGAACTTGATGATATTGCCGATGATGTTACTTGTTTATATAGGGTTCGAACCCCTGTTTTTTCGTTCGTATATCATCATTTGAATTCGTCAATTATTTTATCTTGGACATTGATTTTCGTTTGATTGCTTGAGATGATTACTGACTTCTTCAATTTCATATATTTTTATTTCTTGCTTCTCACGGCTCCGATTCTGAACTGTTCGATTTTCTCCTTGACTTGCTTATTTATGATTACCAAGGCTTAATGATTTTTGACTTGGTTCGCACTAGTTGCCTTGGTCATCACGGCACTGACTTTGGTTTGAAATTTGCAAACTTAATTTTGTGAAAATATTTTTAGATGGGAATTTACTTTGACTTTGCATTTTCTTTCAGTATTGACTTCGACCCTTGACATTGTCGAACTCCGCTCTGGCTTGATAATGTCTTCGACCATCACCGTTGCACTGATATTACTTCTGGTCATTTTACTTGTACCATTCGAATTGTGATATTGGTCTTGACTTTGTTTTTTTGAAGTGATTCCTAGACATCTGATACTCCAGCTGAAGCTTGTACACGTGTGTTGTGTACTTCATGGTTCCTTTGACTTTTGCTTCACTTGAAGTTTCTCTGTGCCTTGTCTAGTTCATTGTTCCATGTATGCACTACCTGTTATGTCTGCTATGTATATGCATTCATCTTTTCCACTGTGTATTTGCATGCTTGCCACTGATCTTGAAGTCTTTGACGATGATCTTGATTTCGTTTATGTGCTCGACTTTGGCCATTAACCGTTGACATCGGCCTTTACTTTAATCTTGTCATTTACTTGACTTCGACACTGATTGAATTCATTGCTATAACATACTTGACCTGTTTTGATCTTTGTGCTTGTTAACTTCTGCTTCTCTGTCTTGCTCAAATTTTTGTTTTCTGCTTCATCTAGTTTTTCAACATCACCTGACTTCGGCTTGTACCTTATTTACTTGCGTCCTTGGTATCTGATGCATTGTGGTATTATGCATTTCATCTTGTAACTGTGTCACAGTGATGCATCAAGTTGTTGTCTTGAAACTCGAACTCTGTTGGTTCATCATTGTTGTTGCACTGTTCTTTGTAGCATATTTGGATGTCTTCACTGTCGACTGATGCATTTGCTCCATGTATTCGTGTAGTCTGATTAGCTTGTCACTACGTTGCACTTGTTTTGGTTGTTGCAGGCTTCTGTTGTATGCTTTACTTGATCTGTACATTCAAGTCTGCACTGTGCACACTGTAGCCTTGGTCGAGTCTTGTGTTTTGTGTAGACTGGTACTCCATTCTGGTTTGCATTGTGTACATGTGATATGATTTAATCTTGAATTGTGCGGTCTTGAGTCTTGTACATGTATCATTTGCTTGACCCTTGTATATATGACTTGTTTGCATTGTTCACTTGATTACTGAACTTGTTCTGGGTACATTGCATATTGAACTGGTGCATGCTTTGTTCTTGTAGTCTACACAACAACCACATTGGAGTCTTGTGTATGGACTTGTAGTATATCCAGCGCGGTTGTCTTACCCATATGTATTTTGCTGTCTGACTAGCATGAGCTAGTTGAGTCTGCTTGGAGCTTTTGTTTTAAGCTCATGTCTTGTGTCAATTTATGGTGCATCACTGTTGCATTGACTTTGTACATATTGTGCTTGTATTTCCAGCTTTAAAGCTCGGGTTTGACCTTGTGCTAAAATCGTGACTATATATTTATTTCACTTGAGTTGAACCTGGCTTTTGATTTGGGTTTGACCTTGTGCTCACCTGTCCCTGTAACTTTATCAAGTGTATATCGGTGTGCACGGCTTTGTGGCATATACAGTGATACACTATGTATGACACAAGCTGTTCGTGTTTGATGAATTCAAAATTAAATGATGACGAACAACCCAAATAACCGAGGCAAATAAAATTCCCAAAATCATATTTTATTTTATACCGCAAAATTATTTTATTTTCAATTTTACCGTGTTAGCATGTATTTTTTGCAGATTTCTCAGATGCTGGATTCAATCTGGAATAAAATTGAAGATAAATTATGAGTGAATGAGCGATATGTAGTGAGGAGTATTTGTAAATGATAGATTGTGATGTAATTGAATTTGTATTGTAATCAAAGTTGTATATATATAGTGAGAGCTTGAATTTGTACTATTCCAAATTGTAATAAATATTTGTTTGAATAAAATATGAATTTAAATTCCGTGTTATTTATTTTATTCACCGAATATTTATTTAATTAGGTGAAAAATAAAATAGTACATTAACAAATACATTTAAGTGAATATATATATATATGTTCATTATCATCAAACAAAAATCATATACTCGCATATTCAACAATCTCCCACTTTTGATGATAACAAACATATATTTAAGATTTTGAATATGTTAAATGTATTTGATCATTGATATACTCTATTTGTTCCCCCTATTTAAATGCTTCCTCTCTACACAAAGCTCCCCCTTCATAAATGCATGTAAATAAAAATATGCAAATAAGCCTAAATAGAAAATATTTGACCTTTATTTGTCAAAATCTTAACTTTTCTCTCTCCCCTTTTATTATCAGCAAAAGTGTAATAGTGTTAGAAAAATGGAGATAAAGTGATAGATATTAATACAACATTAAAACTCAATCGAATATAAATATTAAATTTCAATAAAAAATCAAACAAAAATCATAAATACTCTGTTGGGCGCATATTCCACTTTTAGAATGATGGGAATGATGTCATCATATAAAACCATACAGCTGTGTCTATTTGTGGCATATTTATATCAGGAATTTGAATATCTACCAACCATGCATAATCATTAGGACTTTTAAATGAGATTAGTAGTATTCCATTATTTTAAAAAATGAATTCAAGTATCTTCTAACCACGCATAACCGTGAGGACTTTTAAATGGGATTAGAATCAACTTGTTTATTTAACAAATCAATTTTGATATGCATTCCATACATGCATAACCGTGAGGACTTTTAAATGAGCATGGAAGCACATATTCAGAAATTCCAAGTAATTCACCCATGCATAACCGTGAGGACTTCTAAATGAGAGTGAATACTTTGGATTTTATTTTATTTTTATTTTTTAGAAAAAATATAAAATGAAAAACGAATGATTCCTATTTAAAGTACCAAATATCGACAAACTATATTGAATTCTGATGAGTGATGGTTATTAGAAATATGATAGAAATAGAGATGGTCATGGAATTTTTACCAACAAATTTTTTTTATAACTCTTGTTCAAATTTCTAAAGAAATTTACTAAATATACCGTCTTAAGTTATAATATATGATTAATATTAACACTCATCACTTTTTCAATCGCTATTTATCTTTTCGATAATCACTAGGGGGTCAGATTAGTCAATGTAATCATTTAAAATCGTATTCAAAAATAATTATAAAACCAAAATTTCCAAAATGACTAATCTAAAACAGGGTCAAAAATGATTTTCTAGAAGGGGTTTTATAAAAAAAGATGTCTGCAATTTGAAAATTATTTGAAGTGAAAATATGCAGATATTTTCTTTGAAAAACGATGCAGTTACTAAATGTCTCATCATATATCACGTTCCACTAGTAATTTTTCTATCAACTAGATTACCAGTGTAATCTACATCTAAATTTCTTTCCACTCAATCTTATTATTAGTTGAATGTTACAGACCAGATCATGGGTTGTGCAACAAAATATTTCAAATCATTTTTAAAAACTTTTTAAATGAAATTCTCTTAAATTTGAATTGAAGCCGTGTAAATAATCAAAAACCGTGAATATAGAGTCAGCCGTAAAATAACCAAATGTATTATCATTTAATAAAACACTATTATTAATCCAAACTAATATATATGAAGTAATTCAAAGACTCTAGAGTTTTTTTATAGTGTTCTTGGCATAAGAATATAATTGGCCAACAATTTTGAATAAGTCAGTATCAAAATCATCATTTATTTCATCATCACATTATAGCTGATTTAATTCAGAATACGGTGCAGATTATCACATTTAATATGTCGTTCAAAATATATCATTACCTGTTTTACCTTTATGATAATTTTTCGTTATTGCCCATTGTGATTCTGTCACCTTTGTACTAGGCTAAGGAACTTTGCTTTGACACTCGTTGTGTCCTTGGAACAACCAGAATCCAAGTAACACTATTGTTGTTCCTTAGCCTACCACCACACCTACACGATGAAAGATTTTTGTGACCTATTTCTTTTTATAGGTCCATGATTGTTAGTGGTAGAATATTTTGGGGAATAATTTTGTGGAGACCCAAAACTATTTATATATATTCCTTTTGGCACCCAGATTTGTTTGACTTTTAAAGATTTTATATTTGTTCCTTTTGGAACCCAAATTGGTATAGTTTTCACGTGTTTGTATAGTTTTCACGTGTTTGGGTCTATACCAACAATTGTTTTGATTATGTCCAATTTTTCTACAAATTGTGCACATTGAATCAACTAGATTAATTTCATTTCTAACATTTTTAGATTGATTATATCCAAGTCCTTGTCTAACTGTATTAACAGTTTGTTTTCCTAATAGCATATTCAACGATTTTTCACTTTTTGAAAATTTGTCTAAAGTCGTTGACCGTTGTTGGACTTGTGTTTTGAGAGATTCATTTTCGTTTTACAATTGTGTGCACCTTTTAATAGAGTTCTCTCTCCTAGTATTTTCACTTTCCTTTAAAATTAGAATTTCATTTTCAAGCGATTTCATTTTAATTTCTGATTTTTTAATTTCTTCTTCGAATGTTGGACACTTATCACACTTAGGGCACTTGTTTTGATAGTTTTTAACTAATTGTTCAAGCTGTTCATTTACTTCTATCAAACTATCTCTTTGTGATTCAAGTTTGGCATACTTCTCCCTAAGTCGTTCGAAACAGCCATTTACTTCGTGGAAATATATAAGTAATTCTGAGTGAGTGAGTTTTGATACCTCGCTTGGCACGTCATCGTCGCTACCAGTTATATTACCTTGAAGGCACATATCTTCTTTCACTCTTACTGCCTGTACTTTTATTATTTTCATCACTTGTATTCCACGTGGCTACAAATTTTTTCCTTTTTGACTTCTTTTCTTGGTTGTGTTGAAGTCGAGGACAATTGGGCTTGATGTGTCTGGGTTTGTTGCACTTGTGACAGATGATCTTCCGTTCTTCTGGGTTGTCTAATGCTTTGAATATTCTGCTTTTCAATTTTTGATTTTGAGCTGGATTTCTATATTTGCGATTCCACTTTTTGAATCTCTTCATTAGTAATGCCAGCTCAGCTGCTCCATCTTCATTATCGTCCTCATCACTACTGCTATTTACCAATCCTATTAAGCTCGTTTCTTTAGCTGAGTCGATTGAAGAGGATTTCTCATTGTTGTTGACTTTTGCACCATATATTGCATCAAAAGCATTCCAGATTTGCTGTGCATTTTCACAATGAGAGATAAAGTTAAAATTATCTTGATTAATATGAGAATATAATATATGCATAGCAAGAGCATTAACCGAGATAATTTTCTCATCTGTTTTATCGCACCCATTTTCAATAATATCCCAACATTTAATATTAATAGATTTTAAATAAAATTCCATTTTCAATTTCCGATTTAAAAAATCTGTTCCATCAAAAATAGAAGGGATAATATTAGAACGACCCTCAGCAAAAGTAGCCATTTTAAAAATTCAACTTTTAAAAAAAAAAGGTTTTTGAAAAGTCAAAATTTTTAAAACAAAAATGGCTTTTGTACCTAGCTCTAATACCACTTGTAGGATCGATTTCACCCTAGAGGGGGGTGAATAGGGTGATGCTATTAATTATAAAAATTATTGTGGAAGTTTATAAAATATTTTCAACACAGATAAATCAAAATAGCAGCACAAATAATAGCAGAATAATAAATGCAGAAATAAAACGACACAGAATTTACCCAGCTTCGGCAAAACCCTGCCTACGTGCTGCCCCCAAGGTTTCTACGAGAAATTAAGCAGTCAGACGCTTACATGCGTAAACTCACGACACCCGCTATCGACTAGCCTTAACTCTACACTCAAAACCCTGCCACAACTCAGCCATTGAGTTGCGAATTCTCGAACTACACCATCGCAGTTCGTACCCTAATCACACGACTAGAAATTACAATTATTAACAGGGAAAATATAAATTAAACACAAATTAAATCAAAACCATAATTTAAAAATTAAGCCTTATTAAAACAAGGCCTACCCAATTATATTGTTAAAAATGTATTCCCCTTTTCTTTTCCTTTATTCGGCCGGTTGCTTTTCTCGTTTATGATAATGGCTTCTTCGTTCCTCTTTGCTCTTAAATTAGGGCTTTAAATAAATTCGAAGACGCCGACTTTAATTAGATCGATCGAGTAATTGATTTCGATTTCCTTGCTCTATCGATTGATCGTCTCTTGTGATGCTTTCGGCTGCTTCTATTTGATTGAGTTCGACTTTGATTCCGGTATGTAATTTATGCCTTTTGCTCTCCGGTCTTAATACTTGAACTCGATGATATTACTGATGATGTTACTTGTTTATATAGGATTCAAACCCCTGTATTTTTGTTCGTATATTATCATTTGAATTTGTCAATTGTTTTATCTTGGCCATTGATTTTCATTTGATTGCTTGAGATGATTGCTAACTTCTTCAATTTCGTATATTTTGATTTCTTGCTTCTCACGGCTCTGATTCTGAACTGTTCGATTTTTTCCTTGACTTGTTCATTTATGATTACCATGGCTTGATGATTTCTGACTTGGTTCGAACTTGTTGCCTTGGTCACCACGGCATTGACTATGGTTTGAAATCTGCAAACTTAATTTTTTGAAAATATTTTTAGATGGGAATTTACTTTGACTTTGCATTTGCTTTCAGTATTGACTTCGGCCCTTGACATTGTCGAAATCTGCTCTGACTTGATAATGTCTTCGACCATCACCGTTGCACTGATATTGCTTCTGGTCATTTTACTTGTACCATTCGAATTATGATATTGGTCTTGACTTTCTTTATTTGAAATGATTCCTGGACATCTGATATTCCAGCTGAAGCTTGTAAACGTGTGTTGTGTACTTCGTGGTTCCCTTGACTTTTGCTTCACTTGAATTTTATCTGTGCCTTGTTTGGTTCATTTTTTCATGTATGCACTACCTGTTATGTCTGATATGTATATGCATTCATCTTTTCCACTATGTATTTGCATGCTTGCCACTGATCATATGTTGAAGTCTTTGACGATGATGATGATTTCCTTTATGTGCTCGACTTTGGCCATTAACTGTTGACATTGGCCTTGACTTTAATATTTTCATTTACTTGACTTTGGTACTGATTGAATTCTTTGCTGTAGCATACTTGACCTATTTTGATCTTTGTGCTTGTTAACTTCTGCTTCTCTGTCTTGTTCAAATTTTTGTTTTCTAGTTCATCTAGTTTTTCAACATCACCTGACTTCGGCTTGTACCTTATTTACTTGCGTCCTTGATATCTGTTGCATTGTGGTATTGTGCATTTCATCTTGTAACCGTGTCACAGTGATGCATCAAGTTGTTGTGTTTGAAACTCGAACTTTGTTGGTTCATCATTGTTGTTGCACTGTTCTCTGTAGCATATTTGGATGTCTTCATTGTCAACTGATGCATTTGCTCCATGTATTCGTGTAGTCTGATTAGCTTGTCACTGTGTTGCACTTGTTTTGGTTGCTGCAGCCTTCTCTTGTATGCTTTACTTTATATGTACATTCAAGTCTACACTGTGCACATTGTAGCCTTGGTCGAGTCTTGTGTTTTGTGTAGACTGGTACTCCTTTCTGGTTTGCATTGTGTATATGTGATATGATTTAATCTTGAATTGTGCGGTCTTGAGTCTTGTACATGTATCATTTGCTTGACCCTTGTATATGTGACTTTTTTGCATTGTTCACTTGATTACTGAACTAGTTTTGGGTATATTGCATATTGAACTGGTGCATGCTTTGTTCTTGTAGTCCACACTGCAACCATATTGGAGTCTTGTGTATGGACTTGTAGTACATCCAGCTCGGTTGTCTTGCCCACATGTATTTTGATATCTGACTAGCATGAGCTAGTTGAGTCTTCTTGGAGCTTTTGTTGTAAGCTCATGTCTTGTGTTAATTTATGGTGCACCACTGTTGCATTGACTTTGTAGATATTGTGCTTGTATTTTTGGACTGCACCTGTGTTGAATCCAGCTTTAAAGCTCAGGTTTGACCTCGTGCTAAAATCGTGACTATATATTTATTTCACTTGAGTTGAATCCGGCTTTTGATTTGGGTTTGACCTTGTGCTCACCTGTCCTTATAACTTTATCAAGTGTATGTCGGTGTGCACGGCCTTTTGGCATATACAGTGATGCACTGTGCATGTCACAAGCTGTCCGTGTTTGATGAATTCAAAATTAAATGATGATGAACAACCCAAATAACTGAGGCAAATAAAATTTCCAAAATACATTTTATTTTATATTGCAAAAATGTTTTATTTTCAATTTTACTGCAATAGTGTGTATTTTTGCAGATTTCTCAGATGCTGGATTCAATCTGGAATAAAGTTGAAGATAAATTACGAGTGAATGAGCGATATGTAGTGAGGTGTATTTGTAAAGGATAAATTGCGATGTAATTGAATTTGTATTGTAATCAAAGTTGTATATGTATAGTGAGAGCTTGAATTTGTACTATTCAAAATTGTAATAAATATTTGTTTGAATAAAATATCTGTTTGAATTTAAATTTCGTGTTATTTATTTTATTCACCGAATATTTATTTAATTATTTGAAAAATAAAATAGTACATTAACAAATACATTTAAATGAATATATATATGTTTATTATCATCAAACAAAAATCATATACTCGCATATTCAACAACTATACCTAGTCATGTACCACATGCATCCGTATATACTGCGAATGCCTTCGTGCCATCAGGGAGTACCAAAACAAGTGCACTAGACAACAACTCCTTCAGCTTAATAAAGTCCTAAATGGACTTCCTATAGTAGCAGCTAAACCAAGAAAAATTACCTCCCCAACATTTTTGGTGCGTGCTAATCCTTTAATGCAGCAA
The DNA here is from genome assembly GCA_030765085.1 of Allium cepa. Lineage (NCBI taxonomy): Eukaryota > Viridiplantae > Streptophyta > Magnoliopsida > Asparagales > Amaryllidaceae > Allium > Allium cepa. The sequence goes on from CM060941.1 coordinate 942,722,010, forward strand.
CTTTACTAGGATCGACTATTTGTCCATGGCTTAAAGACAACATGTCCTGAAAAGCAAACCTCCTTATGCTAGAAATAACGTTTGGAAAATTTCGCCTTTAGCTTATTGCCTACTTAGAGTACTAAGCGCTGCTCCTAAATGCAACATGTGCCATTCCTCACTTTTCAAATAGACATGTATGTCATCAACGAATGCCACCATGTACATATTTAGCAACTCTCTAAAGACTCGACCCATGAGGTCGATAAAATATGTTAGTGCATTGGTTAGTTTAAATTGCATGATTAAACACTCATAAAGTCCATTAGGTGTACAAAAAGAAATTTTCTAAATACTATCCTTGGCTACATGCAGCAGATGGAGTTTGGTAGCTAAGTAAGTTGAGAGAATACCTTTGCTCCAACTAGCTGATCAAAGAGATTGTCTATACAGGGTAATGGATAACGATTCTTATTTATCAGCTTATTCAACTCATGGTAATCGACGCAAAGCCTTAATAAGCCATTTTCTTTGGTAGCAAAGATAACTGGTGCTACCCACTCCAAAATACTTCTCTAGATGAAGCCTTTCTCCAATAATTCATTTACTTGCTTAATTAGCTCGTGCTTTTCTCTTAGAGCTATATGCATAAGGGGGGGGGGGTAAGGCAACAGGTCTAGCATTCTCTTCAAGGTAAATTTGAAATTCGATCTCCCTATGGGAAGGAAGACCAAAAACCTCAGAAAAAATATATATGTAGTCATAAAATACTGGTATTGATGTTAACTCATCATGTGAGTGATGTAAAGATTATAGGTAACTCAACATAACTGAACTTTTGGGGTCACGGTAAACCTCAAGGCTCCGCCTGCCACAAGTACCTAACTGGATCCCCTTCCTATCATAATCTAGCCCTACTTCATACACAGTCATCTAGCTCATTCCCAAAATTAACCAAACCCAGAAAATCCTAAAATAAAAGCATTGCAATCTGATTTGACGCCCAAAATATACAAATTCAAACCCTTACAAATCACGAATAAATAAGTTAATCCTCCAACATGGTTTGATACTACTACAGGTTCTGTAATTATACTAGTTTCTAAGTGTAATTCATCTACGAGCCTACTCGAAGTGAATGATTGTGATGCTGCAATATCAAATAAAGTACGAACAGATAAATAAGAAATAATTAACACACCTTCTATAATGATCTTCTTTCCCTTATCCATAGTTGGAGTAAAAATCGAAATAGGAATAAAATCTAGTATATATGGTGGAACCACTTCTTGCTAGATGCCTCCTACCTTGGTACTCCTTAAAGTTAACTTTGACTTCTTTATCTTGCTCTGAGCTCCTATCCCACTTCTGTGGTAGTTTTGTTGAACCGACTTCACCTTTTCCATCTTAGGTTCCTCCTTCCCAATTGAATACAGCAATGTCATCTCAATCAAGCTCTAAAAGTAGCTCTATTAGGCACATGGCTTAAAGTAATACTCTTAAAGACAAATTCAACCCCTAGCAAACTTCATTGCCTTTTCCGCCGATGTATTGATAAGGTGTAAACCATACTTTACCAGCTGATTGATCTCATTAACATACTCCTTGGCACTGCGGTCAACTTGCTCCAAATGAAAGAACTCCTCTAGCTCTACTCTTCTTCTACCTCAGAAATGAACTTAGTCTCAAAGCGTCTCTTAAAATCGGTCCAAGCAATACCATCTTCTTCTGTCTCATCAACAACAATTTCTTACCAGTTTAAGGCCTCTTCTTGCAAAGGCCACGAATCTAACTATTTCTTCATTGCATCCTCCACCCCCGTTATAGCAAAAATCTTTTAACATTTCCTTAGCCATGACCGCATCCCCACAAATGATTCAGTCCCATAATAATTATTTCCACCTCAACTCGAAAAAGATCGTCATAACCTAGGAAAATCTAAAGCAGGTGGAGGAGCTAGGCTTGCAACTTATGCTTACACTACGGGTCCTTCTTTGAGGTTAACTGTAGTCTAGTCTCTTGCTTGAAGATACCGACGGAACCATATAGGAATGCTCATGCTCGGGACCTTAGCTACCTCACCAAAAAAAAATTCTAATTTGATTGCTTATTCTTACCTATCTATAAATATGAAATATTAGCTACTTTCCTTAGACAATGTTTAAGCATCACTGGAATTATAAGGATGTGTTTGCGCTATACTTATTTATATAATAATAATTTTTTGAAAATATACAAGCGCGTTCTCTAAATACGCGCCCGATCCCTAAAGAATCCTACACCTAAACTCTAATACCAACCGTGACAACTCGCACCTCCAAACACATTAATTCAAAGCCTAAAATGACTTTCGAACTCACATCGTGCTAAGAAGTACGAGTCATTGGGGTTTTAGAAAATTACATGATAAGTAAACGAAGATAAAATTTAAAGCTTCTAAACTTTCAGATCTCACAACGGAATGAAATAAAATACAAATACTGAAAATAACCAAATTAATTAATAGTCATAGCAATACATAGTCCATATAATAAGTGACATAACAAAGTTCCCAAAAAACAATATGTTGTCGACTGATAATATAATATAATAATTAGTACATTGAGAGTAACTGTAAATAGCGTAACTCCAAGAGCCTAGTCCCCTCCTCCATGCACTATATTTGGGCCAAGTTACCTACTGGCATGTCCTCCTGTAGTAGGTACAAAAGGGAGAGAAAAAGATGTAGTAAATGAATTGCATTGCCAGTGTAAGGTTTTCACAAGCAATTAACTTCATTTATAACCTACGCGACTTAGGATGTCTGTTTACGTTTAAGTATCACATATAAAGGATTGATTGCTTTATGAATCAAAAGTATAATGCTAATTACACCTACCCACCTAAACAACTTACAAATATTTCCAACCGAGGGTTGGACAACCAACATATAACAACTTTAGCTTAATTTCTAGTACATTGTCTCGAAAAATAATTTCCTAATCAACATTGAGTTAACATTTTAAATGACAAACTATATATATCGCACTTACACACTGAGTGAACATCGCAATGCCTGGGCTCGCACCGAGTATAACCTTGACGATTTATGGCCTACCTAAGCATTTATGTCAACTTTTCAATGGTAACCGTGTTATATGCTCTTTATCATTCAACCTAAAGTATTAAGAAAATCACTATACTGATTTGACCATAGGTCCAGCCGCTACCCAGCTGTATAGCCCTACTATGCGGATGTCTCTATCACCCTTCCCTAGTTCCTACATGTTTAACATATGACTAGGCATGTCCCAACAAAAACAAGTGCTCTTAATTGCGTTGCTAACACATGCTTTGTCGAGTTCCATGCTACGCCCTCCATGAAGTGATCTTACTCATTGTACCTACTCTATGAAGCTACATGAATGCCTAAAAGTCGAGAAAGTGGAGGCAAGTTCCCCTATTCACCCTATTTGGTCTACATCAGGTCTAGGTTTAACCTGGGCTTGTTGAAACAATTCATACGTTTGAAAAATGTTTTTAGACATCCAACCTTATAAGAAATACTAATAGGTGTTTCAAACGTCAGACCTCCTTTCTCAGACGTCTGACTTCAATTCCAAATGTTTGAAAATGGATTTAAATGTCTTAACCTAATCAAATACGAACTTGTTGCTCTCAGGTTTGAAACGTTTGAAATTCGTACGTCTGGTTGAATTTTCAAACGTCTAGTTGCGCTTTTCAAGATTTTTATAACTTGTTTATTTTGGTTATTTTCATTCATTTTTTCTTTGTTTCAAATATGGATTTAAGGTTCAATTTCAACCAATTTATATGTATAGTCTTTACCTTTATTTACACAAATTCAAGCTATTAATTTCAACGATTATATTCATGTGCGTGCGTGCACAAAAAAATACACGCATACATACACAAACACACACACACACACATCTTTATTTAAATTACCTATGTATTTTCAAATGAAAAGTCCATGTATATTCCAAGTTATAGCCAATTCAAGATGCAATAGAAGGGTATTTTATTTATTCATTTATCAAATCACGCCAACTCTACCATGTAAGGTTTATATCCATGGAACCTAAGGTAAATTCGTCCAGTATATTTGTTCCCTTTTTCTACGGTTACAATTTATTAATCTATGGTTTTTCCATCATAATACACTTAAGATTCATAACTAAAATTAATCAATTTAAATAAACTTTGGACTGAAACTTCCATTCCAAATTCAATTTTTTTTTATAGATTAGGTAGAATTGTAAATAAATTTGATTACCTATAAAGCAACGTAACATAGTAATCAATTCACTCTTCTTCGTAAAGCTACGTTCTTCCTGCCTTGATTTGAATCGCCCTTCCTAGACCTCCATACTTGGTTGATTTTCCTTTCCTTTATCTCTTGATTCTCTCCTTTTAATTTGATTTCCCATTGTTTTATTTTTTATTTTGATGCATAAATTTTTGAAGAGACGGAAGATTTTTTTTTTTTAGATCGAGGATTTTTTGAGAGAGAAAAATAAGAGATGTACGTATGGGTAACGGCTAGGATTTAGGATAAGAAAAGTGGAGGTTAGAGTCTAATTTATAGCTAAAAACTAGTGTTTTCATACTTAGGTCCAGAATTCATATTTACGAACGTCAGTAGTCATACTTTCTGCTATTTTCGAATTGTTTGATTGAATTTAACAAGTTATATATGTTTCTTAGTTGAAAACGACATCCCAAACACAATGAAATATGCCCCGAGGCTTAATTCCATTGTTTGTGAAACTTTTATTATTTTGTTCTTTCATGTAAAATTACATCTTTAACCATAATAATATTTTAATTCATTACAAATATTTCCATTGTGTTACAACTACTAGACATAGTTTAATTTAATTCATTGCTCACATATTTCATCACTAAAGTCCAATTTTACAATTTAAGCTATACCTTTCAATAATGATTATTTATATCAATTCTCTTCATCAAAGCTATATCACTTAAGGATTTATGAAGTTTATTTTTGGTCAAAATTTCAATATAATCCATATTCAACTTGGTTATTCCATAAAAGTCTTTAGTTTAGTAATAACAATTATTGCTAACCATATTACTCTGACTAGAAATTTTAACTTTGAATTAACTACAGTTGACCACGATCCTAAACTCATACAACCGAGGAGACGAATTCTCTATTGAACAGTGTTCTACTTCTAGTTCTTCAAATCAGACCCAACAATAGTCGCTTGTTGGTTGCTATGCCATGATTTAACTATAATGAAAGTAGAGTTTCCAAATTAAAGTTCAATGGTCTTCTCGAGTCTAGAGAACTATGTAACATCGTTGCATTGAGATTTCTTATTTGATCTAGTTGTTATCAACCAATAAGAAACTTTAGAATGAGTCATTCCATAGTTATCTAATACCTGGTGCCCTACAACAGCCATGAGTAATACACTGCAAAACATTTCGAGAGTGTTACATAATCTAGTTTCAACGAACGTACCGATATCCTTTCTCAAAATATCTTGACTAGGAATAATTTAAAATAATATATTATTTGATTATTGTGATAAATTTCTCACGATTACAACTCTTTCTAATTGTCATCACTTAACATATTGTTTAATGATTTTTCTATTATATATATTTAATTAATATATCATAACATAACAAGTATATATAAAAAACAAACATCTTTTATTTTGAACAAGATTTTATCACCGAGTTAATAATTTACAATAAATTACATAATTGGCCTTGGGCATATCCCTAAATCCTTCAATCTTCCACTTGCACTTATGACTAATTATGACGAGCTAGTCCTTTCGTGAATGGATCTGCTATGTTATCCTTAGTGTCCACTCTTTTAATTACAACTTCTTTATTGCTGAAAAACTCTTTTGTCACGTGGAACTTTAGATGAATGTATCTTGACTTCTTGTAAGATCTTGGTTCTTATGTGATATGCATCATCACATTGTTATTACATAATAATCTTATGGGTTTCCCAATAATTGGAAATAGTCCTAGCTCAGCCACAAACTTGCACATCCAGAATGCTTCTTTAGTTGCTTCATTGAGGACGATTTTTTGGCCTCAATCATTGAATCGGCCATTGTCTCTTATTTGGAATTTTCCAACTGATCACTCCAACATTCAATATAAATACATAGCCAGACACTGATTTAATGTCATTAATATCACTCTAAAAGCTCAAATCTATATACCCCTGCATGAGATGCACCTCTACCAACACAAGACTGGCCTACCTTTCTCACTAGATAGTACCAAATATGTCATCACCCAGATCGTTATCGACCTATTCGAGACATCTCTCAGCAGACACCGCAATAATTTAAACTCGAACGTCATAGTGGGTAGAAATATATCTAGAAGGGGATGATAATATCCTAATGGTTGCGAGCCACATAGCCTTGCTGCATCTACCCTTTTTCGGCCATTTTCGGGTGTAAGGATTGTGGTAGCGATTGCCTTTCTTATAGCACATCATCTTTATTTGAATGCCACACTACCATTCCATGGTCACACAACTGATTCACGCAAACTTTTAACTCTTGAGCTCATACGTCTCAGAAAAGGGTGTTAAGCTAAGAGAAGTTGCCTTCTCCGCCACAAAACAGATGATACATTTATAGAGATCACTTATGTAACTAGAAATACAACATTAGACATTCATCCATACAAGTTTTCCAGGTACAGGACAAACCAAAGGCACTCTTCTACCACATCCTATCGGGAATTAACCTCAGGATTAGTAGCAATTAGTCCTTGGATTGGATATTTTATAATGAAGAGACTACTTCTACTGTATGTATATTGGGAGTTTATCCCCAAATGATCAACAAGCAGTCCTTCATCACAAAATCCCAAATATCTTATACATGTCTTCACTTCGAATATGTAAATTGGTTCGAAGTGGTCTTGGGATAGGAATCATCCAAATCCGACCTCGGTTCCTTCGAAACAATCATCGATAAAAGGACGTTCTTGTGAATAGATAATCATTCTTTAATTGATTTAGTTCTTTGTATCAAAATCTCTTTTGGAGATATATATTCCTTAAAACATTCTTTCGAGTATATACGGAGATATGAAATCTCTCTTATAAAATCCCTTGATAACTTTTAAACTCCATTTTTACTAAGAATAAATTCGAAATCGTTTCGTTTTCACTTAGGAAGATATTGACCCAAGTGAACCAAATTCACTATCCCCTCAGTCGGGCAAGTTCGGATACCCAGGGAGAGCAGGAAACTGGTTGTTCAAATTCAAGCCCAAACACTATCTCTCTAACACCCATAAGGCGGTTAAATTATTTGATCGACTCTAAATCTTTAATTATTCCAAATGTCCTTCAAATCATCTTTAGAGCACTTTATTAATCATTTAAAAACATTTATAAAATAACTAGAAAAGAATTATTAAGTTTCAAGCTAATATTTCAAAAGTTATAAAAAATTGCTACGGAAAAGTGCTGCAAAAAGTGCTTTTTTACTATATTGATCAAAATGGCTTTTTATTATTTGAAAATTAATTTTTATTACGAAAATCACTTTCAAACATTTAAAAACATTTATAATATTTATTTCATATTTTTAAAAAAAATTAAAACATCATTTCCAAAGAAATCCAATTTTGGATTCCGTGCAAAACAGCGATTTTTTCAGAACTAATTTTACTCATATTTCAAAATCTAATTGTTGAAATCTTGATTTTCTTTCTTTTTTGAAAAACCATGGATATAATAGTTTGAAAAATTCTAATCTTAAAAAATTCCAAGCTATATTCCATCTTTTATACTTGTTTGACTTTTACGGCACAAAATCGCGAAATGCCGTTACGCGGCGTGCCTATTTTTGATTAAATTTACAATTCTCATTCAAAGTTCACCAAAATATTTTTAAATGTTCATAAAGAATTTCAAACTCATTTTAAAACCTTTTTAGAGAGATTTAACCTTCCGTATACACCAATTCATCAATACATAGGAAAGTGATTTCCTTTGTGCTTATCGACGTGTATTTCCATGACTTGCATATGTGTGTGTGTATTCAACATTCATATTTAAAAAACCAAACTTGATGATCAAAGAATATTAAACATCCATTTGCAAACATCATATCATCGTCCAAAACATAATATAATAGTTTAGGCGTTCTCACCTTGAGTTTTAAACTATTAATTAAAATTTCGCTATAGCTCCGCTACTTGGTTTCTGAAGCACACTATTCTTCAGATTTTAGCTCCTAGATGCCTCAACTAGGACATGAGATGGCTTGCGGGTGCATAGCCTTGGTGGAGCAAGGAAGTGCTCGACCTAATGACGAAGTGGGGTGGAGATTTGAAGAACAAAGAGAAAAGGTGGAGTTTCCAGATTGTTTTTGCGGTGTTTAAGTATATAAAACTATATATTTCCAATTTAAATTCTTTTTGAAATAAATTTTAACAGTATATCTCTTAGGACGGAAGCCATTAAAGTAGAATACAAAGCTTAGAAATATGAAAAAGAAGATGAATGAAAATAAAGAGAAGAGGGTAGGGTATTTATAGGAAAAGAAGAGTGTAAAAGTATTCATGCATACATCATCATCTTCATCACCACTACATGATTTCACCAAACCTCCCCCCTCCCTCGGCATGATAAACATCCCTTCTCCATGTGCTCATCACTTCCATCATCTCATGTATGCATATGTTAACTTATATATGCTCAAGGAGTAAGAAATCTTAAAATATATCATGTATTTTATATTATACTCTTATACTTAATCACTTTTGTATGTAAATGTTTATGTACATGTTTCATGTATGCACATGTACATGTATATTTGTATGTAACATATTCCCACAATGTTGCACAACTTCTACACGGTGTACCGTTATAAATCCCGATTCCAATTTTCGGTCATATTTTTTCTTTTAAATTAATATGCATATTTTTGTAACCAAGTTTTGAAACTAAATTTTCTTATAATTCTTAGCTAATTAGAATGATGATATTTTATTTATAAAATCATATAAATAAATATAATAATTATCTACACAATTATTGTAATATCGATAAAGCTAAACGATCATTTATTTAAAGTGATATATTTACGAGTCATTACAGCCGCGTTATTTTCGTTCTAGGGTTTGCAAAATGGAGGAAGTTAAGGTCCTTTGTAGAAAAATTTCAAAGCACTATTCATCCCTAAAAATTTTGAGTTCTAAACAGGGCGTGCGTCTCGGCGTTTTAGGGCACAATGGAACTAGTATCGGGACCCAATTCCATCCTATATGGAAGTTTATTAATTTAAATTCCTTTATTTAATTTCTATGCATTTCAAGCTCGCACGACCAAACGATGCGTCCGATTGCCATGAAATTCGTTAACATACAATAATTCACTATTACGGATCCAGTGGCACTGGTTTTTTCAAAATCCGAGGCATTGCCTCGAATGGCTATTTTTACACGTTAATTAAAACGAATTCTCATTTAAATAGAATTTAAATCAGCTTTCAAAATTATTTTCATTCATATTAAATTCAAGATTTAATTGTTTAAACAATTCCAAATATTCAAAAACCCTCATATTTGAAATATAATATATTTAACTTATAAAATGAACTTTTCAATATTTAAAATCAATTAAATATTTCAAATTCAAATGACTGAAATATTGTGTCATTGCATACTTCCCCCTTAAAATAATTTCGTCCTCGAAATTAGCAAGTAAGAAAAATGTCCCAAACCCATTAACTTTTCAAAACCAATTAGTTGAAATAGATTATAAAATTTTCCTATTCTTTAAAATTCACTCACAAATTCCAACTAATACCATTCAAAGTTATAAAACAAAAATAAAATTTTAATTAGCAAATTCTTTTTTTTTTTAATTTCTCAAAAAAAATTAACTCTTTAATTTACAAAAAATTTCGACGGCGTCTCCTATGCGAGGTTCGATAGAAAAAATTTACAATATATATTTAATCGCATAATATACATCACATCACAAGGATGAGGCATCCTATATGGAAAAACATAAAATACAATATGTAATCCAAGATATGTACATTTTATTAGCATTTGCAAGTATATACAATTAATATAATATAAAAACAGCTTTTTTGACTCTGCAATGGCATCCCTACCCTGTCCTCTCCCTCTTTTCTCGTTACCTTCCACAACTTCCATTCCCTCTTCGTCCTCTCCCATTTCTGACTCTACCATTCCATCGTACCTTTCGACCACTCCCTCATCACTCTCTACCATCCCTCCTCTGCCTCCTCTGCCTGACCGGCCGCCTTTAGCTGTCCCTCCCCCCCTTCTTGGACCACCACCAAATCCTCTTTCACATGTTCTTCCTCCTCCACCTTCTCAACCTCTTTGGAATTCACTTTTCAAATCCGAGCCACGAAATTCCGGTAGGTTCGAGCCAGTCTCTTTCCCGTTGGTTTTTGATGAAGGTGTTCTTATTCCTCCTATTGAAGTAATTAAAGCTGGGAATGTTGTTTGGGGCATTGTCTTGTGGGTTTTTTTTCTTGACAACCCCCTACCATACATGGTTGTTCTGCACCACCTTAAGCGAGTTTGGCGACTTAAAGTCTCGATTGAAGTAAATTCCGATGGATGTTTGTTCCTCTTCAATCTGTCTTCAGATGAAGACAAAAGGAAGATAATCCACTCGGACCCAATTGTGATGAGGAACAAGTTGTTCATTGTCAAAGAATGGGATCCATCAATTGGCAATAGTGTAAGCACTATTAAGTCTATTCCTGTTTGGTTGAAGCTATCGAATATTCCCCTTTACTGTTGGTCTCACATTGGAATAAATTGGTTAGCTTCTCGTCTAGGAAAATTCCTTTGTATGGATGATAATACTGAAAAGCTGGAAAGGATAGGCTTTGCAAAATGTTTGGTTGAAGTTTCTGCACGCACTGAGTTGCCTGACTCGTTCATGGTTAAACTTCTGGATGGCTCTGACCAGCATGTCAAAGTTGAGTATTTGTGGAAGCCTCTAATCTGTAGTGAATGTAAAATATTTGGACATCAGACATCTTGTTGTCAAGTGATGAAGAAATCAGATGCTAGTATAGATGTGGAAATTCCTGCTGCTATTGCAGTTATGGACTCAACACCAGAGGGTAAAGATAATAAATCTGATGGTAAAGGTGAACAAAGAAATGTTAGTACTCAAGGAGGGTGGAAGAAAGTCCCATTAAGAAAAGGCAGGGATGACAAGAATAAGAAAACTAATAATGACAATGTATCAAACCAAACTGATAATGTTATAGATCAAAACAAGGACAAGTCCTTGGATTTGCCTCTGTCCCCTGAAGAAAATTCTGAAAGTAGAACAGTTGTGCAGTTACCTATGCATATCATATCTGTTGATGGTATACATACTGAAGGAGGTATTTCTGCAATGCAATTGCAAGAAGATCCATCCAACCCCATAGAAAATTTGCAAGAAGCGGGAATGATGGCTGAAACTGAGTTGAATGAAAACCCTTTTTCTGTACTGTTGTAGAAGAGAACTGAGACTACTGAAAATGGATTAATTACAAAATCATTTATGAATGGTGTGGATTGTCTTTTAGTATCCAATCCTGCTGCTGGAAATTCCTTAGCTCCAACTGAATCAATGCAAGTGGTGGAATCTTCATCAACTCTTTTTACTGATGTAAATATTCAGAAATCAAGCTTCACATCTGAAGCAGCGTTTTTAAGCACATTTTCCTCTGGCAATCAAATCCCAGTGCTCTCAATTCCCATTCAAAGGTGGTGAATACAACAACAATTGAGCAAACTTTCTTAAATCAAATTGAGAGCTTTGTTTTTGACCTTTTCAAACCTTCTCCTCTCTCTAATATTCCCTCTACCTCCTTGCCTCAATCTTTTTCTCCCAATCATACTTCCTCACCCTATACTTATCATGGTACCATTTCTGGGTGGGTATCACCACCTTCTCTTCTGAATAAGCAAAGTCCCAGTGCTTTAAAGTCTTCTTCTTTAGCAGCCAAATTAAAATCAGTAAGGAATAAACCTCCTACAACTAAGAGTAAGGCAAGCGTGCAACACCTTTAATCATAGTGATTATGTATAAAATAGCATCTTGGAATATCAGAGGAGCTCACAACCCAGTTAAGCTTGATCATGTTATGTCTCTGATCTATGAACACAATATTAAGATTTTCGCAATCCTTGAAACCAAACTAAACCTTCCTTTATCACAGAAAGCAGCCTCCTACATCAACCCTGCTTGGCAAGTCTATCATAATCTGGACAGTGCTTCTTATGGTAGGATCCTTACTATCCATGATCCCCTCTTCTACTCTCTCACCCCCATTCTAACAACTTCCCAGCCTATCCATTTTCAAGCCACTTTCCTTCCTCACAATATCACTTTCTACTTGACTTTTGTTTATGCTCATAATGCTAAAGCAGCGAGGCTTTCTCTCCTACATCTTCTCCCATCATTAAGGCAGGACACTCATCCTTGGCTAGTTGATGGTGATTTCAACTGCTGTTACAACTTAAATGATAAGGTTGGTGGTCATCCTTTACTGCCAAGGGACATTGCCCCCCTCAATATCCCTATAACAGACTCTGATCTTCTTCCTATTGTTCGTACTGGTGTCCCATTTTCGTGGAACAACAGAAGCAGGACTGGGCAATGAACATATACCAACATTGACTTATCTTTTTGTATTGAATCTGCCCTAACTTTATGGCCAGCCATCACTGCTCACATGCCTCACCCTATCTTATCTGACCACTCACCAATAATCCTCTCTCCCTCCCTTATGCCTAGCAGAGGAAAAAAGTCTTTTAAAATTTTCAATGTATGGGTTAAAGACCCTGAATTCTTAACAATTATATCAACAGTTTGGTCTAACACTTATTATGGCAATCCAATGTTCATCTTGTGTAGGAAATTGAAAGCTGTTAAGACTGCATTACATCAATGGGCATCATGTAAATTTAGAAATGGCACCCTTGCTTCTAACTCTCTGAAGGACATGCTAAAGAAGGCACAAGCTTTACTTGATAGGGATCCTACCAATCCTAACCTTGCCCAGAATGAATCTATTCTCTTTCATCGGCTTAACGAAGCCTTGGATATTGAAGCCAGCATGATGAAGCAGAAGGTGCATCAAAAGTGGGTTAGAGAAGGAGATAGAAACACTGCATTTTTTCACGCTTCTATAAAGAACAAGCAAACATGTGATCACATCCATTCTCTATGGGATGATGAGGGAAATCATCTAACATCTATTGATGAGAATGATGAACACTTGGTCCAACATTTCTCTAAGCTTTTGGTTAACTATGAAAAATTTGTTCCCAATCTCGATATTCTCAACAATCTTCCTCTACCTCAGTTAAGATCAACGATGAATGATATGCTTGTGACTAAGGTAACTGAAAAGGAAATAAAAGATTCTCTTTTCGCTCTGAATGCTACTTCGTGTGGTGGGCCTGATGGATTCAATGTTGTCTTCTTCAAAGCTAGTTGGGAAATTATAAGATCTGATTTTATTGCTGCTATTCTCAACTTTTTTAATAACTTTAAATTGCTTGGTGAGATAAATGCAACCAACCTAGTCCTTATTCCTAAAGTCAGGCCCATTGAAAATGCCTCATCATTTCGACCAATATCATGTTGTAATGTAGTATACAAGTGTATATCCAAGATTCTAGCCACTGGGCTTGTTTCTGTGCTCCCAGAAGTTATATCTTCCAATTAGTCTGCCTTTCTCCCTTCAAGGAGCATTCTTGACAATATCATGATGGCTCATGAACTAATCAATGGATATGGCAGAAGACAGATCTCTCTTAGAACAATGCTTAAGCTTGATGTCACTAAAGCTTATGATTGTCTGCAATGGTCCTCAGTTGTTCGAGTTATGGCTCTGATGGGTTTCCTTAAGGTTTTTGTTGCTTGGCTTTATGTCTGTATATCAACTCCATCCTTCTCTCTATGCTATAATGGGAAAACGTCAGGATACTTTAAAGGAAAACAAGGCGTATGACAGGGGATCCGATCTCTTCTTACATTTTCATAATTGTTATGGAAGCTTTGAACTGTATGCTAGCTATGAAATTTGAAGATAAAACAATCTCTTATCACCCTAAGTGTTCCCATCAACAAATATCTTCCCTTATTTTTGCTAATGATATAGTGATCTTTACAAAGCCAAATGACCATTCTATAGTAGGCATCCTTCAGTGTCTTTGCTCCTTTTATCTCGCAACTGGCCTTAAGATAAATCATACAAAATCTTATATTCTTATCTCTGGCATTAGCATGAGTGAAAAAGCAAGGCTCGTGACTCTTTCTGGTCTGCAGCCAATGGAAAATATGATGACATATCTTGGCCTTCCTCTTTGTACATCCAGAGTTTCCATAGCTCATTGCATCTCACTGTATAATAAAATCACTTCTAAACTAAACTCATGGACTACCAGGTTGCTGTCCATGGTTGGTAGATTAGTGTAAGTCAAGTCTGTTTGTTTCTTCATGACTGTGTATTGGGCAAGAACATTTTGTTTTACCCACTCAACTTCTCACTATGATAAGAACTGCCATTTTAATATTCCTCTGGATTGGTTCTATACACAACAGGAAGACTATACCTCTGTCATACAGTAGTTTAGAAACGCCACTTATCTTTGGTGGCCTAGGAATCATCAATATCTCAATTTGGAACAAGGCAGAGGTCAGTTCCCATGTGGTTGCTTTGTTGAACAAGAAGGAAAGCCTCTGGGTGAAATGGGTCTGGAGATATCGTATTAAAACTGAGAATTTCTGGACTATGAAAGTTTCTCAAAACGCGAGTTGGATTTGGCGGAAATTACTCAGTATCAGAAGTATACTTCTTCCTTTTGCTAAGTATACTATTTCCCTTGGATGCACTGTTAAATTTTGGAAGGACCCTTGGCTGGATGATGGCTTGGTGTTAGATACTAAATTGAGTGATCAGGAACGATTGCAATCATTAATACAAAGGAATGCATGTGCAGTTGGGTATATTGTAAACGAGAAACTGTGCACTCCCACTACCAGTAATCAAGTTGTTAAAGCATTATGGGCGAGCTTGCGTGACTACGTGGTCCCTATCAGACATGAATCTGCTTTACTTTGGAAGGGAAGACCATACAGCATTGGTTGGGTTTATGATCTTCTTCTACAAACTGATACTCTTCCTAAATCTCTTTGGGCTAGGGTGTGTTGGAATACTATTTCTACGGCCAACGAAAATTTGATGTTTTGGCGTGCTATTCATAAAGCTGTGCTAACCAGAGACAAGTTATTATCAGTTGGTATGGTCATTGATCATCAATGCCTCTTCTGTAACATGTTTCCAGAATCTGTTGATCACCTATTCTTCGACTGTGCCTTCTTCTCTGACATGGTAAGTACTCTGTTTAATAAAATTGGTATGGCAAGCCATGATGGTGACTCTGTAGCAAAATGGAATGAACTAAAGTTTGCGACGAGGAATAGGAATGGTAATAGAGATATAACTTTCTTTGTGCTTAAAATATTTTTCAGAACTGTGTGGCTAGAATGAAATTCTCGGTGCTTTAAAAGAGATGCAGCTGGTGCTCCACAACTATCGTTCACAATTGTGTCGAAGATTCATACAGGGATAAGATTCTCTTGTCATGGATACTCCCCACACAGTCGTGGGTTTTGGAATTGACTAGGCATTGCTAATGGTTATGTACACTTCAATTTTCTGCATTCACATCCCACTGTGCCTGTTGTTTGTTGTATCTTTGGCAATTGATGTATGCTTAGTTGCTGATACTCTCACCAATGTGGTACTTTAGGGTGCGTCTTGTTTTTTTTAATTTCCTCCGTTTTGTATGTGTTGTGACAAAAGCATGTTTTTGTCACAATTTTTCTTTCTTCATTCCTTCTATCAATAAACACTGGTAGGGGCCTAGTCAACCCCGCTTGCATTACAAAAAAAAATCAATATAATAGAAAGCGAGCCCCGAATGCAAAGCATACACCATCTGTACCTACTAAACACTTAGCAAAAAACGAGAACGAGTATATGGGAAGTAAAATCAGTAAATAACATAGACTATTATAACAACCATATCCTTTTGCATTTTCAATTGTAAATATATAATTTATTTAAGCCCGTACGATGTATACAAACCATCCATACGTAATACTAAGTCTGATCACTCGCTCATCACACAATTTCACTTCCAAACAAGTATCACTCACTTGAATTCTCTAGTGTGGACTCTAATTCGATTCCTTGATTAGAAACCGTCATTCTCCTTGCATAGCCATATATTGTGATAAAGAATTTGAGAATAAATCAAAAATCTATATCCAGTGTTCGCCGTTAAGAATTGAGTGAAAAGTTCTAACTCGGACCGGTGTAAATCACCTCGAAATCATGTATTCGAATCTAGATCAAACATTATGCGAATAAAATGATCTACGCACAACTTACGTATTTATTTCAATTGGTTTTCTTAACTATACCAAATTCTTTTTATTTACATTCATTTTATTCATATTCATTTCAGCCTTAGTATATTTCTTTTAATACTAAAATCATTTATGAATTATTACATAAAACATTACTCAAATTTATTACATCTTATACACAACTTGTGTAATTCAGTCACTTTAAAAACTTAAGTTCATATTCATTTTAAATCATAGTCCATTTCATTTAACTTTACATAAGTTGAATTTCATTCCATATTTCCATTCAGATTTTCTTTTGTTAACCAACATGTTTAACCATTTTTAAAATTTGGTTTTGCTTTCCCTTTTCTCAAATTTATAAGTTATATAAACTTATTGACTTACAATTTCATAAATCTTTACTTAAGTTCGTCCATATTATATAATTACAACTTGTGGCTATATAATCACTTTACAACTTAAGTTATATTCGTTTCACTATCTTCTACATCCTAAGAGTGTATAAAACTTCCAATTTCCTTAATTAACCATAATGTTTAAAAAATTTAAAATTTGTTTTAACTTACTATTTTTCAACTTACAAGTTACAAAAACTTATTTTCTCATATTTTCACAAAACACTTAAATGAAAATTTTCAGAGTTTAAGCACCCGGTTCTTATTTCAAATCATTTTGAAACCATAATATATTCATAACTCCTTTATATATCAAATTATACTTTTGAAATCTAAAACAATCATAGTTTGCCAAAACAGAACTTTATTTTACCAAAACAAACTTTTATAGCAAATCATTATAGTAGAATTCCGTCAATTAGAAACTCGAAAATGAATACTGATAACACTGTAGTCATCACCCGAATTATTTCGCAGCAATTAAAGCGAGTTCAACGCTTTCTATTCCTTTCAAATTCCATTTTAATATATTTCCATTCAAAAATAATTTCCAAATTTTTTTTTTCAAAACTATGAAAACATTTCCAAAATCTTTGGGATTTAAATTCTCAGATTCTCGGCTTTTATATCCTTTTTATTTACAAATCATATTTATAAAATTTTCCCTTATATATAATTTCACTTTGGTTATATAAGACCATTTCTTAATTGTTTATCTTTATTTACATTATAATAACAACAACTTTTATTAGAACATAAATACCAAACAACAAATGATAATAATTAAATATTATCGTTCACAAATAACCAAACAATCCATATATGCTATAATAAATTTAGAAAAACTAGTCTTTTATATATAAAATATAATTAAGGGAAAATTATTTCATTTACTCAATTTCAAAACAATACTATATAAGTTTATCTTGTTTAAGAGTTAGAAATGCCTATCGATATAGTTGTACATTCTATACCGACCAAAATTCATAAACCACTCAACCGACAAGTCAACACAATATAAAACATTTTTAAATCAGCATAAAATACGCGCTCATATCTATAATGCACTCAAATTCATTCTAGGGTGCTACCAACCCTTTCTATAATGAGTACCCCAACAAAGGCTAGGTGTTAGCACAATCTAAGCTCTGATACTAACTGTAACGATCCGCAAATCCATATAATTCATGCGGACAATCAAACCACACATGTCCAACCCAAATTGAATGGAAAGACGGATAGTTATGAAAAAAAGAAGAAAGAAGAAGAGAAGTAGAAGATAAAACGAACTAAAACAGCATAGAATCTCATAATCGCAGCGAAACAACATATAATATAAGCCAATGATTTTTAAAGGGAGAAACTATAATATATATACATCAATCAAAGTACAACAATAAATCACTAATCATTATCCTGGACAGCTATAACAACCTGTCCTCCCAAATGCTGATAATTTTAAACAACCACTGCAGCGGAAAATAAACATATACGCAAATACGACTTAAAGACCTCCAACTAGTCTTCGGAAGCTCCAAAGCATCCAAATTGAATCTGTAGCATACTCGATATGACCTGAGCATTGAAAGGGAATACCATCTAGATCGGTCTGGTAAACCAGCGTGAGAAAACACATCTTAATTGAATTTTTTTTAAAGTTATCAAAACAAACTTTCCAAACAAAAGGCATCTCGTATGGCCACGTCGCCTATAAACAAGGACGGGGTTTTACCTTACAATAACCAAAACATTTCATATCAAATTCTATTGTATTATACTAGTGTCTAGTATACAAATAATATTAATCATTGCTGAAATCATTAGATTGATTAAATTCGAGCATACTAGCTACAAAGTAGGTTCACAAACAAACTAGCAAGCACGTATTGGAGAATAAATTCCATACAATGGCAGGCAAGGAACTACGTTCCGTACATTACATTTCTAAAGGAATGTACCAAAGATCAAAAACTTTGAAACCTCTATACCTGGCAAGACCCACCTACCCGTAGACCCATCTGGTGGCTGATAGAACTGAATATGACATCACCCCAATCGTTCTTGACCTATCCATGGCCACAAGCATACACAACATATCCAAAATATAGAGGGTAATCTAGGAAGTTGATTACCATATCCTAACGGAAACATCCCACTTAGCGTTATGGCATGCCATGTTTAAGCCATTTCCACGTAATAAGGCCCGAGGTAATGTTTACCTTTCACATAGCACATTCCACTTTGAATGTCACATTGCCATTTCCAACAACACACTAATTAATATACATAAAAGTACAACCCCTAAGCTTGTACGTCTTGGAGATGGTTGTTAAGTATAAGAGGGGTTACCTCCTACACCATCAATCAGATGTACGTTTGTAAAAAAAATATGCGTGGTTCTTAAAAATGCAATTTTAAACTTTCGTCTATACAAATTGTCCAAGAATAGGACAAACCGAAGGAACTCTCCTACCACTTCCTATCGGGAATTACCCCTAGAATTAGTAGCGAGCGGTCCTTGCATATCGATGATTTTCGTAATGAAGCACTACTACCACCATATATATAATATGCATTGTGTTATCCCACCTTTTATCAAGGCCGAGATATCAAGAAATTAACTGAAAATCAATGATTACTCATTCCAAATATTGATTATACATTGCAGGTTCACTATGGATGTCGATGTTGCCCGAGTTCGGATCAAGCTACAATTGACAAGACATGACAAGCAAAGCCATAAAAGTCGACATTTCATATTTCAGGTCAATCGGAGTTTGTATGATCGGCATATGATCGATACAAGTTGAGGAAGGCACGCTGTTCGCATCTATCAGGAAAAGTTTGATTTCGAATCGATCATGTTCGAATCGATCCATGGTCGCGCTGTTTGAATCCATCGAGTTCGACTCGATGGAAGTGGCATTGCCCTGTATCCATCGTGTTCGTATCGCACCAGTGAAGTCTTATTTGTATCCATCGAAATCGACAGTTCGTATCGAGTGAATGAGCCCCGGTTCATATCCATCCCTGATGATCAATTCGTATCGATCGCCACCCAGTTCGTAAATGCGCTTCGTATCGATAAGACTTCAAGCCTTTCGTATTGATCGTAAGAGTGATACAAAGCACATACAAAACAACAGATCGACATGAATGAAGTGGCACGGTTGATCGATACGAACGACACAAAACGCGACCGATGCGAACGATCCACTGACGTCGATACGAACAAGATAAGATGATCGACGCAAACAAGGCTCTAATCTTGGGTAAGATTAAGGCTCGGTCAACTCGGCACGAAGAGTGGATTGATTCAGAATATGCGCCACATCACCTTGCGCTCACATGCTTAAGATCGAGTCGAAGAGAACGATACGAACGTATCGAGTCGAACGAAGCAGCCAACCGCAAATCCCAATTCGTATCGATTGTATCTCGTAATATCGATAGGTCCAAATGCTGTGAAATTCTCACAAGAGCTTACATATAAGCCAAAGAAGGTTCATGTCAAGTTTCGACTTCATTGGACAAAATCTTGATCAATACAAATTACGTTCATATCGATCACGGATCGAGTCGAAACTTCATGGGATCGATCGCGTGGGCCCACTCATGTGCCAGAAGGAGTCTCTCGAAGTGTGAGCGAGATATTTGCATGGAGCACCTATCAATTGCACCCTAAAGCTTACAGAAAAAGGACTTTTGGGATCCTGCGACGTCCAGACTCTGCCAAAATCATGATTGCACTCAAACTCCGTTGTTGTACTTGGAAATTACTGCTGTAATTTGTTGTAACCAACAAAAACATCAATAAAAGATTATCATTCGAAGTGAACGTAGGCCGGAGATAGTCGAACCACTATAAATCTTATGTTCCTGTTCGTTATTTTCCAATTATTGTTCTTTACTTTGTCTAGATCTGAGATTTATGTTAGAATATTGCTGATCTATGTTCATACACTGGTGCTTTCACGATATCCGGGGTTTGTGATCAATTTTGGCACAAACACTTTGGTGCTTTCACTGAGAAGGCCTAACTCAGGGATTCTACGGCTTAGATATTGGACTTGACGGCTTGAAGAATTCAGATTTGAAAGACAATGACGCGATAATCAACAAGAAGGTAGAGAGGAGAAAGGAGCCAACAAGAGGAAAGTCAAGAGGCATCCTCTGGAGCTGGAGAAGGAAAAGCTTCGATCTACATCACCAGGGACAAGATGGAGGATGAGGTGGATTCAATACACGAAAGGTTATCGAAGAGCCAACAAGAAGCGATGCAGACTTTCTTTGAGCAGATGAAAGAAGCCGGAGCACAGAACTTTGTATCGACAACAGCGGCTGCAAATACGGGACAGGAAGCTAGAGTCACAGAGGCCAGTGGAGGTCAGATTCAGGATCAGAATGAAGAGCACGCATGCAATCAAAAAGGGCCTGGGGGCAGACCCACAGGATCTGACACTGGAAGATCCATAGATAGATCTCAACAGGCTAGAGCCAGCGCTAATGTTAATGATCCACATGAATAATATTACCCAGAATACCCTACGAGACACGGGGGCAGGATTGAGGCATGATAAGGGGACAACCCTTAGATGGAGACGAAAGAATGGATGGGTTAGTGCGACGAATTATGTGAGGAGGATTGTAGAGCGAAGGATTAGAGAAAGTTAGTTGGAGTCTGTTCACTCCGAATATCAGAAATGCAAGGAATCATTCAAAGTTCAAGTTACCATGTTATAACCTTATGATGGAAAATCAGACCCGACCATGCACATTACCAGATATATCAGGCATATGGAAGTGCTGGGGCATCCGAGGAAGTCATGGCACGATGTTTCCCTTTATTTTTATCAGATTTGGCTGCGTTGTGGTTAGGTAGCTAGAGAATGGATCGATCAAAACATGGGGCGAGCTAGTGGAATGCTTCATGAGGCAGTTTAGGGACTACGTGATGCGATTCAAGAGTGTGATGACCTTAGCTTCGATAAAACAAAGGACCGAAGAGTCCATAAGAGATTTTCTACTACGATTCAATGCAATGGTGGCTTCAGTAGATCGCTCGGATCCATTGATGATTTTGATGGTGGCGATAGCAGGAGTTTCGGAAGGCACAGAGTTTAAGGATTCTTTGGCAAGAGATCCACCACAAGACCTTGGAGAATTCTACCATGAAGCTGAAAGATTCATTCGGCTAGAAGACTCACACGCCGAGAGGCGGGAAACAAACACTGTGCAAGCCGAAGGAACGGCCAAAGAACAACCTGGAGCAGACAAAGGGAAGCGAAAGCAGGATGACAGATACGATGGTCTTGATAAACGGGAGAAAATCCGAGAACCCAAGTTCAGACAATACACGGACTTGACGGAAAACCTAGAACGAATTTACACGGAGACTCGGGGGCAGCTCCCCTATCGAAAATCACCCGAGAGAGATCCCACAGAGCAGGAACGTAGGAGTGGAAAGTACTGCCTATTCCATGAGCTGGAGGGCATACTACCGATGAATGCTGCCATCTGAATGATGAGGTGGATGAGCATATCAGAAGTGGTAGATTGCCGCAGTACACCAGAGATCGGACAGCGGTCGTAGGACTTGAGCAACTACCGCCTCCACCTAACAGAACTAATCCTGGATCGGGATCACGACTCGTCATCAATTGATCATGATGGCAAGGGCCAAGTTCAGGATTTGAACTTTGGTTGAATAAACCCTTTAGGTTTGATTTTAAAATGAAACGGCTATTCCACTTATACATGTACGGGAATCGAAGCGATCCCCAGGCATGCTCTGAGATGGTAATAGACCGCTTTGCCCGGAGAGGCAATGTTTAGTTTTTCCTGTTGTTTGAGATTAAACATCTAAAATTTGAATTTAATAAATGAACTTTAATTTCTTAAAATAAACCTTTGACTGGAGCGTTAAAGGATGAATATTGAAAACCAGCCTGAAAATGATCGCTTTATGACCCTACACGGAGAGGCGGGGTCCGGAGTGCAAGAAGTGAGTTGCTTTGCCGGAGAGCGATAGGATCGACTCACTTAACGTCATTCTCCATTCACCGGAGAGTGATTGGATCGGGGTTCGATAAAAGCTCGGAGTGGCTATGATCGGCTAGGATTTAGGCCATGACATCGCTTAATGTTCAGAGATACTAAACCGAAGTGTAGGGGGTGCTGCCGCTTCGCCAGAGAATGACATGATCGGCTCACTCGATGTTGTTTCCCGTTCGCCAGAGAGTGACAGGATGGGGTCCAGCACGCGCCCAAAGAGGCTATGATCGATTTAGAAAGGCCAAGACATCCCTATATTCCCTCACTGGAGCCAGAGCGCAAGGGATAAAAGCAATGTCGGAGCACAACAGGATCTTTTTATTCGATCTTTGGGTATGAAATGGATTTAGCAAGGGTCCAGAGTGACCATCAATAGTCCGGAGAGGCTATAGGATTTGATTACTGACCTCGGAAATTGAAATGGATACTGATTCGGCTTCGAACAGCCGCCAACTTGATTGAGAATGCTATAGCTATGGATGAAACATGAACTCACGGCATTTGATTTGAAGCTATTCAAAACACACCTTTTGCCAAAAGGCATGTTTTGGGGGGCAAAGTTTTATCCCACCTTTTAGCAAGGCCGAGATATCAAGAAATTAACTGAAAATCAATGACTACTCGTTCCGAATATTGATCATACATCGCAGGTTCACTATAGACGTCGATGAATTTTTCCCGAGTTCGGATCAAGCTACAATTGACAAGACATGACAAGCAAAGCCGTAAAAGATGCTGTTTCAAATTTTAGGTCAATCAGAGTTCATATGATCGTGATATGATCGATACAAGTTGAGGAAGGCACAATGTTCACATCCATTAGGAAAAGTCTGATTTCGAATCGATCATGTTCGAATCGATCCATGGTTGCACTGTTCGAATCTATCGACTTCGACTCAATGGAAGTGGCATCTCTCTGTATCCATCGTGTTCGTATCACTCCAGTGAAGTCTTATTTGTAGCCATCAAAATCGACAGTTTGTATCGAGCGAATGAGCCCTGGTTCGTATCCATCCTCGACGATCAATTCGTATCGATCGCCACCCACTTCGTAAATGCGCTTCATATCGATCATACTTCAAGCCTTTCGTATCGATCATAAGAGCGATACAAAGAACATTCAAAACAAATGATCGACAAGAATGAAGTGGCACAGTTGATCGATATGAACGACACAAAACATGACCGATGCGAACGATCCACTGACACCGATACGAACAAGATATGATGATCGATGCGACCAAGGCTCTAATATTGGGTATGAATAAGGCTCGGTTAACTCGACGCGAAGAGTGGATCGATCCAGCATATTTGCGCCACGTCACCTTGCGCTCATGTGCTTGAGATCGAGTCGAAGAGAACGATGCGAACGTATCGAGTCGAACGAAGCAACCAATCGAAAACCCCAATTCGTATCGATCGTAGCTTGTAATCAATAAGTCCAAATGCTATGAATTTTCACAGGAGCTTACGTACAAGCTAAAGAAGGTTCATGCCAAGTTTCAACTCCATTGGACAAAATCTCGATCGATACGAATTACGTTCGTATCGATCACGGATCGAGTCGAAACTTCATGGGATCGATCGCGTGGGCCCACTCACTTTCCAGAAGGAGTCTCTTGAAGTTTGAGCGAGATATTTGCATGGAGCGCCCATAAATAGCACCCTAAAGCCTATAGAAAATGGACTTTTGGGATCCTACGACGTCCAGACTTTTCCAAAATCACGATTGCACTCAAACTCCATTGTTGCACTTGGAAATTACTGCTGCAGTTTGTTGTAACCAGCAAAAACATCAATAAAAGATTATCATTCAAAGTGGACGTAGGCCGGAGATAGCCGAACCACTATAAATCTTATATTCCTGTTCGTTATTTTCCAATTATTGTTCTTTACTTTGTTTGGATCTGAGATTTATGTTAGAATATTGCTTATCTGTGTTCATACACTAGTGCTTTCACGATATCCGGGGTTTGTGACCAATTTTGGCGCAAACACATCGCGGGTCTAGTGGCAAGTAGACTAACATCATGAAGATCTTCGTCTTCAAAAATCATCAATCCGCACTTTCGAACTCATATGTTGGTCCAAAGTCATCTTGATCTCTCTGGACCAACATCGATAAGTGGCCTTCAACCTCATACGAAATCCAAGTCTCATAGACTTATCACGTTTTCAACTCTCAAATTGCTATCCTTCGGCCAAGAAGGAAGCATGGTGGATTGGAGTACCATTGTCACTCTACACTACTCGAATCATCATTATCAACACTAAACGATAATCAAACATACATAGTCGGCTTTGTGCTAAGGCACGACTAATCAGTTCCTACATCAAGTCAAGGAACAAAAAATGGCCAAATTTGATAGTCGATTATTTAACTATCTAAGCAACAAATAAAATCTAGCACAAAAGCAGTCACTAGGCCCATTTAATTAATTTATATTTAATTAAATCAATTTTAAAATATTTACTCCAAACTAGCTTTAAAAAGATATATTCTCGAAACCACTTTTAATTTTTGATAATTGGAAAACATTCCATATACCTATTTCAACGGAATAGGTATATTTAATAGCGCTACCATTTTGGAGACACACTAAATTAATTTCTATAATCGTTCAACTCCCAAGTTCATACGCCTCGGGACGAGTGTTAGGTATAAGAAGCAATGCTCCTTATACCACCAAGCCATTAGTACGATCATAAGAACCAATTTGTGTATTTCACAGTGGAAGGTCAGAACACATTTTATTGGGTTAAAACGAATGTTATGTAAAACATCATTGCGACAATCCAAAAATACTAGTATTAGGATCGACTAATTATATTTAACATTAATTTTCGACGTCGAACTTCAACTATGTATTAGTTAACAATGAAGCCATTCAAGTTGGTGTATCATTGTAACACCTCTAATTTTTAAATAGCATTATTCGGAAGATTTAACTAGATAAATTAAATAGAATAATGTAAATATTAAGTGATAAGGGGATTGAGATTTGAATAAATATTAAGTGGTCGTGCTTAATTAACTACTTAAGTGGGCTTATAAAGGGTTAATTGATAGTAAATAAAAATAAAGGTATATTGGGTATTTTCCATACATAAACTTTACCCTTATATATATTTGAGTACTTAGGCCATTCACGTCCATGATTATTTTTCTCACAAAAATGCAAAATTAAAGAAGGGAAGCCGGCCATTACTAGGAGGAAAAAAGAAAGGAAATTCAAATGAAAAGCTAAGAAATTAAAGAAGGGGAATCAATCTCAATCTCAATCCACTTTCTTTATCATAATCAAGGTGAAAAATGATTCCATGTCTATTTTATGAATATATGCTTTGGGTTTAAGATTAAATTCATTATGGATGTTTATATGTTTGAATTATGATTTAACTGATTTAAATACGATTGTTTAAATAAAGATTTATACGGTTTTAGGGCAAAACTAATTATAAATTGATGCTTGAATGCCATGGAAAAAATTATATGTTATTTAAAACATGATTTGGAGTTGCGTTTTAATTTTGATAATTTTTCAAGTTATGGAAAGATTATTATTAATTTTTGAATGAAAATATGGTCAATTGGGATTAGAAATTTACTTCAGAAATTATATTGAGAATTATGGTTTGAAATTTTGATATGTTAGATAACATGCTGAAAGTGAATTTCAGTAATTTTTGGGGAAATTTATTAAGTGATTTACTATAAGAATTAAATTATTTTGAGAAGATGATCTAAATGATTTGATTATGTTTCAATGAAAGGTTTTATTTGTAAAAATTTATCTTGATCTGTATTCAAAAATTTAGAGGCAGTAATTTTATGAAGTACTTAAAAAGTTAAGGCAATCAATCACATGCTTACACGTAGGCATGTTAGTTATGCATATCTGGTTTAATTTAGCATTAACTAGTTTTTACCTAGAAAAATAGGTTTCGCCTCTATTAGAGGTACCTTTCTACTCATACCTTTCGCCTTCGATCAAGTCGAAACCCCATTAAGCCGAAACCAATATACAAGGTATCACTTAGATGGTATGCGGTGTATTAGAGGAAAGGTAGAAGGCATGGTGTCGAAAGTGTTGCTTCCAATGGGGTCGATACCTTAGTTGTTTTAAAAAGTTGAGCACTTGCCTTTGTTTTACTAAAGCTTTCGACATAGTTGAAATATAAGTTTTCGAAAGTAGTTTTCTAATAGCTTTCGAAAGGGTTGCCATTTTCTGTTATAAAAATCAGGGCTTTTGAATGAGTTCTTTTAGTTTTAAATAAATGCTTTTGAAAGAATGGGTTCCGACCTAGTCGAAGCCTTGCTGCCATTCTTTTTCCTTTCGAGTGTTTTGAAGTCATCAATGCTTTTGAAAGGTAGTGTTTGTTTTAAAGATATATTAAACCATTTCCTAAATGCTTTTGAAAGGGTTCAAGGGTTTCGAAGGCAGTGGCTTTGAAAGGGGTTTTCGATGCCAACCTTCACTTTTTAATTAAATATATTGAAGCTTTCAAAAGAGATGGTGCAGATGTCATCAAGTTTTCCCCAATAATTTTATATGATAAAGAATGGTTTCGAAAGAAATACTTTCATTTACATTCACTTACCCAAATGATATATTAAATATAAACCCAATGATTTCGAGAGGGGGACTTTCAATGCTTTTGGAAGGAATACTTTCCATGGTTTCGAAGCTATGCTTCTAAAAATTAACGAGTATTACTTTATTACATTCGAAAGGTTTCAAAAGAGAGGTTTTAAAGTGTTTTTAAAAGCAAGAGCCAAATGTTTTAAAAAGAGATCTATATGCTTTCGAAGGAGGCTATCCAGTGAGGTCGAAAGCAAGGCTTTGAAGGTTTCGAAACCCTAGCTTTCAAAACTATAACCCAATCTCATTTTTAAAGGAAAACTATAGCATATTAATAATTAAAGATATTGGCAAGGGCCTATAGGTTCACAGACCGTCCATGAAAAATGTGTAAGGGAAAAGATATTGGTAGGGGCCGATAGGTTCACAGTGCCCATTAAAACTATAATTATGATATTGACAGATAGTCAATAGGTTCCTAGCTAGCCCATGAAAACTAGGATAAGAAATTAAGATATTAACAGTTAGTCAATAGGTTTCTAGTTATCCCGTGAAAACTAGGATAAAAGAAAATATATTGGAGTTACCAATAGGTTCATAGCGATCTTATGGAAACTATGTAATTGGACACAGAGTCCTTAAACATTTAACCGGTTATTAGTCAGCCCATGAAAACTATTAAATTAATAGTAATCCTAGAAACTATAACTGTGACAGATAGTCAAAATGAATGGGGATGGGTAATCCAGAATTGATTCACTTGTTTTGCATATCATCATATCATAATGTTTTGAATTCTTTAACCATTGTGGATGCAGAAGTACAATTTATGGTTCATTAGGTTTTAAGATACTAGTAAGGGGAAAACCCGTTCTGCTAAGCGGCATGGTCTCATTAGATATCTAAATGATTTGAGATGCTAGATTATTATTCATCCCAAGACTTATGTATGACTTGAAATTTTTTTCCCCTTAAACTCTCAGGTACTCAATTGATTTTGAGTAGTTTGAGAGCTGAGGTTTTCGGGTACCTTTTTTAACGAATAAGCTTCCGGAGACGTGCATAAGGCATGATAGTTATTTTATTTTGATTCCGCCGTGTTGTTGTAAAGTCAAAGTTGTTAAATTGCTAATATATATACACTCTGATCCTCCAATGGGGCATCTTCATATGTCACTCTAGGCGTATGGTGTACAATATATTTTCTCTGAATATGGTTAACCGTTATAGGATTATGTAATGAATTTGAAATGTTTTGAAACGGAATGTAGAGCTTCTTTGATATTTTAAAATTTTCCATGTTCATGTGTTTCTATGTATCAATGTATCTAACATTGCTGTATTTGGCCGCCAAAGACTAATGACTATGGATGACTGTAGCATCCGTAGCCGTTAGTTTTGGGCCTCCAAATAGGGGGACGTTACAAGTTGGTATCAGAGCATAGGTTTATGAAAACTTAAGTAATTTAAACCTAAAAGATTTCTCGAAACATAATCCAATGAATTAGATATTTGATCAGGGTTTGGGTTTAGCGTGATTGTAACGTACTTGTATTTGATATATATATATATATATATATATATATATATATATGTATGTATCTGTGTGTAAGTACGTATTCCCCTCTCTCTCTTAGACCGTTCTGTTGTATCTTACTAAGGCTCGCATGCAGATTTACGAGAAAGAAGATGTGGAAGCAGGAAACGGAAGAGGAAATCTAGGTGGAGGAAGCACCACAACTAATGAAAATGTTCAACCTAATACACGGAGGAACCAAGGTAATGCTAACTAAAATGCTGAAGCCAATGTTGGTGTTGGAAATCCGCCAGTAGATGTGGGAATGATGTATCAACTCTTTGTTAGTCTGATCCAAGCAGGAGCGGCTACTGGAGTTGCTGGTAATGTAGGAGGAGCTAATCTTGTGGCTCCAGTTGGGAATAATTATGCCAAACTGAGCAGAGACTACACCAGTTTGGATGGAAAGTCGTTTATGGGAATGGAGGATACTATCGAAGTGGAGAATTGTCTATTGCACTACAAAAGAATATTTTCTAATCTGGGTTTGGATGATGAGCAGAAGAGGACTTTGGCCCCTAGTTAGTTGCAAGGGTCAGCACTTCACTAGTGGAATAGTGTGACTGCCGGAGTTCCGGAGGAAGAGTCGACTTGGGCTGATTTTCAAAGGAGATTTGAGAAAAGTTTTATTTTTGAGGTTGCTACGTCAGCGATGATAAGGAAGTTTATGGATTTAGTTCAAGGAAATATGTCAGTTGTCGAGTATGCTAAAAAGTTTGATGATGTATCTCGATATGGATACGCTATTTTAGACACTGACATTAGAAGGAATGAGAGGTTCATTAAGGGACCAAGGCCCGAGCTTGTTAGGGTGACTTTGACACATATCCGAGATCCTAGTAATGTGGTGGTGGAGATGGAAATTCCCCATGAGGAGATGCTTGCTATTTGTGCTAGAGAGAAGCCAGTTGAATCCCAGGGTCCTCGGGGAAAGAAGAGGAAGTTCTTCAAAAAGAAAGGAGCCCAAAAAGGAGATACATCCAAGAAGTCAAAAGCTGATTTAGTTTGCCTTAAATGTGACAAGAAGGGTCATTTTGAAAATGAGTGCCAGTCAAGCAAGGGGAAGAAGCCTACAGAGATGAGGAATGTAAAATGCTTCGACTGTGACCAAGTTGGGCATTATAAGAATCAATGTCCAGAACCAGTTAGGGAGGACAAGGGAAAAGTTTTTGCTATTAGACCACCATCTTATTCAAGACCAACTACAGTAAATAAGGAAAAGACTCTGATGGAAGGTACGCTTTTGATTCAGAGTATTCCAGTTTGGGTACTATTTGATACCGGTGCATCACATTCATTTATATCTCAGAATCTGGTTGATATGTTATGCTTAGAATCCACCTACCCTATTTTTTCCTTGAGGGTTGCGAATCTGATAGGAGGGTATGCAACTCTAGGGATGAGATATAACCAGTTAAAACTTGATTTGCTAGGTCATATGTTTGCATGCAGTCTATATGTTTATGATTTCGTAGATTTTGAGATCATTTTGGGAATGAATTGGTTGGGTAAGTATGAGGCCAGGATATTTTTCCAGAACGGGAAAATATCATTAAGACACCCAGATAGTCATAATCAAATCATCTTCTCAGTGGAAAATTCCGATAAGAGTGTTGGTGCTTTGTTAAGTGCTATAGAAGTGGACGAAGATTTAAGTTAGGTTTGCAAAAGAGTTTGCAGATGTATTTGACCCGGTCACAGGACTACCACCAAAACGAGCTGTTGAGTTTCGGATAGATTTTATGCCAGGAGTTGAATCCATCAGTAAACCACCCAGCAGGATAACACCGATTGAGATGAAGGAATTGAAGGTGCAGCTAATGGATCTAGAAGGAAGGAATATTATTAGACCAAGCAGTTCTCCATGGGGAGCGGCCGCGGTTTTCGTGAAGAAGTACGATGGGTCGTTAAGCATGTACATCGACTACCATAAGCTGAATGAAAGGATGATCATGAATAGGTATCCTTTGCCAAGAATAAACGATCTGTTTAATCAGTTGAGTGGAGCCAAAGTATTTTCCTAATTGGATTTGGTGATCGGTTTCCATTAATTGAGAGTGGCATAGGACAATATTCTTTTGATAGCATTTCGGACTAGGTATGGTTCGTATGAATGGTTAGTGATGCCATTTGGGTTAACAAATGCACCTGCTTTCTTCATGGATTTGATGAACTGAGTTTTCTAAGAGCACTTGGACAGGTTCATACTGGTATTCATAGATGACATTTTAGTATACTCAAAAGATGAAAGGGAGCATAAGGATTATCTAAGAGTAGTTCTTGAGACCCTATGGCGGAATTAGCTAAAGGTGAAGTTTTCCAAGTATCATTTTTGGAAGAAAGAGATCAAGTTTCTTGGTCATGTGGTTTCAGAGGAGGATTTGGCAGTAGATCCATTTAAGATTGAAGCTGTCAATAGTTGGAAGAAACTAGAGATGGTAATCGAGATCAGAAGTTTTCTTGGGCTTGCTAACTATTATCGGAGATTCATTAGGGATTTTCGCGGATAGCAGCATCTTTGACTAGATTAACTAGGAAGGATGTGAAGTTATTTGGTCTGACAAATGTGGAGATGGGTTCCTTAAGTTAAAGCATTTGTTAACCGACACATGAATGTTAGTTGTTTCAGATGGAAACCAAAGATTGATAGTATACACCAATGCGTGTGGAACGGGATTAGGATATGTGTTGATGTAGAATGGTAAAGTCATTGCCTACGCTTCTCGGCAGCTTAGACCGCATAAGGTGAGATACCCTACTCATGATTTGGAGTTGACTACGGTGATCTTCGCATTAAAGGTTTAGAGACATTATCTCTTAGAGGAGAGATTTGACATATACACCGATCATAAATCTTTAAGTTACTTATTCTCTCAGAAGGAGTTGAATATTTGACAGTTTAGGTGGCTGGAGTTTTTGGCTGTTTATGATTTTAGTATACAATATACTCCAAGGAAAGGAAATAAGATAGCAGATGCTCTTAGCAAGAGACATCAGAATATGGTGTTAGTTATGTTAATGGAATGGAAGGATTTAGAAGCTTTGACTACTTATAGTGTAAAGTCGAGATCAACTGCTGATTCTAGTCAGAGTACCGCTATGATGGCGTAATTAGAAATGTGAATTGTGTTGATCGAAAGGATAACTTATAAGCAGAAAAGAAGATCCAGTATTAGCCGAGAGGATTAGAAGACTTGAGGTAGGATCAGAGATCAATGATCTAAAGGATTTTGGCATCGACCAAAGAGGATGGTTGAGGACAAAGGGACGCTTATGTGTTCCAAATATATTGAACTTGAGAAGAGAAGTTCTAGAAGAGTGTCATAGATCCAAATTTACGATTCATCTTAGGGGAACCAAGATGTATCAGGATATGAGGAGGAACTTCTATTGGGAATGCATGAAGAGGGATGTTGGCTTGTGGGTTAGGCAATGTACAAACTGTCAACAAATGAAAATCGAACACCAGAAACCGAGTGTTTGCTTCAGCCTTTAGAGATCCTAGTACGAAAGTGGGGTTCTATATCCATGGATTTCATTGATGGGTTGCCAAGGTCGAGTAGGGGAAATGAAATCATAAGGGTCATAGTGGAAGGATTGACCAAGAGCGTCCATTTCATTCCAGTCAAGTTAACCAGAACAACACCTGTTTTGGAAAAATTATTCATGAAGATTTCTAGTAGCATGGTCAGTGACAGAGATGCATTATTCAGTAGCAAATTTTGAAGAAGTCTACAGAGAGTATTAGGTACCAAGCTCAAGATGAGTACAGCATATCACCCATAGACGGATGGGCAAACTGAGAGAGTCAACAAAGTAATTGAAGATTTGTTAAGAGCATGTGCATTGGACTTTGGTGGATCGTGGTAAGATCACCTACATTTGATTGAGTTTTTCTATAATAATAGTTATCAGACTAGTATAGGAATAGCGCCTTTTGAAGCTTTGTATGGAAAGCAATGCAAATCACTAGCACGTTTGTTGGAGACTGGGAAAAGATTGGTCTTTGGACCAGATTTGGTTAGAGATGCTTCAGAAAAGATTGATTTAATCCAAGAACGGATGAAGGAAGCTCAATCTAGACAGAAAAGTTACGCAGATAAGAGGCGTAAGGACCTAGAGTTTTCAATTGGGGACATGGTTTTCATTAAGGTGTCAAAGATGAAGGGTGTGATACGATTTGGAAAGTCAGGGAAACTGGCACCGAGATATGTTGGTCCATTCCAGATTGCAGAGAGGATTGAAAAGCTCGCATATAGAGTAGAGTAGCCGAGAAATATGGAAGGTGTCCATGATGTATTCCATGTATCTAACTTCGCAAATATGTGCATGACCCAGAGGCTACAATTCCTCTGACAGGGTTGGAAGACTTGTTAGTAGAGACTAATTTGACATTTATTTGACAACTAGTCCGGGTTGTAGCGAGGGATGAGAAAAGATTGAGATCCAAGATAGTCAAGTTGGTGAAAGTTCAGTGGAGCTACAACGAGAAGGATTGTACTTGGAAGACAGAAGACATGATTAGAGATAGTTATCCTGATCTGCTTTGACGTTATGCCTATATAGATAGTTGCTAGTCAGGTAGACTGGTATGAATGTTAGGAGTCCTTACAGATGATTGCTATGTTTAATATTAGTCCTCACTGAATTTCGAGGATGAAATTCTTTAAGGAAGGGAGCCTGTAACACCCCGAATTTTTAAATAACATTATTTGGGAGATTTAATTAGATAAATTAAATAGAATAATGTAAATTGTTAAGTGATAACCGGATTGAGATTTGAATAAATATTAAGTTGTCGTGCTTAATTAATTAGTTAAGTGGGCTTATAAAGGGTTAAATGATAGTAAATAAAAATAAAGGTATATTAGGTATTTTCCATACATAACCTTTACCCTTATATATATATATTATATATATATATATATATGAGTACTTAGGCCATTCACGTCCATGATCATTTTCCTCACAAAAACGCAAATTAAAGAAGGGAAGCTGGTCATTACTAGGAGGAAAATAGAAAGGAAATTCAAATAAAATCTAACAAATTAAAGAAGGGGAATCAATCTCTATCCCAATCCACTTTCCTTATCATAATCGAGGTGAATAATAATTCCATCTCTATTTTATGAATATATGTTTCAGATTTAAAACTAAATTCATTTTGGATGATGAAATGCTTGAATTATGATTTAATTGATTTAAACAAGATTGTTTAAATAGAGATTTATATGGTTTTAGGGAAAACCGATTATAAATTGATGCTTGAATGCCATAGAAAAAATTATATGTTATGTAAAACATGATTTTCGAGTTGGATTTTAATTTTGATAATTTTTCAAGCTATGGAAAGATTATTATGTATTTTAGAATGAAAATATAATCAATCGAGTTTAGAAATTTACTTCAAAAATTATATGGAGAATTTGGGTTTGAAATTTTGATATGCTATATAACATGACGAGAGTGAATTTCAGTAATTTTAAGGGACTTTTCTTAAGTGATTTACTGTAGGAATTAAATTTTAACGACCCGGAATTTTGGGCAATAACAATTTAATAATCTGTGTTAATAATTTAACTGGTTTGATAATTTTCTTTATAATTTTAATTTAAAAATTGGCTAATTTGTTCTTTTTATGGTTAATAAATATTTAATCTGATAATTGTAATTTATATCTTTCTGACAATTTAAATTTGATAAGAATTGTTTTTCAAAAGCTAATTAAATTTTTATTCTGTTTATAATATATACATTTGATATATATATTGCGAATAGGATATCTTCTGTTCTAATTAAAGATTAATTTTCAAATTGTAACATATATGTATGTATATGTTATAGCTTGATATTGTTTTGAAATTTAATTTTAATCTATTGATAATTTTGAATTGTAATTTAAAGCTTTGTTTAGAAATTTTATTTTCAAAAGTTAATTTAGTTTAATTTATTTGTTTTCAAATATAAGATGGATATTTATTTTAATATGATAGTTTATAGAGGATTTAATTAAAGTTTTCTTTATGTTTTCTTTAAAGTGTTTAATTTAAAATAGTTATAAATGCATATGTATAAATGTTTTAGATTTTAAATACATATATAGGAATTATTTGCACTTTTATTAGTATTAGAATATTTTCTTTAAAAGGTAAGCTATTTATAAAATAAAGGTTTACAAAGATTTCACACTTGTATTTACTAAAATTCAAAAGCTTATTTTCATAAAAACATTTCACTCATGTGTATAAACATTTTATAAATACATATAAATACATAAGTAAGCATTTATTAACAAAGTAACTTAATTATGTAAGGTTATATTACATTTAAATTAAATGATAAATTAATTAAAATTATTCAAACATGTGTAAACATGTTATCATCTCAAAAACACTTGTAAAGTAAGTAAGTTAATAGGATGACAAATGTAATTTTAGGGACAAGTGTCTTTATTTCAAAAATTTTACTCTCTTTAATTTTTTTTAATAAACCTAGCTTATGAGAAAAATTGTTTCCTCTTTCAATTAGTGGCAATCAGAAAATATTCTCAAAACAGAAATCTTTCTCAAATCTGAAAGATTAAAACCCAAAAGCAAATTTAAAATCTAAAAAAAAAAAACCTTAAACCTGCAAATGAAGTCTGCATTTCTAAATTCTATTTCAACCTACAAATCTGCAACCTGCAAATTTACAATCTGCAATTGCAAATGGAATTCAACCTGCATTTTCTTTTGAGGGCATCTGCAAGTTTAATCAACAATTGTAAAGCATGCAAGTTTATGTTCAGATTTTAAGAATCAAAACCTGTTCTAGTCTGCATATTATAAAAGGTGAGTAAATATTTTTTTTAAAAACAGTTGAATCTTATTTTACTGTCATGCATGAGTTGTTATTTACTTGTATTAAAATCCTATAGCTTGAACTTATATGGATTGGTACCTATATGTTGTAAGAGCTTGTTTGTTTGTATACATGCCAGTATGATTTCTGTTGAACTACTGTAAATGATCTGTTAAAAGAAAAATTCAAAATCTTTTAATCCAAGCAATATTAGATCTTGATATGTGAAGAGAAGTTGTTTGTAATCATATGACTTTTCATCTAAAAATGTTTATAAGTTTTTAAAATGAAATAATAGTTCAGAAGTTTCAAAATTACAGTAAAAATCAATTTGGGTTAAAAATTTATGAACTTAATCTTTAATTTTGATTGTATGATTGGAATAGCAATGGAAAATCATGATTTTTAATACTTGTATCATGATTTTTAGTTGGGTAAATAGGGAGAATTTGGGGTTTATTCGTAAATTGGGTTTTAGTGAATTACCGAAGATCTGGATGATGATTGTAGCTAGGATTTTGACCGAAGTTTGTATGTAGGCTATAGATTTTAGAAAAAATGTCTAAGAATTTTTCTAATGACAAAATTGTGTGAATTAGATTAAACTAGGGTTTTAAATAGGTTTTGGTTCGACTTGACTGTAATGTCATTTGCGACATGGATGTTGAACCGAGCTCGATCGTGTTTTGGAATTATTGGAGCTTGAGGTCTTGGTTTTCGATGATGGTGACGGCGAGTTCAACGGCGTCGAGGAGTATGGCCGTAGGGGAGTTTTTGTGATCGGTAATTGCTGCAGTTTCAAGCCTAATGTTCGAATTTCGATTCGAGCAAAAATTTGTTGGATCTGGGTTCACCTTAGCGCTCGCGAATGGTTTTAGAACTAGGGTGGGTCGTCGCGATGGTCAATGGAGGCCGGCGGTGGAGGTGCATGTGCACCGTGCTTTGTGTGCACAGTTTTGGGTTGCTGGAGTTTTCGTGTGGGGAAGATGATGGAACTCGGGTGGGAACCCGCGTGTGACTCGGGGGTAACTCGAAGTAGTGACTTTGTTTTTTTGCTTCGGGGCTTACTCGTGAGTTTCAGGCTTCGTACGCGAACTTTTCAGGGGTCGTGCGTTTCTGGTTAGTACTGAGATGATAGGTTGCAAATTAGTTTGTTGTTGAGATCAAGCTTTGTATTGTAGAACAAGTTTTATAAAGGAAATGAAATTTCAAAGTTAAAACTTGTTCTTTGAAGTAAGTATAAATCAAACTTTTAAAAACTGATAATTGAATCTATTTTCAAATTTAAAATATTTTAGATGATTGATTTTGGAAGTAATTAATTTAATTAAATTTTGAGATTCAATTTACAAAGAAGTGTTTTGAATTCAAGGTATTAAATCAAAGTTTTAAGCAAAGTTTTAAAAGAAATGATTTAATAACAATGTTTCCAAATTTTATTTTAAGTGAATGAGTCTAACTTAGATAATTAATGTGTTTTGAAAATTTAAAAAAATTATTTCTAAATGTCTTATTTTCAAATAAAGTTATTATTATGATTTTGAAATCCAAATAAGATAATTTGTTTAAGTTATTAAAATTTGATTTAAATTCA
The DNA here is from genome assembly GCA_030765085.1 of Allium cepa. Lineage (NCBI taxonomy): Eukaryota > Viridiplantae > Streptophyta > Magnoliopsida > Asparagales > Amaryllidaceae > Allium > Allium cepa. Next base: position 942,759,490 of record CM060941.1, read on the forward strand.
AATAATGTATTTACAAAGATAAGTATGGTTAATTTACCTGTGTTATGAAATTATGAATACTTAAATTAATATGATTTGTAATTAAGTAAAAAAATAATAATAATTAAGAATAATGTTTTCTTAATTAATTAAGGATTTTTAAATATAAGATGTTAATTAATTAATTATTTAATTAATCTTAAATAATTAGTTAATTAATTTTTAATAATCACTTAATTATGAATTAATTAAGTATAATTACTTAATAAAGCAATTAATGGTTAATTGTGAATGTAATTAAGGCAGTTAATTACTTATGGAAGTAATTAATGGTAATTACTTATGGAGTAATTAGTTGAAGTGATTATTGGTTAATCACTTAATAATATCAATTAAAGAATTGATTAATATAATTGTTTTAAAGATAATTATTTATGAAGTAATTAATTAAAGGGTTAAGGATTATTTAATAATGGAATTAATTATTTAAGAAGTAATTAAGATTCATTAATGGAAGTTATTAGGGAAAATTACTTATGAAAGTAATTAAGAGTTAATTACTTAATTATTTAGTTAAATAATCAATGTGATTAATTAATTAATGAATTTAACTTAAGATTAATCACTAAGTGTAATCAATTATAATTGTAACTAATTAATAAAGTAATTAATTAAGGATTTATTTATTAATTTAATTTTTTAATAATTACTTAATGAAGTAATTAAGGATTAATTAATTGAATTAATTAATCAAGGATTAAAATAATTAAATTTGAAGTTAATTAATTTAGTTAAGTAATTACAAATTGTTAATTGCTAATTATGATTAATGAGTTGATTAATTATAAGTTAATTAGTTAATTAATTAAAGTAATTATTAAATTAATAAGGATCATTAATTAGTGGGATTAATGATATTAATCAAGGTTGATTAATATAAGTGTTTAATTTAAATGTGATTAAGTAATTGTAATCAATTAAGAATTAATGTAAGTAATTATAGTTAATTAATTAATGAAGGATCATTAATTATTGTAATTAATGATAGTAATTAAAGGTTAATTACTGAATATGGTTAAGGATAAGTACTTGAATGTAATTAAGATAATTAATCAAGGAAGATTAATTAGTGAAAATCATTAGAGATGATTAAATTATTTGGAATAATAATTAATGAAGAAGGATTATGGAAATCCAATTGATTAAGAAATAATCAATTCTGTTTTGGATGTTTGATTAATATGGATTGATTGATTAATATTGGTTAATTATTTGATATTGATGATCAATATTTAGAGATTTATATTGGATGATTGGTTGAGATTGGATGTTTGATATTGGATTGATACTGAATGATTTGGATATATCTGTTATGTGATATGCTGCTTTGTGGAGATGAATGTTGTTATGAATTATCTATTGTGATAATATGATTCATATATCTATTTACATATCATCCTGAATATAAGTTTAACTGTTTAAACCCTTAAGTACAACTTGGACATTAAAATGGCGTTTGGTTTCGGTGAGACCGGGATCGGGTTTCCATATTTGGATATCCGAAAACCACATCGATTCCAATTAAACGTTAGGTCGTGTATCCAAGTGGAGCAAGTGAAGACTCGAGGTGTAAGGGCTATACGTCAGTATAACTCTGTGGGTGATTCCGTAATGAGTTTAACGGAATAGTGCTTATAGATTCGAGATGGTGAATTAGAGTGCAAGGGCTATGGTCGTTGACTTTGAGGGTGATTCCAAAATGAGTGCAACGAGATAGTGCCTTCGGTTTCGTTCGAACCCGGAACGAACTTGTATGGATTGAATGCTTTCAGAACATCGTCAGGTGGACGATGAGCATTCTAAGATAGATGTGTTCTCTAAAGGTAATCGTAACCTCAAGCCTCATCAACCGGGAATGGCTAAAACAGGGGAGGTGCAGCAAGGCTTCGTGGGTAGCCCCCACTTGAGAGTGAGATTTACCCCTGTCTAGAGGTCCCTTTCTATTTCGGCTTATTGTGTGGTTGGTCGCGCCAACTACGGGGTCGTCTTGTTCGGGACTGTTCAGTAAGGAATGGTTCCGGCCTTGTGTTTGCAGGGGAGTGGGCGTACTCCTCGGTACTATGATCTAGGCCACGTACTGTGACGGGCGGTACCCCAGTAGCCCTGCCATTGTATGGAATCCAAAATCCAATAATTGCCTGTACGGTTTTGATTGTGCCCAACTATGTTGGAACGTGAGATGTAAGCATTCCAGCTATTTCTGTATTTTATTTTGAAAACCCTAGACACTATTATAATATCACTGGATTTCCTATCAAATGTTTTGGTTAGCGTAAGGTAAAAACTTTTCCATGTTTATGTGTGGGAAGTCTTACGTGATACCTTTTCTTTTCAAAGGTTTTCTAAAGTTAAGCAATTTTAACCCGTTTACTCACACCAGACCCCTGTCTGACCCGAGTGTTTATTTTCTGTTTTATTAAACTCTTGGGTACTCATATTATGTATGAGTAGTCAAGTGGATCAGGTTAGCTTGACGAATTCTGGAGGAGATATGGAGCAGGAGGCTTCAACGTGTAGGTATATATTGTTTCCGCTGTGTTTGTTATATATGTTTCTCTTGTTTCTTGAGTTGTATAGTTAGACAGAAGTTTATAACTGTCTATTATCTGTTGTTTAAGTTGTGTACTCTGATGTAATAGGTACTATGTAATATTTTATGAGGTATATTGTATTTTATTCGTTCCGCTGTGAGTTCTCTGATGTTGTTCTGTTTCTTCTTTCTCTTTCTTTTCTTCTTCTATCCCTTTCTTTCTTCAAGATGATGCGATTTCCTGGAGATAGGAAGTCGGGTCGTCGCACTTAGTATCAGAGCATTAGGCTCTGAAGTGTGTATTTCTTTAAGGAGTATTAGGTTAAGTGAATACCTAGGCTCTGTAGTAGTGTCTTTCTTGAGAGAGCGTACTTGTAATTTTTATATATAATTTTATATATATATATATATATATATATATATATATATCTACCTTAGGATGGGATATCTGCTCGGATTTTCCATTATAAGTTTAAGAGGTAGATAGATGGAGTAGTGGTTTGTGTGTGTAACACGACTACCACTAATGGAAGAGGTTTCATATGTTGAGGTTGGAAGTATTTGTCGAGACTGTAGACCTAATACCGTCTCGAGGTAGATTTGTAGTTTGGAGTAAGGGTCTCTCTGATATCCGAAGGAAATCTTTTTAAAGATTCGGAGTTTGTCTTTGAAGTGTAAGTTTGGATTTCGCTCGGGTAAGCGAATTTTTCTAGTGTTTGGATCTGTCGGAAGTGCAGAAGTAATGATATCTTTGTAACTGCATGATGAGATGCAGTATCCTTGGATATTTTATGAAGGTGTTTTCTCTTGAAGCAGTTTTAGAAGAGGTTGAGGAGCAGTCTTTACCTGCCAAAGAGAAGATTCGTCTGTGTAGAAGCTATCTGAATCTTTAATAAGGAGTTTGGCTGTTTTGGAATATGAGACTAAGGTCTATAAGTTATTTTCTTTGGCATGGTCTCATTGTTATTCCTTAAGGTAAGCGAGTTGTGGATGCTTGGTTTGGAGCCCGAGTTTCTTTTGGGTTGTCTGTCATCTCGGAGGTCTTTTGTGTGGTTTGAAGATAGTTTTGGTTTTCGAGAAGCCTTTGGATTAGAAGTCTTGGATAGCTGTGGTAGCAGCTCAGCTCGAAGTGTTCGGTGTGCTGACGAGAAGGTCTTTTGCCTTTGCAGTATCATCAAGGTAGAGTTTGGAAGCAGCAGTGTAGCTTGTTTCTCAGATGGTTCAAAAATCTTTGTGGTTCTTCTTTTTAGCAGCCCGGGCAGTTGGTGGAAGTTATCTGGAAGAATTAACCTTGTTTGGAAAAGCTTAGAGTTGTTCTAATTGGTAAAGAGAGGACAGCTTCTTTGGAATCCGAACTAGGTAGGATCACAAAAGTGACTTGCGATTAGTTGGGAATTTTCTTAGGCTATCTTGGGTGATCTGTGTTGAGACTGAGAATTCTCATGTGGAAGTAGGAGCTACTGATGTAATCAGGAGTTTTTCAGCATCTGGAGTTGAGTTCCATATTGTTTTGGTTCCAGAAGAGATTTTGGTAGTTAGCCTGGTTGTAGAATGGCTCTTGAGAAGAGATGGTATAGTAGCTCAGAATTATTTTTGGGGAATTGGACTGATCTAACTCTTGAATTGGATTCTGTTATAAGGTTGTGTGAATGAGTCAGAGGAGTCACTCAGATTTTATGGATTTGATGAACAAAGTTTCCCGGAGATAGTGGATAAGTTTGTATTCATGTTCATCAACAGTATCTCCATCTATTTCAGAATCAGAGTTGTGCAGTGGAAGCGAGGTAGCTGCTATGCAAGGAAGGAAGCGAGTTCAGTTTGCTATTGCTTGAATAGTAAAGCTTGAATTCTGGATTTCGACGGATTTTGGAAGACTTTTCTGTTGAATTAGATCCAGAAACTGGTTTGCTTTAGTCTAGTTGGTTCTGGAAGTATCAGCATTGGTTGAGCTGATCAGGAAGAAGTTTGGCAGCCTTGGATTGTCTGTTGAGTTATGCAGATATGAGATAAGGAGTTTGGAATTTGAAGTTGGAAACTTCAGAGTGGTTAAAATTCTCGGGTTAAGAGAACAGATATTGAATAAGATTGGTCGGTTAGTGCTGAGGCATTTGAGGATTTCTTATCTGTGTTTTTGATAGGATAAGATTGAATTGCCAGTTTGGATAGCTGAAATTCATTTTGTAGCACGTGTCTCTGAGGGAGTACGTGTATGATTCATCATTGGTTGTTGAATCTGTAGTTCAGTTGGAGTTGGACGTTGAGCTGGATTTGAGAGTAGTCTGATGTTCTGTTCAGATTTTGGATCTAGAGATGAGTGGAGCTCTGAATTTTGGTTGTGTAGTTAGTTTGTTGGCTTTTATGGAGCGAGTCTTCCGGTGATTTATACTTGGGGAAACTCGAGATAGTATTAGAGATTTATTCTGATTTGTGTCAGAATAATTAGTTAGGTTTGTTTGTTTATTTGATTGCTATGATTGTTAGTAATTGGTAGTTAGGAATGCTTTGCTGATTTGAAATTAAAATCTGTGCTGGGTTATTAAATTACCTTTGCTTTTAAATTTCGGGGACGAAATTCTTTTAAAGGGGGAGGATTGTAACGACCCAGAATTTTGGGCAATAACAATTTAATAATCTATGTTAATAATTTAACTGGTTTGATAATTTTCTTTATAATTTTAATTTAAAAGTTGGCTAATTTATTCTTTTTATGGTTAATAAGTATTTAATCTGATAATTGTAATTTATATCTTTCTGATAATTTAAATTTGATAAGAATTGTTTTTCAAAAGCTAATTAAATTTTTATTCTGTTTATAATATATACATTTGATATATATATTGCGAATAGGATATCTTCTGTTCTAATTAAAGATTAATTTTCAAATTGTAACATATATGTATGTATATGTTATAGCTTGATATTGTTTTGAAATTTAATTTTAATCTATTGATAATTTTGAATTGTAATTTAAAGCTTTGTTTAGAAATTTTATTTTCAAAAGTTAATTTAGTTTTATTTATTTATTTTCAAATATAAGATGGATATTTATTTTAATATGATAGTTTATAGAGGATTTAATTAAAGTTTTCTTTATGTTTTCTTTAAAGTGTTTAATTTAAAATAGTTAAAAATGCATATGTATAAATGTTTTAGATTTTAAACACATATATAGGAATTATTTGCACTTTTATTAGTATTAGAATATTTTCTTTAAAAGGTAAGCTATTTATAAAATAAAGGTTTGCAAAGATTTCACACTTGTATTTACTAAAATTCAAAAGCTTATTTTCATAAAAACATTTCACTCATGTGTATAAACATTTTATAAATACATATAAATACATAAGTAAGCATTTATTAACAAAGGAACTTAATTATGTAAGGTTATATTACATTTAAATTAAATGATAAATTAATTAAAATTATTCAAACATGTGTAAACATGTTATCATCTCAAAAACACTTGTAAAGTAAGTAAGTTAATAGGATGACAAATGTAATTTTAGGGACAAGTGTCTTTATTTCAAAAATTTTACTCTCTTTAATTTTTTTAATAAACCTAGCTTATGAGAAAAATTGTTTCCTCTTTCAATTAGTGGCAATCAGAAAATATTCTCAAAACAGAAATCTTTCTCAAATCTGAAAGATTAAAACCCAAAAGCAAATTTAAAATCTAAAAAAAAAGACTTCAACCTGCAAATGAAGTCTGCATTTCTAAATTCTACTTCAACCTACAAATCTGCAACCTGCAAATTTACAATCTGCAATTGCAAATGGAATTCAACCTGCATTTTCTTTTGAGGGCATCTGCAAGTTTAATCAACAATTGTAAAGCATGCAAGTTTATCTTCAGATTTTAAGAATCAAAACCTGTTCTGGTCTGCATATTATAAAAGGTGAGTAATTTTTTTTTTAAAAACAGTTGAATCTTATTTTACTGTCATGCATGAGTTGTTATTTACTTGTATTAAAATCCTATAGCTTGAACTTATATGGATTGGTACCTATATGTTTTAAGAGCTTGTTTATTTGTATACATGCCAGTATGATTTCTGTTGAACTACTGTAAATGATCTGTTAAAAGAAAAATTCGAAATCTTTTAATCCAAACAATATTAGATCTTGATATGTGAAGAGAAGTTGTTTGTAATCAAATGACTTTTCATCTAAAAATGTTTATAAGTTTTTAAAATGAAATAATAGTTCAGAAGTTTCAAAATTACAGTAAAAATCAATTTGGGTTAAAAATTTATGAACTTAATCTTTAATTTTGATTGTATGATTGGAATAGCAATGGAAAATCATGATTTTTAGTTGTGTAAATAGGGAGAATTTGGGGTTTATTCGTAAATTGGGTTTTAGTGAATTACCGAAGATCCAAATGATGATTGTAGCAAGGATTTTGACCGAAGTTTGTATGTAGGCTATAGATTTTAGGAAAAATGTCTAAGAATTTTTCTAATGACAAAATTGTGTGAATTAGATTAAACTAGGGTTTCAAATAGGTTTCGGTTCGACTTGACTGTAATGTCATTTGCGACATGGATGTTGAACCGAGCTCGATCGCGTTTTGGAATTATTGGAGCTTGAGGTCTTGGTTTTCAATGATGGTGACAGCGAGTTCAACGGCGTCGAGAAGTATGGCCGTAGGGGAGTTTTTGTGGTCGGTAATTGCTACAGTTTCAAGCCTAATGTTCGAATTTCGATTCGAGTAAAAATTTGTTGGATCTGGGTTCACCTTAGAGCTCGCGAATGGTTTTAGAACTAGGGTGGGTCGTCGCAATGGTCAATGGAGGCCGGTGGTGGAGGTGCATGTGCATCGTGCTTTGTGTGCACAGTTTTGGGTTGCTGGATTTTTCGTGTGGGGAAGATGATGGAACTCGGGTGGGAACTCGCATGTGACTCGGGGGTAACTCGAAGTAGTGATTTTGTTTTTTTGCTTCGGGGCTTACTCGTGAGTTTCAGGCTTCGTACGTGAACTTTTCAGGGGTCGTGCGTTTCTGGTTAGTACTGAGATGATAGGTTGCAAATTAGTTTGTTGTTGAGATCAAGCTTTGTATTGTAGAACAAGTTTTATAAAGGAAATGAAATTTCAAAGTTAAAACTTGTTTCTTTGAAGTAAGTATAAACCAAACTTTTAAAAATTGATAGTTGAATCCATTTTCAAATTTAAAATATTTTAGATGATTGATTTTGGAAGTAATTAATTTAATTAAATTTTGAGATTCAATTTACAAAGAAGTGTTTTGAATTCAAGGTATTAAATCAAAGTTTTAAGCAAAGTTTTAAAAGAAATGATTTAATAACAATGTTTCCAAATTTTATTTTAAGTGAATGAGTCTAACTTAGATAATTAATGTGTTTTGAAAATTTAAAAAAATTATTTCTAAATGTCTTATTTTCAAATAAAGTTATTATTATGATTTTGAAATCCAAATAAGATAATTTGTTTAAGTTATTAAAATTTGATTTAAATTCAAATAATGTATTTACAAAGATAAATATGGTTAACTTACTTGTGTTATGAAATTATGAATACTTAAATTAATATGATTTGTAATTAAGTAAAAAAATAATAATAATTAAGATTAATGTTTTCTTAATTAATTAAGGATTTTTAAATATAAGATGTTAATTAATTAATTATTTAATTAATCTTAAATAATTAGTTAATTAATTTTTAATAATCACTTAATTATGAATTAATTAAGTATAATTACTTAATAAAGCAATTAATGGTTAATTGTGAATGTAATTAAGGCAGTTAATCACTTATGGAAGTAATTAATGGTAATTACTTATGGAGTAATTAGTTGAAGTGATTATTGGTTAATCACTTAATAATATCAATTAAAGAATTAATTATTTAAAGGGTTAAGGATTATTTAATAATGGAATTAATTATTTAAGAAGTAATTAAGATTCATTAATGGAAGTAATTAGGGAAAATTACTTATGTAAGTAATTAAGAGTTAATTACTTAATTATTTAGTTAAATAATCAATGCGATTAATTAATTAATGAATTTAACTTAAGATTAATCACTAAGTGTAATTAATTATAATTGTAATTAATTAATAAAGTAATTAATTAAGGATTTATTTATTAATTTAATTGTTTAATAATTACTTAATGAAGTAATTAAGGATTAATTAATTGAATTAATTAATCAAGGATTAAAATAATTAAATTTGAAGTTAATTAATTTAGTTAAGTAATTACAAATTGTTAATTACTAATTATGATTAATGAGTTGATTAATTATAAGTTAATTAGTTAATTAATTAAAGTAATTATTAAATTAATAAGGATCATTAATTAGTGGGATTAATGGTATTAATCAAGGTTGATTAATATAAGTGTTTAATTTAAATGTGATTAAGTAATTGTAATTAATTAAGAATTAATGTAATTAATTATAGTTAATTAATTAATGAAGGATCATTAATTATTGTAATTAATGATAGTAATTAAAGGTTAATTACGGAATATGGTTAAGGATAATTACTTGAATGTAATTAAGATAATTAATCAAGGAAGATTAATTAGTGAAAAACATTAGAGATGATTAAATTATTTGGAATAATAATTAATGAAGAAGGATTATGGAAATCCAATTGATTAAGAAATAATCAATTCTGTTTTGGATATTTGATTAATATGGATTGATTGATTAATATTGGTTAATTATTTGATATTGGATGATCAATATTTGGAGATTTATATTGGATGATTGGTTGAGATTGGATGTTTGATATTGGATTGATACTGGATGATTTGGATATATCTGTTATGTGATATGCTGCTTTGTGGAGATGAATGTTGTTATGAATTATCTATTGTGATAATATGATTCATCTATCTATTTACATATCATCCTGAATATAAGTTTAACTGTTTAAACCCTTAAGTTCAACTTGGACATTAAAATGGCATTTGGTTTCGGTGAGACCGGGATTGGGTTTCCATATTTGGATATCCGAAATCCACATCGATTCCAATTAAACGTTAGGTCGTGTATCCAAGTGGAGCAAGTGAAGACTCGAGGTGTAAGGGCTATACGTCAGTATAACTCTGTGGGTGATTCCGTAATGAGTTTGACGGAATAGTGCTTATAGATTCGAGATGGTGAATTAGAGTGCAAGGGATATGGTCGTTGACTCTGAGGGTGATTCCAAAATGAGTGCAGCGAGATAGTGCCTTCGGTTTCATTCGAACCCGGAACGAACTTGTATGGATTGAATGCTTTCATAACATCGTCAGGTGGACGATGAGCATTCTAAGATAGATGTGTTCTCTAAAGGTAATCGTAACCTCAAGCCTCATCAACCGGGAATGGCTAAAACAGGGGAGGTGCAGCAAGGCTTCGTGGGTATCCCCCACTTGAGAGTGAGATTTATTCCTGTCTAGAGGTCCCTTTCTATTTCGGCTTAGTGTGTGGTTGGTCGCGCCAACTACGGGGTGGTCTTGTTCGGGACTGTTCAGTAAGGAATGGTTCCGGCCTTGTGTTGCATGGGAGTGGGCGTACTCCTCGGTACTGTGATCTAGGCCACGTACTGTGACGTGCGGTACTTCAGTAGCCCTGCCATTGTATGGAATCCAAAATCCAATAAGTGCCTGTACGGTTTTGATTGTGCCCAACTTTGTTGGAACGTGAGATGTAAGCATTCGAGCTATTTCTGTATTTTATTTTGAAAACCCTAGACACTATTATAATATCACTGGATTTCCTATCAAATGTTTTGGTTAGCGTAAGGTAAAAACTTTTCCATGTTTATGTGTGGGAAGTCTTACGTGATACCTTTTCTTTTCAAAGGTTTTCTAAAGTTAAGCAATTTTAACCCGTTTACTCACACCAGACCCCTGTCTGACCCGAGTGTTTATTTTCTGTTTTATTAAACTCTTGGGTACTCATATTATGTATGAGTAGTCAAGTGGATCAGGTTAGCTTGACGAATTCTGGAGGAGATATGGAGCAGGAGGCTTCAACGTGTAGGTATATATTGTTTCCGCTGTGTTTGTTATATATGTTTCTCTTGTATCTTGAGTTGTATAGTTAGACAGAAGTTTATAACTGTCTATTATCTGTTGTTTAAGTTGTGTACTCTGATGTAATAGGTACTATGTAATATTTTATGAGGTATATTATATTTTATCCGTTCCGCTGTGAGTTCTCTGATGTTGTTATGTTTCTTCTTTCTCTTTCTTTTCTTCTTCTATCCCTTTCTTTCTTCAAGATGATGTGATTTCCTAGCGATAGGAAGTCGGGTCGTCGCATAAATTATTTTGAGAGGAGGATCTAAATGATTTAATTGTGTTTTAATGGAAGGTTTTATCTGTAAAAATTTATCTTGAAACTTATTCAAAATAGAGGCGACAATTTTTGTAAAGTACTTAAAAGGTTAAGGCAACCAATCACATGTTTACACGTAGGCAGTTTAGTTATGATTATGTGGTTTAATTTGGCATTAACCAATTTTTACCTAGAAAAACAGGTTTCGCCTCTATTAGAGGTACCTTTCGACTCATACCTTTCGCCTTCGATCAAGTCGAAACCCCACTAAGTCGAAACCAACACACAAGATATCACTTAGATGGTACGTAGTGTATTGGAGGAAAGGCGGAAGGCATGGTGTCGAAAGTGTTGCTTCCGATGGGGTCAATACTCTAGTTGTTTTAAAAAGTTGAGTGCCTACCTTTGTTTTACTAAACCTTTCAAGATTGTTGAAACGTAAGTTTTCGAAAGGAGTTTTCTAATATCTTTCGAGGGGATTCCATTTTCTATTATAAAAATAAGGGCTTTCGAATGTATTCCTTTAGTTGTAAATAAATGCTTTCGAAAGAAGAGGTTCTGACCTAGTCGAAGCCCTGTTGTCGTTCTTTTGCCTTTCGAGTGTATTGAAGTCGTCAATGCTTTCGAAAGGTAGTGTTTGTTTTAAAGATGTATTAAACCACTTTCTAAATACTTTCGAAAGGGTTCATGGGTTTCAAAGGCGATGTATTCGGAAGGGGGTTTTGATGCTAACCTTCGATGTATTAATTAAATATTTTGAAGCTTTCAAAAGGGATTGTGCCGATGCCATCAAGTTTTCTCCAATTCTTTTATATGGTAAAGAATGGTCTCGAAAGAGATACCTTCGTTTACATTCACTTTGACCCAAATGGTATTTTAAATATCAACCCAATGATTTCGAGATGGGGGACTTTCAATGCTTTCGGGAAGGATACTTCCTATGGTTTCGAAGCTATGCTTCTAAGAATTAATGAATATTACTTTATTACATTCGAAAGGTTTCGAAAGAGAGATTTTAAAGTATTTTTAAAGGCAGGGGGAAAATGCTTTAAAAAGAGATTTATATACTTTCGAAGGAGGCTATCGAGTGAGGTAGAAAGCAAGGTTTCGAAAATCTTAGTTTTCAAAACAATAATTCATTCTCATTTTTAAAGGAAAACCATGGCATCTTAATAATTAAAGATATTGGTAGGGGCCGATAGGTTCACAGTCACCCTATAAAAACTATGTAAGGGAAAAGATATTGGTAAGGGCCAATAGGTTCATAGTCAGCCCATGAAAACTATGATTATGATATTGACAGATAGTCAATAGGTTCCTAGTCAGCCCATAAAAAATAGATAAGAAATTAAGATATTAACTGTTAGTCAATAGGTTCCTAGTCAGCCCATGAAAATTCGAATTAAAGAAAAGATATTGGAGTTACCGATAGGTTCATGGTGATCCAATTAAAACTATGCAATTGGACAAGGAGTCCTTAAACATTTAACCGATTATTAGCCAGCCCATGAAAACTATTAGATTAATAGTAATCCTAGAAACTATAACTGTGACAGATAGTCAAAATGAATGGGGATGGGTGATCCAGAATTGATTCACTTGTTTTGCATATCATCGTTTTGAATTGTTTTAACCATTGTGGATGCAGATGTGCAGTATATGGTTTATAAAGTTTTAAGATACTAGTGAGAGGGAAACCCGTTCCGCTAAGCGGCGTGGTCTCATTAGATATCTAAATGATATGAAATGGTAGATTATTATTCATACCAGACTTATGTCTGACTTGAAGTTTTTGTTTTCCCCTTAAACTCTCGGGTAGCCAATTGATTTTGAGTAGTTTGAGAGTTGAGGTTTTCATGTGTCTCTTTTGACGAATAATTTTCCGAAGATGTGCAGGAGGCATAATAGCTATTTTATTTTGATTCCGCTGTGTTGTTGTAAAGGCAAAGTTGTTAAATTGCTAATATATATACTCTGATACTCCAATGGAACATCTTCATATGCCACTCTTGGCATATGTTGTAAAATACATTTTCTCTGAACGTGGTTAACGGTTATGGGATTATGTAATGAATTTAAAATGTTTTGAAATGGAATGTAGAGCTTCTTTGATATTTTAAAATTTTCCGCATTTATGTGTTTCTATGTATCAATATGTTTAACATCACCGTATTTGGTCTTCGAAGATTAATAACCATGGATGGTTGCAGCATCCGTAGCCGTTAGTTTTGAGCCTCCAAAAGGGGATGTTACAATCATTACCTCTCAGACCTAGATTGAACAACATTCTTAACTTCTAATTAGATAGAAGTTACACATCTTGAATATCAACATCGAATATAGGATATATATATATATATATATATATATATATATATATATATATATATAAACGTCACATACTCTATAAAATATTTCCTTTCGGAAATCATTACTATAATAACAGTGTTATAGTCCAAGCCTTCCTTACTTTTCTTAAAAATGTTTGTTACAACAATAAATATTGAAATCCATGTTTTCATCACTTAGCACATTTTAAATCACTTTTAAAAACCATTTAAACTCCATTTGAAAATATCACTTTCAAAACATTCCTTTAAAAGATAAATTACTTTTAAAACGATTAACTCCATATTTAAATCTCAACATAAATCATTTCTATATTCATAAAAATATGGTTAAAAATCTCCTTTTTATTTTATAAAACTTCTTTTTATAAAAACTCTTTATTTATAAAATTCCATTTATAAATCCATTCTTTTCTAAATCTCATTTATCATAAAAATCCATTTATAGATCCTTTCTTTTCTAAATCTCTTTTATCATAAAAGTCCATTTATGAATCCTTTTCATTATAAATCATGTTTATTTATAAAATCCATTTATAAATCCTTTTCTTTATAAATCATGTTTATTTATAAAATCCATTTATAAATCCTTTCCTTTATTAATCTAATTTATTTATAAACTCCATTTATAATTCCATTTCTAATATTTATAAAAACTCCATTTATAAATCTATTACTTTATTTATAAAAAAATTCCTTATGTAAATCTTATATATAAACTATTCAAAAATCTCTATTAAAGTATTTCACAAAACTACCAATTTTATAACATCAAAGATCACACATTTTTATTTATTTAAAATAAATTCAATCTTTTTATAATTTAAAAATTATTAAAACATATGTACTTTCAAATCACTTTAAATCCCTTTTAAATCAAAATCATTATTTTATAATATTTTATAATACCAAAAATATGGCCCAGTGCTACTAAGCACTAAATAAGGGAAATAATATCAACGCCATCAAATATGGCATCAAATACATCATATATCGCAATATATGAGAAGTAAAATCAACAGTATGAGGAATCCAGTTGGATCCCTCCAACCTGTCCCCCTACATCACATACAGTATATAATCAAATAATATAAATCAAATGCTTTGAGGCGGAATCGTATACAAAAGGTCATCCGTTCTTACACGGGAATGTAATAGGGTGTCATCCACTCGAACAGCGGGAATATATCCAAACCAACTGATAAATAGTAAATCATTCAAACAAGCAACAAATAGCAACAATAAAAATATCCATACTTATATAAAATCTAAGTGGGCTAAAAAGGTGAGTTTTAACTCACTTTGATTCCAGTTATCGCTGAAGCGTTTTGGTTTAAATTAAAATCGAATAGGCATTCAATTTTAATCCAAATTCCTATTAGCTTCAAATACATCCAATCCAACTCTATATCGTATTAGTCGCTAATACGATCGCAACGTGACTGACCGTGTCCAAATCTGACCTCGTATGGACAAGATACGGACGTTAGAACTTAGGATGCGTTCTTTTTTTAAACGAAAGGGGAAAATGAAAGGGGCTAGAGTAGCAGTAAGTTCACAAAAGGAGAAAGCGTTCTTTCTATGAAAGGGGCAACACGAAAGGGGCAAAATTATTATTTATATTATTATCTATTTGTGTTAATTATTTTTAAATAAAATAGGAATATACTAGATACATAATACATTATACCAAATACATAGTTTAGAATTCAAAATGCAGAATACAATTCGAAATACAAAGCAGAATCTACAAATACAAACTATAGAATGAAGAATGCGTAATAAAAAATACAGACATTTCTTAATGAAACTCAGCAGCAACTAGATCGTTTCGTATGATATCTCGAACTAAAGCCATAGCAGTTGTTGTTATAGTTCTTTGAACTTGTTATGATCATTATTTCCACAGTTTCGAATGCTATAATACTCTTCCATATATTCTTCGGGAACCATATCTGGATTATCGTTATATGCCATAAAACCCGGATCTCCGGCACTGTACCTTCATATGAAATTATGAATAGCCATTGTAGCAGTGATAATTTGTACCTGAACATTATATGGGTATGTTGGCATGTTACGTAAGATTGCAAATTTTTTTTCCAAATTCCAAAAGTTCTTTTGACTTCCATACGCAAAATCGAATGGTAGTAGTTGAAAACTTCATTCTCTGACTTTGGTTCATTCCGTGTATGATTGAAATCTGCAATATGGTATGTTAAACAGCGACAATGAGGTAAATATCATTCCATTAGTGGATACCCTGACTCCAATAAACAACATTGTCCTCTTGGCGGATGCGGAAAATTCAAACTAGGAGTATTTACAACTTCACGAAAGATTCTAGCATCATGGGCAGTTTCTTCCCACCCTGCCCTTACGAAGATAAATGTTAAGTCAAAAGCATATGCAACCATTCTATTCTGTTTAGGAACACCTTTACGTCCTGCAAATCGTTGCATGTCTGCTTGAGGAATATGAGCCATTACATGTGTACCATCAATAGCTTCAATACAATTTCTAAAGAATGAGTAATATCGTGGTGAAGAACTGATTTGTTTTGGAATTCTATTAAATTGAGGATCTATCGGCCTAAAAATATCCATAGACATTAACAAAACAAAATCCAAAACTTTATGAAATAACGACTAACTGTGTTAAGTGATCGTTAAAACTTTCAGCAACTTGCCGTATAGGAATAGCCAAAGCGATTGTATATAGAAAGATGGCTACCATTTCTCTAACTGTAACGTGCGCCGCCAGCTGAAATGCATAACTTTCCAACCGCTCATACAACAACATAAAACAGGCCTCTTCATTCGGAAATTTCGTTGACACGTTCTGCATGGCTTGTAAGCATTTCATTAACCCAATTAATACCGGTAACTTCAGAATCGTGTATCTGCCTCAATTGAGGTCGACGTGTAGCATAATATAGTCAAAGGAACTGGATATGTTACAAATCTTCAAAATCAAAATCATCACTATCTTTATTTGGATCTGCCTTTAGATATGAACAAAAAAGAAGAGAAGAGAATAGAATGAGATGATGAAGAAGATGAAGAAAGATTGGATTATATAGGAGTGATAGTTTGGTGAACCGTTAGGGTGAGCCGTTCGTGTTCGCGTCGCGTCCTACGAGTCGGACGCCTCGGACGCGAACGGCTTCCCAACAACGGTTCACCCCAACTGGGCAATGTTGTGGTTTGTACGCCCAATGTGTCCGACGCGTCGGACGCGGACGCCAACTTTAACTTTCCATTAGAGGAAAAGAATGGTAACTTAGAGAAAATAAAATTATAGCCAACTCAAATTAATTTGGTTTTAAACTTTAATCAACTTTCTTTTAGAAACCCAGGACGCGCTAAATCAAACCCATCATCGCGACTTTCATCGCTCGCCTCTGCTATTGGAGATGATCGCACGCAGCCGCTGCCAAAGATGATTGCACGCCCGTTCCATGCTGCGTCGATCGCCACCGATCCGACCTCCCCAATCGCCTCCACTGCCACGAAATCACGAACCATACTTCCACCGTTCATCTAGGTATTGCCACCATCTCACTTCGTTGTTCGATGATCGACCACTATGGATCAACTCGCCTTAGCCACACGCAAACTTCTCTAGCTGGAGTCAAGGTCTAAAACTGCTCCGATCATCGAGAGAAATCTCGACCGTTGGATTGTGGACGTTAAAAAATGGCGGTCGCGTTATTTTGATTATAGGGTTTGCAAAATGGAGAAAGTTAAGGTCCTTTTATAGAAAATTTTCAAAGCACTAATTATCCCTAAAAAATTTAAACTCCAAACGAGTCGTATCGCATAGCATTCTATATGCAATAACCCTGTTTCGAAGACAATGAAACCAGTATCTGGATCCAATTCCATTATATATAGAAGTTAACTTTCAAAATCAATTTGTTAATTTAATTTCTTTTAATTAATTTCTACGCATTTCGAGCTCGCACGACCAAACGATACGTAAGATTGCCATGAAATTCGTTAATATACAAGAATTCGCTATTATGGATCCAATGACACTAGTTTGTCAAAATCCAAGGCAGTGTGCCGGAAGGATATTTTCACGCGTTAATTAAAACGAATTTTTATTAAAACTAATTTATTTACTTCTAATTCAAATTCAAAAGTTTACTATCTTCATTCTTATTTAAATAGAATTCAAATCAGCTTTCAAAATTATTTTCATTCACATTAAATTCAAGATTCAGTTATTTATACAGTTTCAAATATTCAAATAACTCTTATATTTGAAATCTAATCTATTTAACGTATAAAATTAACTTTTCAATATTTAAAATCAATTAAATATTTCAAATTCAAATGACTGGAATTCTGAATCATTATACTTACTCTGATTTAATTTATTTGTGTGTTCTCATGTTCATATGCTTGGACTCTGTTTGATTCATTTTATCTTTTAATTGTTCATCTTGTACCTTAAAATTCAAATCCCTTTTTGTTCATCTTAATTAAAAAGTATGTTTATTATATTGATTTGATTCAGATCCGTTTTTGCTCTCTGCCTCCATTTACTCATGTTCATCATGATTGCTATAAATTAGATCCTCCGTCTCCTATGCTAATTTTTTGTTTTCTTTGCATTATTTCGACCTAAATATTCTTGTCACGAATTCACATATGTTGTCCAATTTTCTTTTCTTTTGTTTAGGAAATTTTTGTTAAAAAACCTTATTTTAATTGAAAACTATTTCACAATTTTATAACTTCTGTATACATAAATATAAATAAACTATATATGATAATTATTTAAATTTACTTTGAAAGTTAATTTCTTATGCTACATGATTGATGTTTTGAATACAATCATTTTGGGTACTCACAAGAAAAAAGGGTTTTTTCAAGCTAGAATTCAAGAGTGGACTTTTATGTATAATCCAAAACCTTTGATTCCTTTCTAATTAAAGTTCCGTGTAAATTAAAGGGTTTTTTGAACCTGGAATTCATGAGTGAACTTATCTTTACTTTCTAAATTAATGGTTAGTTTTGAATTGTTAACTTTAAATTCACATATATCTGTGCATATATTATAAATTAAATTCTTTACATATATAACTTATTTCAAATTTAAAACATTACTTGCAATATTCATATATATATATATATATATATATATATATATATATAAACATATATGTGTGTGCTGCATTAACTCAAATTCATGAGATCTTTCCGTGTAAACCTAAAATGTTTAATCTCAAGTTCTTCTTTATTAAAACTAATCTATTATTGTCATTTTGATTTCAAATTATACAAAATTGCCAAATATAATATCAATATATATTCACATACAATTATGCATATTTTGTTATGTATATATTTTTAATTCAAAATTTTAAATGACAAAGACACATGTAAAGAGGAAATGTGTACGTTGTGGTGTAAAGCCCAATACCTATATATGGTCACATTAACTATATGCACTCTTATTTGCAGCAAGTGCATTTCACACAAACAAGTGTATTCGATACAATTATAAACCAAAACTTAATAATGAATAATATTTCCCTTAACAAATAAAAATAAAATAAAGAATTTATTTAAACTATCTCGGATGGGATCTAAAATCTATTTAGACTTTATAGACTCAAGAAAGATCTAAATTGATTTTTTTTTTAAAAAAATCATGTATTTAAACCGCTTCCGACTGACCCGGTTCCTTCGGTGGATAGAACTTAATTGAGCTTCGTATACGATACATACTTGTATTTTCATACTGAATATCTTAAATACTAGCATCTACTGATTTATAACGATACGTAATAAGATCAATGAAATAAATTACAGATCTTGAGTTTCGTATTATTTTGAAGTAAATTTGGCTTCTGCATGCTGATGAAATCGCTAACAGAGATTTTGCGAGTCCTGATTTATTCACCGAGGTTGTTTGTTTAGGGATAAAAAGTGCTGAATGCTTAATTAAATAAGTGACAAGAGGTTTTTAACTTGTTTGTTTTCAAATAAGTGCTCTTACAAGTCATGCAGTCAGCAAAGATTGAACGCTCAACCTTACATGTGAGTGACATGTGTCCTAATCTATTGTGCTGCCCTTATTGGTAATTTTACTGCTCATTACTATTGCTTATCACTTATTAATCTATATTTTCCGATTATACCCATAACTAAAGTGTCATTTAATTGTTTTATAACATTTTTCTATTATACCAAACAATTAGAAAAGTTCAAATACAACGTCTTTATTGTTTTCGATTTTGTCTCCTTCTACATTGAAGTGGTTTTCTCCGTTTGTTTTGGTTTTAATTTTGTATTGTAGTTTTCAATCCTTGGAAACGAAGATACCAAAAACTAAAGATGAAAAAATTAAAAGCAATCTACCTCAACGTTTGAATACAATTTGAAGTTAAAATATGATAATATATAACTGATCAACAAAAATGTAAATGAATAAATATAGGTTTTTACGATATATTTTTGATTCAAAAATGAATAAAATGACAGTGTCATGCCGTGTGGAAAAATTATGAATGAATAATTTCGACAAGTAGAACAATACAGATTTATCATAAGTTTAAATGAAGGCTGAAACAAAAATCTGCAATGCATATGCGTCAACATATTAAATAATTAGAATTGGACTAAACTATGTAATGTTTTTATAATAACTTATTTCGACATGATAAACATATATTAATAATGCTATAATGCTGAAAGCATTAATTGGTAATCAAGACACATCGCACAATTCAGTTGTTATCATACAACATTTTCTTCTCAACCAAGCTTTTATAGAACACATTTACATCATCAACATTTCGATTTTCATCGCATTTTGTAAATTTGGTAGTACACAACCACGTGAGCATTTGTTTGTTTTATTTGTACAAGTATGGAGGCACGTCCGATGGACGTGAGTATGGCAAACAGGTGTAAAAATGATTAGGTGCGAAGATAACTATGACAAATTTGCACTGTGAAAAAAATATTACGGTGTGAATTCATTTTGTTGTCTAGTGTTCATATTTTGTCAATTTTATAACGGAAGTTGATGTGGGGAATGAAGTAAGGTAACTACCTCAATTCAATTAGCTGGTATGTTTCTCCAGCGTGCTACTGGTCATTATTTTACCCATCCATACTTGTAACAAACAGAAATGAATAAGTAGAGTTTGGGCGATGTCTTTTTGAAATTCGTAAAATACCTTCTTTAATTTCACAGCTGGTTTACTATGGGAACAACATAATTTTGTACCCGCTTGGAAAAGCGTATTGGCTTCTAGGTCATACTAAGAATTTCAACTACCTCTCCTACTGAACCCTTCAGGTTGCCGTTACATGCTAGAATAATAGACAACATGCCCTTAGTGCTGGTAATATAATCTGTTTTCATTAAAATTTTCTTCAAATGCATACTGAGTTAACCTGTAAGATATGTACGTGAAACTTGAATATGTACTATACGTGACCAATATGTAAAATATGTATGTGTTTGTGTATCACAGATGTGTGTAACGTGTTATAATATTAGTAGTGCAAAAGCGGATTATAAACATCGATAATGTAAATAGTATGACAGTAATAGTAGTGGAACTGTTGTACATGTAAAAGACAGTTTAATTAGCTAAAAATGGTAAAAGCGTACATATTACAGTAGAAGTTGGATACAGTCTATATCAGATAAGGTACAATATTTTACTCTTTTATTTTTTATGCTACTGTGATAGTAGATACCAAAATCTGCTGTACAGATTTTGACTTACCTTTATTGCAAATAAATTCAATAAACTTGAAAGGTAGGAAGCAATATAGATTATCAAACCTCTAAACTGTAGTCATCGAATAAGAACGTCATTTCAATATAAATGTATATAATATTATGCAGTAATAAGCTGACACTTGGAACACCCAATAATAATATGACCTAGTATGAAAAATCAACTTGAATATCTTATGCAAAATTAGACCACGGGTACAAATTCACCAATAATCTAAAGGTGCCGAAATATATTCAGAATAGTGACAAATGAGACAGTAAATAAAAAATGGAAATAATAAATTTAACAGTCTTAAAAGTAAAAATTATAACATGTAACTTTTAAAAAAAAATTGTTTTTTATTGTATCGTTGAAGATTAATGCAGTGTTATCGATTGGTTTACGACAAATTTTAGTGCTTACAAATCAAATAGAACATCATATGCATCATCATCTCTAGTTAACAAAGATGTAAATCAAAGTATAAACTACAAATCAATAAGTACCACAATTTTCAAGGTATACAACAGTACGTTATCTATATTGATCAATATCCATAATAGAAATTAAAGTGTGAATCACAAATTTCTATACCCAAAATTCGTACAAAATTAATTTGATCAAACTATTGCATAAATCATATCATCAGAGCCTTTAAATGAAATGATGAAATATCAGAGCCTTCGGTGCAATTTGCATATTCAATTGCTACAATACAAACATTGACAAAACAGTACAACATTGAAAGAACTATTACAGTACTTATTACAGTATCCAAAATTAAACAAAAAATCAACTTAAAAATTAATATCCAATTTTTATCCGCTTTCTCTTCTTATGTATAACATGCATCCTTTTATTGTAGCTAACAGTACAATAAAATTTCATAGACATAAATCAGTTGAACATATAAAATGCACAACATAGTACTATTTGATCATCCAAAAATTATTTCAAATAGCAGTAAGAAAAAAAATCTTATTAACCATCAAAACTCAAATAAAAAAAAACTACGTCAGTTAGAAAGCAGAATAATTCAACCACTCCCCCCTTCATTACTGCTAGCCCTTTGATGCTGCCCAAAATGATTCTGCTGGTGATGCGGATTCGGGTGGCGGATCCCAAGATTACCTGCTACATCCATATATAGATACTGCATCTGAACATTTTGTTGCTGCAGCTGTAGCTTACTCTGACCCTCTGACCATGCACATTGAAACCTTCGTCAAACTGCAACGGGCCCAGCCCCAAACCCTCATGCACCTACCCGGTACTCACTATGGGCTCTGCCGTCAAAACAGTATTAGTACCATTACTGTTCGCCATCATTAACTCCTGCTCTCTTTCTGTTGTTGCTGCTGCCATGACTGCCAGCTTCTGTGCAAAAAATACTCAGTATTTTATCTACTTTCAACTATTAATTTAGTAATCTAAGTTCAAAAAAATACGGAACACGTGACACAGGTATGGTGAAATCAAAAGATATTTAATACATGTTGTGGTAGGTATCAAGCAAGGACCGCTAAATAGAAAATGTATGTAAACCTCTGTCTACAAAAAAGGAAATACATAAAATGAAATTTATTCACCGAGCATGTCGCTAGGTTAGGAAAACATACTCAGTATTTCATTGTACATTTAATGATCTATGCCAAGAAAAAAAATATATCTTATATTTGATTTCAGAACATATTCACATATCATTTATATGCTGCAAGCTATAAAAGTGTGCAGTTGGAGATTTTGTAGTCATGATTATCAGTACTGCTTTTTTTAGGTTACTTCATATCATTAAAAATGAGGCTTAACTGTATATATACTTTATATATATATATATATATATATATATGTGTGTGTATGTATATATATATATACACATATATATATATACTTATATACACACACGCGCGCGCCTTTATTGAAGAAATAATTTTCTTTATTTTAGAACATATCTCATACCTTTTGTATGCTGTAAGCTATATCGGTGTAAAGTTTGAGATTTAATAGTTAGAAATTATTAGTATTAGTAATCACATTTGGTAACCGATGACATTTTGTTTGCTATTACTCCATTATTAAAAAATATTATCTAATATTAACGATATATTACTTCCATAATGATTGTCTTACTGACATGTTGCATGTACTAAAGCACCATGAAAATAGAATCAATAAATAAGCAAATAAGGGAAAAATTAAGCTTCTGCTGATATAACTTGTATTATAACTAATAAATAACTTGAAAATTGGTATACCTAAAAATAGCCTTCTCTTCACTTGATGTATAGAAGATACTTCCCCATCATCAATTAATAATGCACTTTCATATCCATCCCTTCACTTGATGCATAATTTAAGGCGAACAAATAGAAAAAAGAAACAATGAAAACGGTACCTATATATGTCAGATTCCAATGTGGTAATCAGTTTGCAAATTCCATGTATAAGAGTTAACATATCTAAATCATTGAGAATATTAAAATTAAAGCAGAAATGATGCTTCATTGGCATCAACTTCTTAATAGTTCATCTTCTAATTCAGATCTATTTTTCTGAGTTGTGAATGTCATCACTTACTACTATAATAAATATATGTTTATGGAAAAGGCAACTTAGAAAGCCAAAGTACGGAAATATCCAAATATATCTTTCATTTAGTTATTTATTTATAAGAAGATTAAACTTCGCTCTAAAAAGAGTTTTTCTACTAATAGAGATAGATTCATACACCAAGTGGTATAGCTATTGTAAATTAGTATAACTTTACTGATATAGTAAAAAAAAAATAGGTACCGTATGGTAGCCTATTAATACATGTATGGTAAATTCACATTTACTGATGCTGTAAAGACCGTATTTCATCAAAGACAATATAATAAGGCATGAAAGACATTTATTATTGAACTCCTGATTTCTTTGATGCATTTTCCTATAAAAAGTATAAGAACAGTGAAGGAAACTACGATCAAATCCAATAGGTATATTCTAGACTAATATACTTCTAAACGAACTAATTATTAGTTCTATATTTGTTTAATCCACTTTCCTAATGACCAACCTACAAAATAAGAATGTTGTTGGAGTACGATAAAATATTGTGAAATTATTTGTTTGTTTCTAAAAACAGTCAAATCACTCCTAAATCATGCCCTTTTTTTTACTCATCCGTATATTTTCCAAATTAGAATATTTTGTGTAAAGGTAAACATGTTAATATTCATGTAAGAATAAACACATCAATATTTTTATTTTATTAAAAAAATAGTGCGAATCAGACATTAACTAATAGTGGATATAATATATAACAACAAATAAAAAAAGTAGATAAACTGAACCTTTCAGAAGCAATGAAAGATGAATTTGGAGTTTGGCATGTTTGTTTCTCAATGTACTCTTCAAGGGACAGCACAATAGAAAAAAACCTTTATTTTCATTTTTGATTTCGGGGACAACTCGATTCGAAGAAGAGCAACTTCCCTTATCCTTTTATTTTAGGTTTTATTCTATATTCTGTTTTTCCATATCAAGGAGTTCCATTTTGTAGTTCGGTCAAGAAAGAATCTTTGTTTTAGATCTTAATGTAACAATGATTGCATTGCGACTATTGATTATTCCAACTATATTCTCTTTTTAGATCAAATACTATACTACTATATCTATTATCTATTATAGTATATTTTTTCTACGACCAATCAATTACTTAAAATAAATGAAAGTATTCGAAAATGAAAACCTTATATTATAATTATAAGGAACTTTCTAATTTTCTATTGATCTATAACATAAAATTATGCATAAACAAAGAACAAAAAAGAAGAAAGAAATTATGTAGTATTTCATTTCCATATTGATCGAGACTGCGTTGCTGCGCCAGCGGAAGGATAGCTATACTGATTCGGTATACTCGAAATACACCTTTGGTACAAAATTGACGATCTCACAAAAAAAGATGACATATCAGTGGTTTATTTTCCATTTACTGATCCCATCTTTCACCGAATCGATTCTTTTTTTTTGAAATGTACAAGAATTTTTGGAGTTCCGCATGTCTGGAAGCACGGGAGAGCGTTCTTTTGTTGATATTATTACCAGTATTCGATACTGGGTCATTCATAGCATTACTATACCTTCCCTATTCATTGCGGGTTGGTTATTCGTCAGTACAGGTTTAGCTTACGATGTATGTGGAAGTCCTCGACCAAACGAATATTTCACAGAGAGCCGACAGGGGATTCCATTAATAACCGGCCGTTTTGATTCTTTGGAACAACTTGATGAATTTAGTAGATCCTTTTAGGAGTTAGGAGGCCACCAATGACCATAGATCGAACCTATCCAATTTTTACAGTGCGATGGTTAGCTATTCACGGACTAGCTGTACCTACCGTTTCTTTTTTGGGATCAATATCAGCAATGCAATTCATCCAACGATAAACCAAATTCGAATTATAGAGCTATGACACAATCAAACCCGAATGAACAAAATGTTGAATTGAATCGTACCAGTCTATACTGGGGTTTATTACTCATTTTTGTACTTGCTGTTTTATTTTCCAATTATTTCTTCAATTGAGAGAAAGAAAGAGAGTAGTAGGAATTCTCTTATCCCATTCGGAAGGATATCATCTTCATAATTATCCATGACTGTTTTTGTCTATAGTATGACCACTTGATGAAATGTGGAGGAAAGTGGGGGAAATGGCCGATACTACTGGAAGGATTCCTCTTTGGCTAATAGGTACTGTAGCTGGTATTCTTGTGATCGGTTTAGTAGGTGTTTTCTTTTACGGTTCATATTCCGGGTTGGGTTCATCTCTGTAGTAATCGAATGAACCGAATTGTAGACATGAAAAAGTAAGAACTCGGCGGTACCTTACCCCTTTTTTGGCAAGGTACCGCTGCGTTCTTACTCTTTTCTTACTCTTAGAGCGGCAGGAGACTTTGGTCTATTCCATAACATACAAATTGGAAAATTATCTAATCAACATAATCAAAATTTTCTATTGGTATAAATGCTAAAATAGATCCGTTGCTCTGATCTTTCAAACCACTCTATTCTTTTGTTTCTTATGATGTTTTTGCACAATGGAATAGAAGCTTTTTCTATTGATTGATTTATATATAATAGAGGCTCTGGCACTCATTAACTCTTATCTTACGAAGCAACAAGAAAGAAGGAATCAATCTATTTTGGGGGTAATCCAATATCATATGGATAATTTAAACGGATGAGATATTCTGCAAATCATTTCTACATTTCTTATAGTAAATAAATAAAAACTTATTGTATATAAAATAGAAAAAAAAGATAAAATAAAAAATAAGCATTTAGGTATGCGTAAAAATAGATTCTAATCCGCGCCGCTTTTCAACCAAACAAGTCAATTTTTAGTAATATTGAAAAATAAATAATATAAATGAAAAGTGGAAGTTAATTTAATAATAGAAGAAGAAGCTCCGTTTACTCAATGAATGACTCCCCTCTAAAACTTTTTGTTTGTCTACTACTTAGACTTTATAGACTCAAGAAAGATCTAAATTGATTTTTTTTTTTAAAAAAATCATGTATTTAAACCGCTTCCGACTGACACGGTTCCTTCGGTGGATAGAACTTAATTGAGCTTCGTATACGATACATACTTGTATTTTCATACTGAATATCTTAAATACTAGCATCTACTGATTTATAACGATACGTAATAAGATCAATGAAATAAATTACAGATCTTGAGTTTCGTATTATTTTGAAGTAAATTTGGCTTCTGCATGCTGATGAAATCGCTAACAGAGATTTTGCGAGTCCTGATTTATTCACCGAGGTTGTTTGTTTAGGGATAAAAAGTGCTGAATGCTTAATTAAATAAGTGACAAGAGGTTTTTAACTTGTTTGTTTTCAAATAAGTGCTCTTACAAGTCATGCAGTCAGCAAAGATTGAACGCTCAACCTTACATGTGAGTGACATGTGTCCTAATCTATTGTGCTGCCCTTATTGGTAATTTTACTGCTCATTACTATTGCTTATCACTTATTAATCTATATTTTCCGATTATACCCATAACTAAAGTGTCATTTAATTGTTTTATAACATTTTTCTATTATACCAAACAATTAGAAAAGTTCAAATACAACGTCTTTATTGTTTTCGATTTTGTCTCCTTCTACATTGAAGTGGTTTTCTCCGTTTGTTTTGGTTTTAATTTTGTATTGTAGTTTTCAATCCTTGGAAACGAAGATACCAAAAACTAAAGATGAAAAAATTAAAAGCAATCTACCTCAACGTTTGAATACAATTTGAAGTTAAAATATGATAATATATAACTGATCAACAAAAATGTAAATGAATAAATATAGGTTTTTACGATATATTTTTGATTCAAAAATGAATAAAATGACAGTGTCATGCCGTGTGGAAAAATTATGAATGAATAATTTCGACAAGTAGAACAATACAGATTTATCATAAGTTTAAATGAAGGCTGAAACAAAAATCTGCAATGCATATGCGTCAACATATTAAATAATTAGAATTGGACTAAACTATGTAATGTTTTTATAATAACTTATTTCGACATGATAAACATATATTAATAATGCTATAATGCTGAAAGCATTAATTGGTAATCAAGACACATCGCACAATTCAGTTGTTATCATACAACATTTTCTTCTCAACCAAGCTTTTATAGAACACATTTACATCATCAACATTTCGATTTTCATCGCATTTTGTAAATTTGGTAGTACACAACCACGTGAGCATTTGTTTGTTTTATTTGTATATAAAATATAAGACATAACATAACAGGATTAAGTGTGTTTTGCATGTTAGGTTACAGTGAAAAGTCATTAATTTTAAAAATCGAGTGCTGATATTCTCAAATTGGTAATTTCCGTTTACAAGACAGATTTTCAATTAGAATACAAGGAAACAATAGTATTCAACGTTTAATGTTCAATATTTAGCTTTCTACGTTTTATACAAACGAGGCAGAGTTGTTTTTTAAAGGTAGGTCAATGAAGTTGCAAGTTATATACATAAACTACAAACGTTGGCCAGTATGAAATAAAGTAAGAAGCAAATCTGAAATTCAGACGCCCTATGGAACACAGTAAGAACATATCTGTACGGTGTGTAACACTGGCCTGTTATACAAGATCCAGATTTAGTTGTATTATTAAATGGAATCAATACTTTGTTAGTCTTGATCTTTGTGCACTACGTCCTAAAGATATGACTCAAATTCAAAATCCTGAAAAGAAAAAAAAATCCTCATCTAACCCATTAAATCGATGTTGTTCTAACTCTCTGATGGGTGAAGCATTAAAACCACTGATCTTGCATCACAGTTTTATTTTCGCTTGGATTTTCAAAAATGTTGTTTTTTTATTATTATTATTATTTATTTTGGGCATGCTTAGAGCAACAGGACATGTTAAATTTTAAAATCAAAATATGATATTAACTTATGAGTTAAACATCCAATGGTGTAAACGGATCAGACCGGATGGAGGTGTATCTGTGTCATGTCCTATAAAAGATTCGGACGGATACGGACCGGACAAGATTTAGATTCGGACGTTGTTCGTACGAACCGAACAACGGACGGATAATGTTCGGACAATAGAAAAACATCGTACTTTTTCGAACAGATATATTTTTGTACATTTTTTATGATCCTAATTCGTGTCTTAAATGCTAATCGTACGGACACAGATCAGACGTCTTACAGCCTTGAATTGAGTTGGACTTCAGGCAATCGTGTAAAATTTACATCGCTACGTAAGATACCACATGAGATATCCTATACAATTTATGAGATACTACCTGGAGAAAGCTAAAAGAAGAAGAAATCCACATGTTTCAATCTCAAAACAATAATTCATCCTATAACAAGTTTACACCAGTACTGGTAGGGATAGTAGTTTTGAAACTTACTCTCAAAGTTTATTTTAGAAAATTTTGGCATACATTGCTGTGATTATTAAAATTTAACATTAATCTCTTTCAGTTTTCTTTTGTAAATTACATTCCTACTTTTTTTATGGATGTGAAATTCATGGAGATATTTATGTAATTTTACTAATCTTAACGTGCGCTTTGAAAATAGACGTTCATAACTCATAACCACCGTAACACATGTCAGAGCTATCTTTTTAAATTTGGAAACGAGGGATGTAAAAAAGAAAAATATAAAAGAGATGGACGTAGAAAACAGTTTATAAAAGGAAAGGAAGTAAAATAAATAGGTTTTGAAAAGAAAAAAGGAGAATGATATAGTTAGTGCCAGCCCTTATCGCAGACTTAGCAGGCTAGTTAAGGGACTGCGTAATCAGCAAAAAATGTTTTAGAGGTAATTATTTTTTGTATATTGTGGATCAAGTTTTGTCATCGAGAATAGATTTGAACAAATAAAAAAATATGATGAGATATTTGGATTTTTGCAAGATCAAGAAAGATTGAAACATGCTTCTTATGATAGAATGAAGTTTTCATGTGATAATTCTGAGAATTATTTGAGACATGGGATAGTTTTCGATTTTGATTGAGCGAAGTGACTTGCGGATTTGCTAATCATTAGAGAGTTTTTATCAACAAATGCAAAAAGAGCTACCAATGTATTAAATTGTACCAAGATGATAAGTTGTCTTTAGGTTAATGCATGGGTTGTTTATAGAATATCACTAACTATTTCGGTGACTGTTGCCTCGACGGAAAAAGGGTTTTCTAAACTAAAATTAATTAAATCCTTTTTTCGGACGACCATATAGCAAAAAAGATTGAAGTATCGAAGATAATATATATCGAGAAAAAGATTTTAGAATCGATTGATTTAAGTGTTTTGCATAGCAATTTCATTACTCAAAATGTAAAAATTAAGTATTTCATTTGTTACATTTCTATCTAATCGCGGTTACCATTTTGTATTAATGGAATATTTTTGTTTTCTTATTTTTGCTGTTCATCGTTATTTTTTACATGTAAGGGTCTTAAAAATTATTTTTGCCTACTTATAACCTAGGGTTGGCCCTAGGTACTGTAAGTCTCCTTACCTTTAAGAGAGCTTGTATATTGTAGTTTCTACTCTTTTGCTAGTCCAATAATTAGCAACAACGGTAACATCTTATAACAATAATAAAAAGGATATATAGCTAGCAAGCTAACGTAACATAACATCAAATGTAGGCATATTTCTCACTCGGACATTATTTGTAACACTAGCACTTAGTTCAACAACTCTATGTCAATGCTCTTAATGTAGTTATAGTATTCAAGATATTATTCTGATTTAGAGAATCCATGTGAACATAATTCAATTGGATAGTAATTAAGACACTCGATAAGCGGAAGAAGCTACATATTTTAGTTAGCGAAGACATTGACTTCTATACTTAATTGTAACATCAATGAACTTAGAAAATAAACTGGAGTAAGATTAGTACAAGTGGAGTGAAACTAAGCTGGCAGATTAAGTTGGCACATAATGCTGCTATAGTTTATAATTGCCACAAACATGTCTACATGCATTTACATCCAACTTTAATCAACAATGTTTAATTTATAACTAGTTGCAAATAGATCTGTAAATGTTACTCCTAAGTCAACAAGTCCACTGCAGTAATCCAACTTCAATGAAATCAGGAAAGTGAATCTTTCTCTATAAATAGAAATCATAACACATAGCTCAATCTACTCAGTTTTTGCTAGTGGGTGAGCAAAATGATTGAGAATAGAGGATATGTGTTCCTTTTTATGGTTGGGCTCGTAATAAGCTCAATATACAGTAGTGCAGCCCAACCATCATTAGTGGATGTTTCTCCACCATGGACTGAATCACCTCCAGCACCAAGCCAAATAATATACCCACCATCATCAGCACCAATTCAAATAAATTATCCTCCATGGTCATCAGTAGCAACTCCGGCACCATCGCCATATAACGATCAACTTCCATGGACACCTCCACCACTATCGCCTTATTACGATGATCAACTTCCATGGACACCTCCAGCACCATCGCCATATTATAGCGATCAACTTCCATGGATACCTCCGTCACCATCACCTGACGGTGATCAACTTCCATGGACGCCTCCAGCACCATCACCTTATTATGATGATCAACTTCCATGGATATCTCCAGCACAATCGCCTTATAATGATCAATTTCCATGGACACCTCCAGCACCTTCACCTTATGATGATCAACTTCCTTGGACGCCTCCAGCACCATCACCTTATGATGATCAACCTTCATCCCT
The DNA here is from genome assembly GCA_030765085.1 of Allium cepa. NCBI lineage: Eukaryota > Viridiplantae > Streptophyta > Magnoliopsida > Asparagales > Amaryllidaceae > Allium > Allium cepa. Next base: position 942,790,711 of record CM060941.1, read on the forward strand.
AGCACCATATAATGTTCAACCTCCATCACTGTCACCGTACAATTCTGAACCACCATGGACACCATATAATGGTGTAGCTCCATCTCCAATAGAAACTCCACAGCCACCTTCAACAGCATACCCACCTTCATTAGCCCCATTACCGTCATATAAGCGTAAGGTGGCGATTATTGAGGGTGTTATTTATTGTGCATCTTGCAGATTCAGAGGATACGGTCTTTCTTTGAAAGCATTTCCCCTCCGTGGTACGTATTTTTTTCCTCTTTGATCCACCGTTTTTATGTATATGCGTCCCACCTTGTTATTGCATTAAGTATTTCACTCTATCGAATATACTCTCACGTATACGATCAAATTTAAAATATTTATTTTTTATAGTGCTAAGAAAATAAATAGTATATTGTAGAATAGGTATCATACTATACCATGTACAATAAAGAAAGGAAAATTATAAAATCCCGACATGAAGCTTAAATATAATGATAATCTCTTTAGATATCCTACTTGTGCTATGAGAACTAAATGTTTTAATGAATGTATACAAGTAAAAGGAAAACTATGAGCCAGTACTTAAACTCATGGAAACCAAGATGAAGTTAATTGACCCTTGAAATCATCCACGTCAAGTCTGTATATGATTGATGAAGAAACATCCCACTATCACATTTTCTATTATATATCAAGTCATTTATCAACATCTTTCCTTAACTACTACATACCTTGTAATATCAACTAATTATTTCGTTCTGATTACTTAGGAATACCCACTAAATTGTTGTGCAAGGACAAGATGAAAGGAGTTACAATCCATGGTAAAGGATTAACTGATCACAAAGGTTACTTCTTCATCAAAACACATATTAAGAAACAGAAAGGCCTGAAATCATGTAGAGTAGTTGCAAAAACGCCAGCATGGTGCAGTAAGAGGATATATCCAAGAGGATCCAAAGCTGGATTTCCATTGCATCTTGAAAGAATTTACAGTTCTGAAACTTCTCAGGCTACTCTCTTCGCATACACTACAGGATTTTTGAAGTTTGCCCCCACCAGCAAAAGGCTATGTCCTCGAAGATCTTAAATGTTTCTGATGGAGTGGAAACAAAATTATTATTAGCAATGGTTAAGATTAAAAAGAGGAAAATATCACACTTCCTTGGAAAAAAAGTGACACACTACTTTCAGGAATAAAACGGCCTTGCTATATATGTTAATGCCTGATCAATTGAAATTGCATAGTGAGCTGTCCCAATTAATAATTATCTCTCTCAGAAATTCATAGTTTAATTTCTGTTTAATTTCTAAATTCTAAAACCTTTGAGATGAGTGTAACAGACTACGTTTAAGGAGTGAACCGGAACTTAATTGATATGATTAATCTGTGTTACAAGAAATATTACTATGGCATGTATGAAAGAGTTTTTTTTGTTCTTTCTTCTTCTTCTTCTATCTAAAATCAACGGTGACAATCAATCAAATTATTCATAATTTTGAGATTTACTGATACAATATTACTATTAGCACCAATTCAAAACTTCGAAACAGCTGTTTTATTATTAATATCAACTTATTCTCCCTCTCGAAATAATCTTAGTGAACACATATAGCTGATTAGGTACACATGATTTGTAAACTCAGAAAAACAAGAATAGAATAAAATAATGATGACAATAACAATGACAACGACAACGAAACAGATAACTAAAGGAAAAATAAGAAGTGAAGCAAAATTATTCTTAATTATAACAGAAAACGGAAGTCCTAAATCAATCCAAGTGACCAAAATTCAAAATGTTACAGACCACCAAATATGCCTCTATTATTTGAAGTAGAAGCACAAAAATAAACTAAAATGGCTCTAGTAGTATGTGAGGCAAATAAAGAATGGCTCCAAAAAATCAAGTCCTTAATAATAATTGTACACTTAAATTGACGTTATGAATGACAAGTTGGATTAATTCTAAGATATAAAGGCACAAAGTGTTGAAATCACGGTCCGCACATACTTCCGTGGGACAACATATGAGTTTGGCCAACATCGTTTAAGGAGTCTCTTGTTAAATGCGACCAAAGTCATATATATACCGTTCCATCTATATTATTTTTTCATAATGCGAAACTATTCTTCTATTCAATATGCGTTCATTGCTCACACACAACGCGAGACGCCGCAACATAAAGTGCCCTCCTAGTAATCACTCCAAAAAATTAATTTTAAAACAGAGGTTAATACACATGGCTCTAATACAAAGAACATATTTTATGATAATAATCAAATTAACGAATACTCATTTAATGCAAGCAGAACTGTATGAAAGCAAAATTGAGGCAAATACTGTAGCATTCAAACTTTTCAAAAGCTTGGATGGTATTAACATTACACAACAGTACAATATTAGTATATAACAGTTTACAACAATACAACTACTTTGGATGCTAACATATTATAAAAATTGAACATATTTTTGTCCACTTATTGTTTTCATTTTAAGTGGATCTCTGTTGGCACTATGAACAATAGATTTTAGGTGAAGACTCCTAAATAACGTTCAAAATTCCGTTTTCATTCCGGTCATTAGTAATTTTAAAATTTTCGGTTCCGTTTCGAATATTTCGAAAGTTCCGTTCTAAGTCCGGTTTTCTAATTCCGATACTTTTTTTGTTATAACTGCTAAATATGCTAACAAATATCCAATATTATCATGAATTTATATTACATTCTTTACATCACATACGAAATATATGTTTTAAAGATAAAATCATGGTTTGAGATTCTATTTGTGCAATTGAAATTTTCAAAATTTCGATTAATTTTGAAAATTTTAATTTTTTATTATGATTCTTGTGTAAATTAACAAAAGTATATCCATTCTTTTCATGACAATGTATTTGTTATCTTATTAAATTCATTTTCTTTTTTGAGTTTTTATATGTTTATTGTGTTTTTTATTTTCTACTATTTTTACTGTTTTTTTAATATTTGAAAGAAAAATCCGGAATATTGACCGAAATCGGAATTTTAACCAGATTTCACCAGAATAACCGGAATTTCATCGGAATTTTGAACCATGCGCAAGGTTCAAAATTCCAAATTTCGGTTCCATTCCGGTGAATTGAAATTTGCATATTTTCAATTCCGTTTCAGAAATTCTGTTATAATTCTGATTCCAGATTTCGTTGTTTTTGTTGAGGTTTTTGACATATTAACATATTATTAAATGCTGTAAATTTTTTTTGTTGTAGGTGTAATATAACAAATATAAGTATAACTAAATCTAATTAGCTAAAATTACATTTTCACATTTCCAATCATATAAAAGTAAAATTTAAAATTTCAATTTTGATATTCTCTTGTAATAAACAAGGCCCAACTAGTCCACTAATAGCCCTGTACAACCTTCTTTAGCCATAGTAATGTACATTACCAAGCCCTAGAATATTTTCTAGTGAAGGCAAAACAGTCAATTTCTGTCTCATCGTGCAGGATTTCTCTCTTAGTCTCGAAAACTCTCTCTTCGCTTGCGATTTCTCCTGCTCTCAAATAAAACCCTAAATTTTGTTTAATCTCAATTGTTTGATGCTTCCGTTTTTCTTGTTTGATGCTTTTTCATGTGTTTGGTTTGCTCAATATTATCAGGTTGGCTGTGAACAAATTTTTTCTTTTTTTTAATAAGAATCATCGAAAACGGGATTTTAACCAAATTCCGGCCCGCTCACCACTGGATCCGTGCCAAAATGGCTAGAATTTCGGGGTGTCGACCGGAATTTGAAACCATGGTTTAAAGAGACTAAGCAGTCATCAATCCACCTTCAGATAAGCATGCTCATTGCGGCGAAAGATCATGACCATGACCATGACCACCGAGCAATATTGTAGCAGACAAATAGTGACGATTAGTAGAGGAATAACATATCAATTTTCTTAAAAAAAAAATCTTACGACCCTACTTATATTTGCATAATTAGTACAAAAATTGGCTAAATTCAATATACATAGCATAATGAAATAGATGTTTTAACCGTTGATATTAATTTGTACTCCTAAATTTTTTTGAAATGGTTAAAAAATAAATGGTCTAGTTTCTTTTTTAAAAGATTATACTCCTAATGAGGATAAAACATATTTTAATTCTTTTGCAGCATTTAAAAAGGTGCATGTGTAAACATATTTTAAATTTATATGTATACACAATTGTTGACATCAAAAATGGCTGCCAACACCCAAATATATTAAAGCACCACCAACACCCAAATATATTAAAGCACCACCAATCCAATACTAAATATCCAAACAGAGCATAAATGCACAAATCACAGATTCGACAGCAAAAAAGTAAATGAGCAGACGAATTTATAGTGGTCCGGCAAACTTTAACCTATGTCTACTTCAATAATCTTTTTATTATAATGTAGGATTACAAATAGTTTGTTTTAGCCTTAAAAAATTAATGAGGAAGGAAAGAAAAACAACGAAGAAGAGTCAAAAGAAGATCGGTCGAGCCGAAAAAGAAGATTCTTTGCAATGAGCCAATGATCATGTATTTATAGAAGAAGACGGCGAAATATTCAGATGAAAATCCACGTGCAAAGTACCGAGGCCAGGACAGACCGATCCAGAAAAAATTGGACTTACTTGGGCCTCTTATAGCGATCGGCACCGATCCCTATTAGGGGGGTCGACACCGATCGATCAAGATCATTGATAGAGGTCGACGATCGGTCGTGGTGGTCCCTTTGTTGTCTTTTTCGTGTTTCTGTAGTCGTTGGCATGATTTCGTTGGTGTTTGTTGACATATCGAGTAATGATCATTGAGTTGAACTGCCAATCCGAGTGATCCATAGCCATAATGATCTGATCTGTTCCTGGCCATATTGATCCGATCCGATCCTCTGCCTAAGAGAAGCGCAGATCATACTTAGTCATTTCTTGGACGCTATTTGCTTGAACCTGCTTGACTATCATCCATAGTCTTGCTTATAACTGATCTTTAAACCTAACATTCATCTTCCCGAACTTCCTGCCTTGATTATCATAAAATCTAATCAGCCAACTCCATGATACCACGACCTTGACAAAAGACGGGATAATATTTGTCTTCCCAAAACATGCCTTGTGAAATGAAGGTGTGTTTTGAATTGCCAAAAATCGAAGTCCATGATCCATCGATAGCCAAATTTCTAATCCAGAATCCAATCCTTTGCCAAACCAAGTTGTCGCAGTCCACGACTGTTCCGAGTCAATAGCCAATTTCAAAATCATTTCAAATCCTTAGCCGAATCCATTCCCATCCAAAGCCAGTAACCGAATCCATGATCTCATCGGATCTTTTGCCAATTTCAAGGTTTCGTTGGACCAATATCCTGGTTAATAGTCTCTCTAGACCGATCATAGCCTCTCCGAGCTCTTGTTGGACCCCGTCCAATCACTCTTCGGCAAAAGGGAGAACATTGATAAGTAAGCCGATCTTGTCGCTCTCCGGTGAAGCAGCAATATTCCTACACCCTGATTCAGTGTCTCTAAACATAAAGTGATGTCATGGCCTTCCTAGGTCGATCATGGTCCCTCTGGACCCTTACCAGACCCCACTCACTCTTCGACGAGGAGGGAACAACGATAAGCAGACCGATTCTATCGCTCTTCGACGAAGCGGCTTACTTCTTGCTTCTCCGGTTCCGTCTCTCTGGTCGGAACATAACACAATCTGCAGGGCATTATTCTCCGGCTTCGATCGCCAGTCGAGGATTTAATCCATGTAAGAGTCTATCCAGTCGCTCTCTGATGAAGAGAATTGCATCGTGGATGCCAACTAATTCTAGGTGCCAAGTATTTGAAGGATGCCAAGTAATTCTAGGTGCACAGTGGATGAGAAAGTTGGGAGAAGCAATTTTAAATCTTGAAAAATTGCAAGTTAAATTCACATATAATGACAAGGAATATGTTTGGCAAGGAATGCAGTAGGAAGAAATGAAGGTTGTTAGTAAGAAGGCTATTAACAAGAAGTGTGTTCAAGGACAAATTACCATGATGTTATGTACCTTAGATTCTTATGAAAATGTCACTCCAGATATTCCACCAGAGATTGTTAAACTACTTCAAATATTCCCTAAAATTACCACAAATCCTCCACCTCTTCCTCCACACAGATTACAAGACCACAAAATACCTTTATTGCCAAACACCAAGCCTGTCTGCATCAAACCATATAGGCATTCCTATCACATTAAGAATGAGCTTGAGAAGCTTGTTAAAGAGATGCTAGATTCTGGAATCATTAGGAACAGTAATAGTTCAGACTCCCCAACTGTATTGATAGTGAGAAAAAAAGATGGAACATGGAGATTGTGCATTGATTATAGAGCTCTTAATTCTTAGACCATAAAAGACAAGTTTTCCACTCCTTTGATAGATGAACTGTTTGATGAATTTCATGGAGCCAATTTCTTTTTCTAAACTGGATTTAAGGTCAGGGTACCATCAAATAAGAATGGATGAGGCAGATATTCACAAAACTGCATTTAGAACCCATGATGGCCATTATGAATTCATAGTAATGCCATGTGGGTTGGCTAATGCACCTTCCACCTTTCAATCCTTAATGAATGAAATATTCAGACCATATTTGCAGAAATTTGTGTTAGTTTTTTTTGATGATATACTCATATATAGCAAGTCTTGGCCTGAACACTTAGAACAATTGCAATTCACTTTTCAGGTGCTAAAAAAATCGCATGGTAATCAAAACGAACAAATGTAGCTTTGCAAAGGAGTCTCTAGAGTATCTAGGTCACACCATTTTAGTACAGGGACTAGCTGTTGACCTAAGCAAAATAAAGGCGGTAGTGAACTGGCCACTCCCAAGCACCCTCAAAGCATTGAGAGGATTCTTGGGTCTTATTGGTTATTATAGGAAATTTGTTAAATACTACGACATCATTGCTAAGCCACTAACAAATATGTTGAAGAAAGATGCATTTACATGGAATGAAGAAGCTAAGGAAGCTTTCAAAAAACTCAAGTGTTGTCTGGTAATACCACCAATATTGGCAATGCCTGATTTTTCACAACCATTTATCTTGGAATGTGATGCAAGTGGACATGGTATAGGAGCTGTATTAATGCAAAATCAGAGACCTTTGGCTTACCTGAGCAAGGCTTTACATAGCAGAAACTTGATTTTATCAACATGAGAAAGAGTTGTTGGCCATCATCATAGCTACAAGGAAGAGGACACGGTATTTAATGGGAAGGCAGTTTGTTATTAGAACTGACCATCAAAGCTTGAAACACCTTTTGACACAAGAATTACATACCAGAGTGCAAAGTAAATGGCTTGCCAAACTTTATGGGTTTGACTATAAGGTTGAGTACAAGAGTGGAAGAGACAATAGAGTGGCAGATAAACTATCAGAATAGAAGAAAATGAAGAAAAGAATTCTCAACTATAGGCTGTCTCTATAGTACAGTCACCATGGATGCAAGAGTTGAAAATACCTTACAAAATTCTCCTTGATATCAGCAACAACTAGAGAAAATTCAAAGAAATGAATTGCCTAGAAGTAAATATAAGGTGGTAGACAAGTTAATCTTTCATAAAACAAAAATTTTAATAGACCATCACTTGAACATTATTACCCAAAATTTAGTAAAGGAACATCCTTCAACGCCACTAGGGGGACACTCTGGTATCAAGTCCACCTTGAAGAAATTAAAGCAAGTTTTTTACTGGAAGAAAATGAAAAAAACTATGGAGGAATATGTTAAAAATTGTGATAAGTGCCAAAGAAATTAAGCGGAGAACATACTCATTCCTGGACTCTTGCAGCCTCTTCCTATTCCTGAAAGAATTTGGTTAGATATTTCTATGGACTTTATCACATGTTTGCCTATAAGTTCAGAGATATACAGTTAACAATGTTGTTGTAGACAGACTTAGCAAATATGCATATTTTTTTTCCTTTGAGTCACCCTTATACAGCTAAAGAGGTGGCCACGGTCTTCTTCAATTGAGTGTTCAAGCTGCATGGAATGCCCAAAACTATTTTAAGTGATAGGGATGTCTTGTTTACAAGTAATTTTTGGAATGAGATTTTTAAGCTAAAAGGCAGCAGCTTGAAATATAGCTCGGCATACCACCCATAAAGTGGTGGCCAAACTGAGATAGTTAACAAAATCCTTGAAGGCTACTTAAGGTGTTTTGTTTGCCACAAATCCCAGAAATGGTCGAGATGGTTAACTTCAGCTGAGTATTGGTTCAATAATACTTAGAAAGCTCCCACTAATACTACACCATTTAAGTCAGTATATGGAATTGATCCTCCAAACCTACTGTCTTATGTGCCAAATTCTACAAAATTGGAACAGGTTGAAGAAGAATTGTACTCAAGAGATATAGTATTAGAATTTTTGAAAGACAGTTTAAGATTAGCTCAAGATAGAATGAAAAAATACGCAGACTTAAAAAGATCAGACAGAAAATTGAAATGGGAGATTGGGTGTATTTGAAACTACAACCTTACAGACAAATCACTGCTAGACTTCAAAAAACTCACAAGTTATCACCTAAATTTTATGGACCTTATCAAGTTGACGAAAAAATAGGAAAGGTGGCTTACAGATTGCAACTACATGCAATTGCAAGAATACACTCTGTTTCCCATGTTTCACAATTAAAGAGAAGGACTGATAGTGGACTAATAATACAAGAAGATACTCCTAATTATGTATAAGAGATAGTGGAACAACCTGAAGAGATCTTAGATAGAAGATTAGTGCCTAAAAATAATGAACATGTGGTGCAAGTGTTAGTTAATGGAAAGACAAGCCTAGAGAAGAAGCAACATGGGAGGGCCTCTGATTAGAAGGTTTCCAACCCTAGACCTTGGGACAAGGTCTGTTCTTAAAGAAGGAGGGAGTTGTAACAACCAAAGTATCATAAGTTTGATTACAGAATCTGGGGAATACTGTGCAGAACCAGAAGAGATGCAGAGCAATGTTAGTGGCGCAGTTCATCAGAGTTTGATAATCAGTTCATCGGAGCTGGTAGGTTGACATCAAACAACTGTCAGATGGTTAAACAGTGAAGGATATGGCTGGAGAAGAGAGTTATGAGCTTGTGCATGTTGTGCATGTATGTACAAGTTATAAGTGCACAATTAAATCAGATTTGTAGCTCCGTATGGATAGTGATTTTCTTGTATGTTGTATAAGGCTGTATGATTGATTTTGCATGTTGATTGGATTAGTAAGGTTGGGTTGATTATTTTGTCAATTAAGGCTCATTAGTTGTATAAATACGATGATACAGGCAAATTGAGATGTTGTTGATTCTTTTTAAAAAAAGCTTCTTCTTGCAATTTTTAATATTAGTACATTGTTCTTTCCTTGCTGTTCATGTACTTGATGATTAGCTTAATTTTCATACTTGTTCATTTTCTCCTTTGATATTCTCTGTTGAACCAGTTCTTGCTATTGAACCAATTATTTTTCTTGCTGATCTTCTGTTAATTTTCAATTGTTGTTATGACATACACTCAATTTTTTGTGTTCGAATTCTTGCAGTTCCAGTTCTTGATTTAGAATTGTTCTGAAATCTTGATGGTTGTATTGTCCTTTCCAATTAACCATTCTTCTCTCATTCCATGATCAGTGTATGACCATTAGTTAAGATTGAACTGTTGTAGCCCAATTACAAGTTTAAACCTGAATTGTTGTCTTAAATTACTGGTATCGGTTGTGCTTTCCTGGAAAAGAAGCTTTCTTATCACTGTCCAATGCATGCACATGAATATGCACATGTATCAGTTAAGTGTCACATAACTGCATTTGCCACAAACACCTACTTGAATTTCACGAACACCTTCTTCTTCTTCACCCAAAAGCGCCATTCTCCACATTCTGATGAATCCTGAACAGCCTGCGCCTCACACGATCTATATTCCTTTTTTCATGTGAAATTACTCATTCAACAGCCGATCTCTGTCTACGCAACCTTTTAGCAGCTCCAAGCAATCCGCAAGTATATATTGCTGTAGGAAAAATAACAAACAAACATGAACTTGTCATAATTCAAAAAATAACTCTGGAGCAAAATTATGTGAAATGTTGGGTTATGTACCACAATATATTTTGCATATTACCAGTTTATTCAGTTAAAAATATATTTAATATTAAACATTTCATCTGGAAACTTGGTGTTCTTACATTAAATGGTCAGAAGAAGACCCCTTTGAGGATGTATAAGAGGCAATTATCTGCAAGAAGATATCACCAAAGAAAGTATTAAACTAAATCTACTATTACTATTTAGTTTGAAAGCTACAGTTGAAATTTTGAATCAATACACACGTTGACGAACCTTTTCCCATATCGTCCGTTACCCATTTGTTCTACGAAATTCTTGTCTTCCCATACCACAATTTTAGTTGATATACATGCACAAACTTCCTGCTACAAGTATTCTAATTGCAAATCTGGAAACATACATGAAAATATGGTACCAGTAAACCATTTTCAGTAAACATAAGTTAATAAAACGTTATCACCCTATTTTTCCCATATATTTAGTTGTAAGAAATCACCTAGAGCTTTGATATGTGACTTAGTAAATAATTAATACATATTAAGCTACATCATATCATATATTTAATAATAATAATAATTGCAAGTTAACAAAAAAGTTCAAAAGTTTCAGTGTAAATGGGAATTAAATTCACCGTGATCTTATTGAATATAAATTATTATGGTACCCTAACAACAATAATCCAGATATTGGATTCATATCTTGATTCGACAATGTCCATCAGATATTACCGAGCATAGTTGCTGTGATGCAAGTTGCATAAGTGCATACGCACATGCATATGCATATGCTTTTTTCTTCCTACTATGACATGGTTGCATCAAATAGAAAAGATATAGAACAAATTGCTAAAAAATACATATACAACCATCCGGTTGAAATATAAAATTTTGGTATGAACATCAGAACTTGTGCTATAAAATACCCCCACATCAACTTGGGAATTACTTAATTCATAAACATAATTGTGTGTGTTAATTACAGTACAAAACATCATTGTCAGTATGGTACTTTTTTTGTGTTAATAATGACAGTTGTATTTACATGCAAACTTTTTATGTTATGCAGGGACTTTTATTAGTAAAAAGCATGAAATCTAACAGCAACATATATATGTTCCAATCTACAATCTACATGACAGTTACCAAATTTGTAGTTTTAATTTGCAGTACAATGGGTCCTCAAATATCAAACTCAATGGATAGCACATTAATTAATACACAGTGCGTTGAAGCCCATTTTCAGCAAGTAGTGTCAGAAGTTCAGTCACACAAAACTTGCTGCTATAACCACAACCATGCACAAACTGGTCAGAGCAGAGCAGAACAGTCCGGTAGATTAGGCAAATATCAGAGTCAGTATAATTTAATCAGGAGCACGTGAACGGTACAAAGCTAAGAAACGATCTAAACCGTTATATGTTAGCAGCAATGGTTGATGTGATAAGCAAAGACAAAATAGCAGGAAATATAGTGATAAGGAAAAGGAGGAAGGAAGGAGATAAGGAAAAGGAGGAAGGAAGGAGAGATGAACTATGTAACATTAACAAACATATGCAAACAGAGTTTTTTACAACAGAATGAAGTCGGTACATACTTCAGCTGAGTACAAATCCAATCCAGGCACAAAAGAAATGAATAAAAAATGGTTTAAGCGCACACAAAGAAATCAAACTGAAAGAAAACAGAAACAAACTGGAACAGTGCCTGGGCAGTAATTGGGCATTAATAGTTTCGCTGACGCTTGTCACAAATTTTAGCGACAGCTGAGGTCTTCTTAATCAGAAGTTCGTCAACATCCTGTATTAGTAAAGACATCCTAGTTTTAGTGTGAAATTAAGGTAATAAGTTAATCTTGCTTTCAATCATTAATTAGATGCTGCTGAGTGTGCATAGTAGCAGCATTTGTATTGATCAGCCTATTGCAGTATTAATTGTTTTGAAAACAGTTTTGGGCGGTGGTTATAAAACAGTGAAAAAACAGCAAGGACAGAAAGGCAGTCATCTAGACTGAAGTTCATATTATTAACAACATATCAAGGTATAATTGGTTATAACAAAAGAGTACCAATCAATTTTTTTGTTACTTGAATTGCGTTTCCACATCAATTTCAAAAATATTAATATGAACTTATAAACGAATGCATATGATGATAGATAATAAATATTACAGTGGAATTATACAGTCAGTTTAATTTAAAGGACAAAAATTTGTATATTTTTAGGCTCAAGAACACGACCTGAAAGACAAACATTCTTCTAAAAATTATTCATAAGAACAAACATTATTCTAAAAATTATTCATAAGGACAAATATTCTTCCAAAATTATTCATAAGGACAAACATTTTTCCAAAGCTGCTATCGAACTAAAAACTGATATTTAAAAACTGCTACCGATAACTACAAACTGATATCTAAAAACTGCTATCAATAACTAAAAACTGATACCTAAAAATAAGTTGTCTAAAATATTGAATGTCTGTCCTTGAGGCTAAAACGCCGAGAAATTTTGTCATTGACAATAATTTCCTGTAACTGTAATATGGAATAAGTGTAGTATAAACACGTCCACCATTACAAATAGGATGACAGAACAATTATGGAATTTATTTAATTTTGAAGAGGACAAAATTTCAAATTAGACCCGAGAAAATAACATATTTTAATTTTAGACCTCATTCAAAACTTATTACAAAATGTACTTCGTTTTGCTTTATACAGCATTTTATACTTGCACATTCCAAAATAAAAACAAAACTTGCACATTTCAAAAATAAAAATAAAACTTGCGCATTCCAAAAATACGTAAGCATAAATACTTTTTTTTCAAAAATAATGCTTGCGCATTCCAAAACTGCTACAGCATAATTTTTTTTCAAAAATAACACTTGCGCATTCCGAAAATGCTCAAGCACAACTTTTTTTTAAATGACGCTTGCGCATTCTAAATTTGCGCATATACAAATTTGTTTTTTTAAATACACTTGCGCAGTCCATATTTGTGCAAAACTAGGCATGTTTTAATAATAAGTTTTGGACGAGGCTTAAAATTGAAATATGTTATTTTTTGAGGGCTAATTTGAAAGTTTGTCCTTTCAAGTAAATAAACCATTTAAACTTCACCATGTAGTTTTAAAAGAAGGTAAACAATAATCTTACTTCTATAACAGATCCTTTCTTATGTCCCCTGGAGTTCAACTTTATGTGTTAATGAATTATTGAATAGCTCATCATCCTGGACAATGTTGTAGCTTGTTGATCAGCATGAAAGGTCTTATTGCATAGATAATGTAATTTGAGAAGTAGCATAGACAACCTCTATTATCTTCTCCTTTCCTTTTACATCCGCTCTAGCTGGACTGGTTTGTCCGTTCTTACTCAGTTTAGTCTCTAAAGTTGACCTCTGTTCGCTGGGTGGTGTAATCTGAGTAAATAAGATTTATTTTATAACTAAGTTAATAATCGTACCGTTATTCAACTGTATACATGAACGTTCTCTTATTTCATTTATAATTGACAGTGATGAGAGGGACCTTCTGTAGGGAAATTTGATCGTTTTGTAAGGAAATTTATGTGGTACATTAATGGACCGTTTCCTTCCTCATTATGTGGTACATTAATGGACCGTTTCTTTTCTCAAACGTTTCCTTCCTCATTATGTGGCCAATAGAATATAAAAGGTTTTTCCTATTAATATGCAAAATAAATAAAACGGTTATAATCTAGAGCGTTAATTTCTCTTATCTTGATCTTGATGGACGATCAAGATTAAGTCTATAAATCTGAAAATTTGGTCCTCTCTCTACCTATGAATATTAACCTTTGCTCATCACAAAGGATATACAGAAAACACATAAAGAAACATATAGGAAAAGAGAAAGAAACCATTTTCTTTCTCAATTGAAACAACATTCGACAACATCCATTGCTGATTCGTATACAATATGTCTGGAGGTATGTTTTATTAATTCTTTACATATGTGATAATCATGTAATTCTAGATCTTAGGGTTTATGTCATTCGCAAGATATAGATTACATGTGGTATCAGAGCATGGTTTTAGAATTCATGATTATCCATCAATATATAAAACGAAACTACCATAGATCTTTGATATGATGTTTGTAATTTTACTATGATAATGATTATTAATGTTAATATGATTCAAGTTTAATATTCGTATTATTTAAGTTGCTACAGTAATCATGATTATCAATATTGTTCTATTTATTGTATTCTTAAATCTGGATCTGGAAAGTTTATATTTCCGCAAAAGTTGATTTTTTTCCACTTTAATATTTGACCTACTATATAATATGGAACAACTTATTGTATGCGAATACTTTTCAGAAAGTATACATATTGAAAACAATTGTTCTCTAGTTTGACATTAAATTCATGACCTGGAACTTGCAAGATAATTGTCTATATATGATTTGCAAAATAATTATTTATATGTTAAATTCATGTATGAAATTTACTTGGAATTACTAGACATTAATTATCCTTGCCGTGGATTACTTGAAAGAATGACAAATGTTTATGCAAAAAAAAAAAAAAAACATTAATGTTTATCTCTTGTTTTATTTTACGCTTCCGTGCTTAAATTCCTTGTTTCCTCTGGTCTGTTGCATGCAGTCCTGTCCACAGGCGGCTGCTGTTTGCACAATAACGCATGAAACATTAATGTTTATCATTCTTTCAATAGCATAGTTCTACTGCCTACCCACAGGAGGCGCTAAACCTAACCTCTTATGATGACATGTGTTTTATTCTAATAAAGAAGCCTACATTTCTTTTATACCTGCAGTTGCAATGCCCTCAAACCTTAATTCGTACGCTATGTCTCTCGTCAAATTCAATGGAACCAACTACTCAGAATGGAAAGAGCAAGTTGAGTTTTCTTTAGGCGTACTTGAACTGGACATGGCTCTCCTTAAGGAAAAGCCAGCCCCACTTACTGACACAAGTACGTCTGAGGAAAACAAACTCCATAATGATTGGGAACGATCTAATAGGCTCAACATGATGTTTATGCGAATGGTGATTGATACCAACATCAAAACCTCCCTACTCCAAACCGAAAGCGCAAAAGAATATTTGCAATCCATTGAAAATCGGTTCAAGACTGCAGACAAATCCCTTACTGGGAAACTTATGGCAGATCTTGTAACCATGAAGTTTGATGGTTCTCGCTCAATGAGCGCTCGTGTCATTGAAATGATTAACCTTGTCGCCAAACTTAAGAACTTGGGATTGGTTATGGACGATGCTTTTCTCATCCAATTCATTCTCACTAGCTTACCTTCTCAGTATGAACCATTCAAAATTCATTACAACACTATTACGGAAAAGTGGAGTCTGAATGAATTGACTAACAAACTGGTTCAAGAGGAGTCTAGGCAAGGCTCGCAAGGCATTAAGGTTGCTTATTTCACTCAAGGGGTTGGAAAACAAGCTGGCAAAAAGAACAACTCACAGCATAAAAGAGCACCACCCAAATCTGATGACGCCACTCAACCATCCAAGAAGAAAAAGAAGGATGATATCTGCAAATTCTGCAAGAAACTTGGACACTTTCAGGCAGATTGCATTAAGCGCAAAGCATGGTTCGAAAAGAAAGGTAGCCCAATTGGTTTCGTAAGTCATTTCGAATCAAATCTTACTAATGTACCTTCTTCTACTTGGTGGATTGATACTGCTGCTAACGTTCATGTTTCGAATTCTATGCAGGGATTCATTACGATCCAAACCACAAACCCAAGTGAAAATTTCATTTTAATGGGGAATAAAGATAAAGCTCCAGTTGAAGCTATTGGAACTTTTCGTCTTATTTTAGATAGCGGTTATCAGTTAGATTTATGTCAAACTCTTTATGTTCCGTCTATTTCCCATAATTTGATTTCTGTAAGTGTACTTGATAAATTTGGATATTTTTTTGAAGTTGGAAATGGAAATTTTAGTTTATTTAAAAATTCTAGTCTTATTGGTTCTGGAATATTAATTGATGGACTTTATAAACTTCATCTTAAACAAAATGCTGAAATCCAGCTCACCCTGCATGGAAAAGAAAATAAAAGAAAGTTATCCAATAATGATTCTTACTTCTTGTGGCATAAAAAACCGGGTCATATATCCAGTGAAAGAATCAAAAGGTTAGTGAAAGATGGTGTCCTGCCGGATCTAGACTTCGCTAACATTACATCATGTGTTCATTGTATTAAAGGAAAAACAACAAAAAACACAAAGAAAGGAGCCACAAGAAGTACACAACTTCTTGAAATAATACATACAGATATTTGTGGACCTTTTGATGTTCCAACTTTTGGTGGAGAGAAATATTTCATCACTTTTATCGATGATTTTTCACGTTATTGCTTTCTTTATCTGTTGCATGAAAAATCTCAGTCAGTGGACGCTGTACAAGTGTTCATTACTGAAGTCGAAAGGCAATTAGAAAAAAAAGTGAAAATCGTTAGGTCAGATAGGGGTGGTGAATTCTATGGAAGGTATGATGAAACGGGACAACATCCTGAACCTTTTGCTAGACTTCTTCAAAAACTTGGAATTGTTGCACAATACACAACGCCTGGATCTCCATGGCAGAATGGTGTAGCTGAAAGGCGAAATCGTACATACATGGAAATGGTTAGATCCATGATGAGTCATGCAAATTTACCTATATCATCATGGATGGATGCATTACGAACAGCTGTCTACATCTTAAATAGAGTTTCAAGTAAGGCCGTTCCAAAGACTCCTTTTGAACTTT
Source organism: Allium cepa (assembly GCA_030765085.1). Classification (NCBI taxonomy): domain Eukaryota; kingdom Viridiplantae; phylum Streptophyta; class Magnoliopsida; order Asparagales; family Amaryllidaceae; genus Allium; species Allium cepa. Next base: position 942,807,560 of record CM060941.1, read on the forward strand.
GGAAAGGATGGAAACCTAGTTTAAGACATCTCCAAATTTGGGGTTGCCCAGCTGAAGCTAGACTGTACAATCCAAATGAAAAGAAATTGGATTTTAAGACAGTCAGTGGTTACTTTATAGGTAACCCAGAAAAATCTAAAGGATATAGATTTTATTGTCCTAACCATAGTACAAGAATTGTTGAAACCGGAGATGCCAAATTCTATGAGAATGGTGAAATCAGTGGGAGTACAAAACAACAAGAAGTGGTCATTAATGAAATAAGGGTACCCATTATCTTACCCTCTATTTCGAAAGATATTGGGAATCATCCCATTATTGAACTTGTTCACAATGAGGAAAACCCAATAAATGATCAACAACTCCATAATGAAATTATCACCAATCATAATGTTGATGAAGTACCACAGGAACTAACATTAAGAAGATCTCAAAGACAAAGAAGATCAACTATTCTTGATGATTACATGCTTTATCTTATAGAATCTGAAGGAACTACGAACCCAATTTCTTATTCACAAGCCATTAAGGATGTTAATTCTATTAAATGGATTGATGCCATGAAAGATGAACTGAAATCTATGGATAATAATCAAGTTTGGGAAATCGTTCAATTACCGCAAGGACATAAAGCAGTCGGTTGTAAGTGGGTTTTCAAGACCAAACGTGACTGCAATGGTAAAATTGAACGATATAAAGCTAGACTTGTTTTCAAAGGTTTTAATCAGAAAGAAGGCATTGACTATAATGAAACTTTTGCTCCTGTTTCCAGGAAAGATTCTCTTAGAATTATCATGGCATTAGTAGCTCATTATGATCTCGAGTTACATCAAATGGATGTGAAAACAGCCTTTCTAAATGGAGACTTGGAAGAAGAAGTCTACATGCGTCAACCTGAAGGCTTCATAATTGAAGGACAGGAAGACATGGTCTACAAACTTAAGAAATCAATATATGGACTGAAACAAGCTTCTAGACAATGGTATCTAAAGTTTCATGAAATCATTACCGCTTTCGATTCACAGAAAACATAGTTGACCCTTGTATGTACCTCAAGTTCAGTGGGAGCAAGTTCATATTTTTGATTCTGTATGTTGATGACATATTATTAGCTAGCAGCGACCTTAGTTTATTACGTGAAACTAAGGATTATCTCTCAACGAACTTTGAAATGAAAGATATGGGTGAGGCATCCTATGTGATAGGAATAGAAATATTCCGTGATAGATCACAAGGAATTCTGGAATTGTCTCAAAAAGCATATATTGACAAAATTCTTGAGAGATTTGGCATGACGAATTGTTCCTCTAGTCCTGTCCCACTGCAGAAAGGAGACAAACTTGTTCTTGAGCAGTGCCCAAAGACTCCTATGGAACGAGAAGAAATGACCAAATATCCTTATGCATCTCTTGTAGGGAGTTTGATGTATTCACAGGTCTGTACAAGACCTGATATCAGTCATGCAGTTGGTATGCTGGGTAGATTTCAAAGTAACCCAGGAATCGCTCATTGGAAAGCTGCAAAGAAGGTACTAAGATACCTAAAGGGCACAAGGAATTACATGCTCACCTATAGAAAATCAAGTTACCTACAGGTAACTGGTTATTCTGATTCAGACCTTGCTGGATGTCCTGACACTAGGATCTGCACTCTTGGCTATGTGTACCTCTTATGTGGAGGTGCAATATCATGGAGAAGCCAGAAATCTGAGATGCTTTTCGGATCCACCATGATGGCTGAATACGTAGCATGTTATGAGGCTTCAATTCAGGGAACATGGCTGTGTAATTTTGTCTCACAATTTGGCACTTTAAGTTTTATCTCTAAGCCACCAACTGTTTACTACGACAATAAAGCTGCAACCTTTTTCTCCAAGCATGATAGGATAACCAAAGGTTCCAAACACATGGACCTTAAATACCTACTACTGAAGCAAGATGTTAAACTAAAGAAAATTATTGTTGAATCAATAAGTACAGACTTACAAGTGGCAGACATATTCACGAAAGGACTACCTCCAAAGACCTTTCAGAGACATACTGATAGCATGGGTCTTGCAGATAGTTCCTAATTATCTTCTTATTATGCCATTTATTTTATACTTATCTAGACATAAAAAGTATTGAGCTCTTAATAATTTGGACATCTTTTATTTCTGTTTTATAATGTGTACACATTTATATTTAGATAAATGATAACAGAAATAGTCTTTTGCTTCAAGACATTATGTGACCATTAAGTTATGCTCATCTACGGTCTAGCTATGAAAGTTGTCAATGTCATAGTACATGGAAGTAAGCATGTTGCAAAATAACGTGTACACGTCATGACTTCCATTGACCACTAGATTAGCCAAGACACTTATGATAACCGACTAAAGAAAAATTTAGCATATCATGCGCGCCTTATGACCTTAATACGAAAACATTAATAGATTTTACTATTGACCAAGTGGGAGACTGTAAGGAAATTTGATCGTTTTGTAAGGAAATTTATGTGGTACATTAATGGACCATTTTCTTCCTCATTATGTGGTACATTAATGGACCGTTTCTTTTCTCAAACGTTTCCTTCCTCATTATGTGGTCAATAGAATCTAAAAGGTTTTTCCTATTAATATGCAAAATAAATAAAACGGTTGTAATCTAGAGCGTTAATTTCTCTTATTTTGATCTTGATGGACGATCAAGATTAAGTCTACAAATCTGGAAATTTGGTCCTCTCTCTACCTATAAATATTAACCTTTGCCCATCACAAAGGATATGCAGAAAACACATAAAGAAACATATAGGAAAAGAGAGAGAAACCATTTTCTTTCTTAATTGAAACAGCATTCGACAACATCCATTGCTGATTCGTATACAATATGTCTGGAGGTATGTTTTATTAATTCTTTACATAAGTGATAATCATGTAATTCTAGATCTTAGGGTTTATGTCATTCGCAAGATATAGATTACACCTTCGTTATTCCTTGCAGATTTCTTCTCATAAGTGTTACCCAACCTTTAGCCAAGCCACAAGCCCAAGATCCAAACCCCTAAAATTAATTAAAGTCATGGATCGGTACAGATCCCTAACTTTTGTCCAATTCCACCTCAAACTCGATGCCATGGAAGACCTTAGTGATTATTAGCCAATGTGCACCATAAAAAAATAGTTTTTCGCTATTCCTAACCGTAATAATCGAATGGATAAATCAAATGTTATTGCCCAAACTCCGAACCAAGAAATTCACTCAAGTTCAACTCCGTACCTATGCAATCAAATGCCAAAGTCAAGAATATAAGTCAACTAAGCAATTTCCAAAAATCAAAGAAGGCCTTATGGCAAATCTTATGGATCTGTACTAATCCATATGACATAGATCAGTATCAGTCTTTGAATATTGCTTAGCTGATCACCGTTTTTTTAGCACGTCTACTTCTAGACATGGGAACGTGAGCATGAACGCAGTGAAAGATTCCGTTGACCCGCAGCTATAAAAAAAGGAGCATTGTTCAAAGGACTTTTTTTGCTCGTTTAACATTTCTGTACTTTCTTTGTAATTCCACAGATCATCACCGATCCATAGACACCGTTCCATAAGATCAACTTTGTAAAATTCAGTAGAAACATAAACAAAATTCAAGTGAACGAAGGTCTCTAATTAGCCGAACCACTATAATTGTCATGTGTGATTTTTCTTCATTTTTCGTTAGTTTTCTTCATTTTATTCTCTTCTATTAATCTTTAGATGTTTGTCCCAACTTCCGGCGTAAACATTTTTAGTGTTTTCATTTAGAAAACTAGGACTTGATACTTAAAACTAAGAGGATGATGAGACCATCAACTAGGAGAACTGTTGTTAGAGGAAACCAACAAGGACTTGAGGGCAGTAAAGAGGCGCCCTCGAGATCTAACCCCCCTTCCATCCACATAATCAAAGATGAGATATGGACGATAATGATAGAAATGTAGGATACAATGATAATTTGCCAAGAAGAGATGATGGAGGGACTCTTCAGAATGATGGGACAACTGGGAACAACCGGAGTTGCTGCGGATTAAAAATAGAGACCAAAGGCAAGAACAAATGCACCCGGAAATAGAATGGAATAATGTGGAGCAACCCTTGAAGAAGCACCATAACTCAGTATCGATCCCCGAACATAAGTTATTACTGATCCAAGAGGACTAGGGGAATGATAAATTTAAACTTATGCAGTGACGAGACATGTTTGTGAAACAATGTTAAATACCAGAACATGAATCTGAATGGAATTGTGCAACCAGAGAAGTACGTGTCAGAATTTCCCCATAGGGATTGGGGCTTAAATGAAAATGTGGAACATAGACTTCCATTAGCTAATAGCGGTAGAATTGCTGAAATAGTTAAACAAGCGATGAGAGGTGAACCGCTAGGCCAAAGTTTGAAGGATGTGAACAGAAATCCATTCACTTCTAACATCCAATACGTGAGGATTCTACCCGATTAAAGCTGCCAATGTTGGAAATATACGATGGAAAACCTAACCTAGTGGTTCATCTGATGAGATACATTCAATATATGAAGGTGTTGGATGCGTGTGAGGACGTGATGAGATGATATTTCCAACTATATTTGACAGATATAGCGGCGATGTGGTTCAAACAGCTAGAAAATTGATCCATAAATATGTGGATTGAGTTAGTGAATAGATTTATAAGACGGTTCAGAGTTTATATTTCATGACCAAAGAACGTGATAACGCTATCGAGGGTGAAGCAAAGGGCCAAAGAGACTCTAAGAAGTTATCTAACTAAGTTTAAGTAGCAGCCACTGCAACTCATAAGCCGGATCCATCGGTGATTCTAATGGCGACAGTTTCAGGTGTTGATAGTAAGATGGATTTTAAGGTTGCTTTAGAAAGGGATCCACCGACGGATCTCGTGGAATTTTACCATGAGGTTGAGAGATACATACATTTAAGAGGACACTGAAGCTGAAAATGCAGAGGTTAATGTTGTGGATGGCGGAGGACTATCTGGAGTAGGATTTGGTAATCATAAAGGAAAAAGAAAGGTGGATGTTGGCTTTGGAGGATAGAAGCGACAGTGAAGGAAACCGAAACTCTCTTCTTACATAGAGCTGACTGAAACCTCGAAGAGGATTTACTTTGATACCAAATGACAGATTCCCTACCGAAAATCGATGAAGTGAGAACTCATAAATTGGGAAAAGAGATTGGAATTACCTATTCCATGAGCTAGAGGGGCATGAGAAAAATGACTGTAGGCAACTTCATGATCTAATTGAAGAGCAGGTTAAGAACAATCGACTTCTATAATAAGTGAGTAACCAAGATATAGTAAAGCAACATGAGCAGCCATTATCTGCAGCAAATGGAAGCGACTTTGGCTGTAGGTCGAGGATAACCACCTCACGATCAGAATGGAAGGGAGTCGGGTTCGATTCCTGCACTTTGCCTTTGTTTAAAATAAATGATGCAGTCCTACAATAAAGCCACTTACTTGTGTATAGGAAATGATCGGTCCCCAGGAACTCTCCAAATTTGATGCTAGGCTATAATGCTTGGTGGGACGGATGTTGTGATGTTTGTTAGATGTTGGAATTTGAATTCTGTAAATGAATGCATGACTTGAAATCACTCGAATGTGATAACTGATATAGATTTCGAAACACCAACGAAAGTTGATTCTCCCTAATACTAATTTACGAGTTGATTGAATGCGGTTTTTCTGATCCATGAGATGGGGCAATGAACCACAAGATACAAGTCTCTTTGCCGAAGAATAAGTGGGATTGGACTTGTACATGATAGTGAACCCCCTCACAGAAAGTGAGTGGCTAGACTCATTGGGTCGTTGGGTCCCCTCGTCGAGGAGTGAGCGGATTGGACTCAACATGTAATACCCTAGGATTTTATGGAAATTTAATAGAAGATTTAATAGAAAATTAACAGAAGATTTAATAAGAAAAGTAAATTTAATTGAAATAAGGACTAAAAAGAAATTTTCCATACATGTCCGAAGTTTCCTACGAAACTGGCACCATTGCATTTGTAGCGATAGTCTGGACGATTTTCATATATAACACTTTATAATCAGAGTGTGTAAGGGAGAATTATGGGCATTTGAAAAAAATCAGAAAAACAAAGTAAAGAAAAAAATGTTCATCGATCGACCCCTACCCTTTTATGGTCGACCGATAGAGGTTGACCATAAGGTTGTTTGGGTTGATCATACACCTTATAAGTGCATAACCTGGAACTTTGCATTGGATGGATTTGATTCATTACTTCATACCCAAGTTTTGATGATCGTAGATGATTTAAACAAATATTTCTCAACCCAAATCAACGCCCTTAATTCAATGCTAACCCCTATAATTCTGTTCCAACCTAAACTAGTTCTCATATAATAATTACTATAATGAAATGTTGTCAAAATCCAACCACTCCTCTAACCCCAATTCTTCTTCAAATGTAAATAAATCAATCTAGAAGAACACAATCAATTGAATCTAGAAGAAACAAATGGAGCTAGCATATGTTGAGTCACAGCTTCTATGAAGGTTTTGATTTCTGACAAAGAAATAAAGGCGATCGACAAAACAAAGACATCAAGGCTATAAAGAGGCACAAAAGAGCTACATATGGTACTCTAGATTATAGGTTGATTATTTGATATTGTAATAGTGATAAACTTGTTAAAATCTATCCTCAAATAATCATGCATTTTAATATAATATATATATATATATATATATATATATATATATTTGAATTGCATTATACATTCACTGTGCAAAGTATCAGAGACCGGTCGACCGGTAGTAAAAGAGGCAGTCGACCGTTTCTGTATAATATGCACAATGAACGTGCACACATGCACATAACGACTATATATTTGAAATCCTGTCTACTGGTCATTTTTTGACCTGTCGACCGTTTTTAAACAGAAGGCAACCTTTCCCAAAAGACACTTCCTTCTCCAATGGTTGCATCTCTTACCTTTCATCAATGATCATAACTATTAATGGAAACTGTTCACAAAGAGTTACAACTATTTTTCTCTATATATACTCATCTAAATCATTGATTCAAGACATATAAAAACATATTCTTTTTACTCTAATTTTTGATCTTACTTTCTAAATACTCCTGCATTCTAAAAGCTCTCAATTATTTTAATTGCTTATTGAATCATTGTAATTATTTCATATCTTTTGATTCAACAAGTAATATACTTTCCTTAATCTTCACAAAACATCATTCACATATTTTGAGGATAAGATTATAGGAAATCTGTACTACAAGTGACAAAACTGTTTTAGCAAGAACACATACCGTCAACAAACAATTATATTCATCGTTGTTGAAGTCCTCGGTGTTGTAAGAGGCAAGTGTTGAAGTCCTCGGTGTATTAGAGGTGTGAAATCCCATTCGTTTGCTCGGGTATTGTAAACCTGTTCCTCCGGGTGAAGCGAGGTAGTTAATAGTGAAAATCCAGATAGAAGTCTGGGACTGGACGTAGGACGGTGCTCCGAACCAGTATAAAAATCTCTGGTGTGATTTTTCTATTTTTATTTACTTTGCTACTATCATCTATTTTCCGCATTTATATTATAGTCCATATTACACGATCCGTGTGTACTATACTAGCACGTGCACGTTCACACACTTTTCATTTGGTATCAGAGCACGGTCATCATATAACCGTAACACAGTTATTTGATATATTCTTGTAATATGGCAAATAACGCAAGTACTAGCACTCAAAACACCACTTACACGGAAGGTCAATCGACACAAAGACCTCCATTTTTCAATGGTCTTAACTATAGTTATTGGGCAACACGTATGTCATTCTTTATGCAATCAAATAGTTATGATGCTTGGAATGCAACTCAAAAAGAAATAGTAAATCCAACAACTGATTATTCAGAATGGACTGCGGCTGAGAAAATGGCAGCAGCCGTAAATGCAAGAGCAATAAATATGTTGTTTTGTGCATTAGACCAAAATGAATATAACCGTGTTAGTATCTGTACTACTGCATATCAAATTTGGCAAACGCTAAAAATCACGCATGAAGGTACTAACAAGGTTAAACAAGCCAAAATAGCCATGCTGAAAAGTCAATTTCAAAATTTCAAAATGAAACCAAATGAGACAATCAATGATACGTATTCACGGTTTCAAACTATCCACCATGCACTTATTGGGCTAGGACAAAAGTATTCTGATTTTGATGTTGTTTCAACAGTCCTACATTCTCTGTCGAGTGAATGGGAAGGAAAAGTATTAGCAATTGAAGAAGCTAATGACCTTTCCGTCATGAAGCCAGATGAATTGATAGGAAATTTAATGTCCTATGAAGCGAATTTGCAGGCTAGAAAAGAACAGAAAGAAGAAAAGAAAAATGTAGCATTTCATGCTGAGAAAGATGAAAATGAATCAGATTCTGAAGACGAAGATCTGGCATTCATAGCAAAAGGTTTCAAAAAATTCCTAAAACAGCGAAAAGCCAGTCATTATAACAGAAAGAAATCTGGATCAAATAAACCAACATCATCCTCTATAGAATGTTTCAATTGCCACAAAAGGGGGCACATGCAAAAGGATTGTCCAGAACAAAAGAAGAAGTCAGAAAATGACAAATTCAAATATAAGAAGGACAAGTCAAAGAAACGAGCCTTCTCAGTAACATGGGATGATTCAGACTCATCTTCATCAGAAAGTGAAAGTGATTCGGAAAATGAACAAGCTAATGTATGTTTCATGGCAACAGAAGATGAGGTACAAATTCCTACATTCGATGAAATGCTTGATATTAATGCTGAATCGATAGTCAAATATAAAGACATAAAACGACAGCTAAAAGAAACCAAAGCAGATTTGAGTAGAGCAGAATTTGAACGAGATATGTTAAAAGACGAGAAGAAAATATTAGAAGAAGAACTTGAAAAATTTCAAGAATCATCATCTAATGTTGACTCTCAACTAGTTCTTTTGAGTCAAGAAATTGAAACTCAAAAAGAGAAAAATGATGCTCTCACTACTAAAAATCATGAGCTTGAGGCAAAAGTCAAAATTTTGGATCTAGAAAAGGCTAGTTTACAAACTAAGTTAGATAACATTACTCAAAATGTTTCTAACTTTAACAAAGGTCGAGAAAATTTGACAAAAATCATTGAAAGTTCACAATCTATTTCGGATAAACAAGGTTTGGGATATAAGAAACAAGAAATCAAGAAACATCTTGGTAATAAAAGAAAGAAGAAAGTACAAAAGACTGAAGTTAAGAAAAATCTTAGTTTATTATATTCCAAACCAAAGCCAGTTGTGAAATTTCAAAAGAAAAATACGAAGACTATCAAAATATGGGTTCCTAAAACAAATAACAATTTGATTAGGAACAAATATATTCAAAATTTCATGAATACTATGCATCATAATACTAATTATGTATATAAAGGGGATACCAGACCCGTATGGGTTTGGACTCCTAAGACCTAACTCTTAGGACCCCATAAAAAGTGGGTACCATGGACTTAATTTTATTTTTTGCAGATCCCACTTAAGAAAAGAGGAAAGTGGATATTGGACAGTGGTTGCTCGAAGCATATGACTGAAGACAAGAGCTTATTGACAAATATTACATACTCAGATGGTGGCTCAGTCACTTTTGGAGATAATTCAAAAGGCTATATCATCGGCAAAGGCGATGTGAGCAATTGCGGTACATCTAACTTACCTCTTATTACTAATGTCATGCTAGTTAGAAATTTAAAACACAATTTACTTAGTATTAGTCAATTATGTGACAAGGGTTTTATAATTTCCTTTTCGAATAATAAGTGTAGTATTTTAGATAAAGACCATAATTTAGTTTTCGAAGGTTATAGAGACAGAAATATATATATTCTGAATATGAATATTAATCATAATTCAGATATGTGTCTTGTGGCTAATGATAATGATCCATGGCCATGGCACAAACCCTTCTGTCATATAAACTTCAGAACTATTGACAAGCTAGCCAAAAACAATCTAGTTAGAGGACTACCCAAAATGAGTTTTAAAGTTAACAACATTTGTGATGCATGTCAATTAGGAAAATTGACCAAATCATCTTTTAAATCCAAGAAAGTCATATCAACATTACAACCACTTGAGTTACTACACATGGATTTATTTGGACCTACTAGGGTGCAGTCAATAAATCACAGTCGATATGTGCTTGTAATTGTTGATGATTTCTCTCGTTACACATGGACAATTTTCTTAAAAAATAAAAGTGACACTTTCGATCATTTCAAATCTTTGGTCAAAAGAATTCAAAAATCAAAAGGGATTAAAGTTAAAAATATAAGAAGTGATCATGGCGGAGAATTTGAAAATAATGAATTTGAACATTTTTGTACAAAGAAAGGTATATATCATAATTTTTCGTTTCCCAGAACTCCACAACAAAACGGAGTTGTAGAACGAAAGAACCGAACTTTACAAGAATGTGCAAGAACATTATTGAATGGAACCACCTTACCAAAACATTTCTGGGCAGAAGCCGGTCGCAACTGCCTGTTATGTTTTAAATCGTGTGTCCATAAGACCTCTTACCAAGAATACTCCTTATGAATTATTTAACAAAAGAAAGCCTAAAATCTCATACTTCAAAGTTTTTGGTTCCAAGCGTTTTATATTAAATACGAAAGATCAGCTTGGCAAATTCGATCCAAAAGCTGATGAAGGAATATTTGTCGGTTATTCGGAACGAAGTAAGGCCTATCGTATATTTAATAAACGAACCAAAACTATTGAAGAATCACTTCATGTCTCTTTTGATGAATTCTATCAGCATCCTCACACTATATCAGCTGATGACGAATCAATAGTCACTGAAAATCCAATTATCTCGAATATTGATTCTGACTCAGAAATAATTATTGAGAATATTCCTCAAATATGTGAGTTACAATCACCACCAAGGATATTAAGAGACCATCCGGCCCAAAATATAATCGGTGAAGTAACGTCACATGTCAGAACAAGGAGTCAACTTAATCAAATGGGTCATGTCGCTTTTCTCTCAAATATCGAACCTAAGAATCCAAAAGAAGCTGCTACAGACGATTACTGGATCATTGCCATGCAGGAAGAACTAAATCAGTTCGAGCGCAATGACGTTTGGGAACTTGTTCCAAGACCAACTGATCAGTCAGTTATTGGTACTAAATGGATCTATAAAAATAAGGCCGACGAACAAGGAAATATCACCAAAAATAAAGCAAGATTAGTAGCACAAGGGTATAATCAGGAAGAAGGTATCGATTATGAAGAAACTTTTGCACCAGTTGCTCGACTAGAAGCTATTAGAATCCTATTATCTTTTGCTTGTCACCATAATTTCAAACTTTATCAGATGGATGTCAAAAGTGCTTTTCTCAATGGATTTATCAAAGAAAATGTCTATGTCGAACAACCTCCTTTGTTCGTACATGAAAAATATCCTGACCATGTGTTCAAACTTAAGAAAGCTCTGTATGGTTTAAAACAAGCACCTCGTGCTTGGTATGAACGATTACGTAGCTATCTTATTAACTCAGGATTTCAAATAGGCAAAGTCGATCAAACCTTGTTTATTAAACATTCTCAAAAGGATATTCTAGTTATCCAGATATATGTAGACGACATCATCTTTGTTCAACAAACAATAAACTCTGCAAGGAATTTGCAAGTATTATGACCAAAGAGTTCGAAATGTCTCATATGGGAGAACTATCTTATTTTCTTGGACTTCAAATCAAGCAACTTTCAAACGGTATTTTTATCAATCAGGAAAAATATTGTGGAAATCTTATCAAACGCTTCGGATTAGAAAATACATCTGGTAAACCAACTCCTATGAGTACAACTACACATCTTGAAAAAGATGAAAATGGTAAGAGTGTTGACCAGAAATTATATCGAAGCATGATTGGTTCTCTTCTTTATCTTACAGCAAGTCGTCCAGATATATTGATGAGTGTTTGTCTATGTGCACGCTTTCAAGCAGATCCAAAGGAATCACATCTACGAGCAGTAAAACGCATAATTCGTTATCTTAATAATACCAAAGATTTCGGTCTTTTTTATCCAAAAGAATGTCCATTTGAATTAGTATCATATAGTGATGCTGATTTTGGCGGATCACGAACGGATAGAAAAAGTACAAGTGGTACGTGCCATTTTATTGGAAAATCACTTGTCTCTTGGTTTAGTAAGAAACAGAATTGTGTTTCACTATCAACATGTGAAGCTGAATATATATCAACGGCTCTCGCTTGTACTCAAGTACTATATATGCAACAAACACTTCAAGATTTTGATATTCATTTATCAAATTCTATTATATACTGTGATAACACAAGTGCTATAAATCTCTCTAAGAATCCAGTGAATCACTCTAGAACCAAACACATTGATATCCGTCATCATTTCCTTCGAGATAATATTGAAAAAAGTAATATATGTCTTGAATATGTCCAAACTGACAATCAATTAGCAGACATTTTTACTAAGCCTCTGCTCGAATCTAGTTTTATTAGATTACGAAGAGAGCGTGGTTTAATTTCAAGAAAAGATCTTGACTAGTAATTACTAATGATAGTCTTGTCTTTTGGTTATATTTTAACTATAGCTTTTGCTTAAGCTATTTTTACCATTGAATATGAGCCTCTGCTTGCTTTAATGGTTAATTTTCTTTATTCATTTTCATCCACAGACTTATTTACAAGGAAACTCTTTATAAGCTTGTAAATTTTTTTTCTTTATTCATTTTTCTACGAATAAGACTCTATACATAATTCTCTATGGCTCATATTTGTGATAAATGTGCTCAAGAATCACACATTTCCATTACAAGTTCTGAATCAGAGGAGTATTATTCTCCTACAACACCAAAACAAAAACCAAGATATCATCATCAATGCTCTCGTACTCCTGGTAGTACACCAACCTCAAAACGAGTGAAGAAGACGCTGTTTTGTTCTCCTCGTACCAAAGCATAGATCGACGAGATTCACCACTATCAGAAACATCAAATAGATCTTCAGAGACAGCTCCATTATGGGCAAAGCCAACTTTATCATGAGCAACAACGGACATCAGCACGTTTATCTGTTTTAGAGAAGGTGGCATCATTCTTCTGTAGTTCTAACAAGCATGACGTGCATGAACCAATGCCGTCTAGGCCATCAACATCTAAAAGTCCTAACTCTTGGGATCAGAATTATGAGAGGAATGAAGGTGCTCAGAAAAACTGGAGTTTATGGTCAAAACGTATTGAAGATAATAAAAATTCTAATGACGAACCTACCACTTCTCATTAGATTTATATATAGTTGTTGTATCTTTTTCTCTCTATCACTCATGTAATAATGCTTGTGCTTTACAATAAGAGTGAAAATATAGCACGATATATTATAAAAATTGCAAAACAGGCTATTACATAACCGGTCAACCCCCCATATTATAACCGGTCGACTGTTTGGCCTCTGATTGAAAACGGTCGACCGGCCATAATCCATAGGTCGACCGGTACGCGTAATTTCAGTTTTTTTTATATCGTCCGTCCTTTTATTCCTCTATCTTCCTCATTTTCTTACTTCCACTAACTTTTTCACCAAAACCCTAAATCCACTCCCCAAAAATTCAAAATTCCTATTCTCCAAATTCTCCAAAAATGGCTCCTCCGCAAAAGAAATCCAAGAAAGGAACATCCTCCGAAACTTCATCTCTCAATATCTCCGCCAAGAAATGGCTTCAAAATCCGAAAGCTATCACAAGATGGAATCAAATGACTAACTACAAGTTTCATCCGGGCTCTTTCATCAAGTTTGATGATTTCACATCTTATGGAATTCGTAGGTTAGCAAATAACTCCAATCTTACTCCATTGCTCGATTTTTCAGAAAATAGTGTGGAAATAAATCACTTGATGATAAAATTATTCTATGCCAACATGAACCTGGACGAGTATAAACCTGATAATCCTAACGGAGTCATTTGGTCTGTCGTCTGTGGCAAACAAATTTTTATCACTCATGATAGGGTTTCTTCTATACTTGGTATACCAAATTGAGGCGATGAGTTTTCATCTAATTTCTGCGAAGTCTTCACGCGCAATAGCATCAGTCATCAGTTCATAGAGGATAACAGTGATGGCACAAAATCTATTGGACTTCGCCCCACCGCCAGACTACTACATCGCGTCTTGATGCATTCTCTGTTTCCTAGACTAGGAAATTATGATGCTGTATATAAAGAAAACTTCAAGGCTCTCTATGCTATTTATGGGGATATCCAAATCAATTGGGTTCATATGCTTTTTGACGAAATTCTCAAGGTAAATAACTCTACGCGGCCTCATTTTTTCTACAATGAATATATCATGCGTATTTTGTTAGCTTGTGGGGTAAAACCTCCTGACTCTGCCATCTCGAAACCAAAATGTACTGATTCCATAACCATCCAACGCATGAAGCTTCCTCCTCCTTACCTTGAGATTATGCCGTTTGAACAATGGCAACAAAGAGATCCAACAAAACAAAAAGCCACTTCCTCTCGACCTCGTTCCGACGAAGTTAAAATGTTGAAATCAAAATCCACCACAAAAGAATCACTTGAAACTATTGCGCGCAATCAATTCTTGCTTGAATCAAGACTCAAGCGCATGGACACGAAAATTGATAAACGCTTCAACAAAGTCAAGTCATTCTTTGGTATTTTATGGGATGCTATTTCATGTAGCACATCCATCTCCGCTCAAGACCCAGGCAAACGTCCTGCTCCTCCTGCTTTTAATTGGTCAACATCAGAGGAATCTGCTGGTACTAGTGGACATGGTCGTGGAGAATCATCTAGAGAGGACGAGGAAGAAGAAGATGATGATGATGATGACGAGGAAGAAGATATTCAAGATGAGACAGCTTCTGACTCATCCTAGTTTCTATTTTCTATCTCTATATTTTGGTTCAGTAATTTAAAACATCATTTGACACTTGTACTAAATAGTGTCGTTACTTTCATTCGTACGATATTATGGTGTGTATGATACTTTGGTATGTTTGGATACTCTGGTATGTTTGGTGTGTATGATAATCCTATATTATGGTGTATGTTACATTATGTTATATTCTGGTTGATATACTCCTATATTATTCCATTATCTATTCCTTTTTGTCGATGACAAAGGGGGAGAAAGGTGCTAACAATTATTTGCAGGAATATAAATATAAATAGAATACAAATAAAATCTCAAGGGGAGATCACATATTCAGGGGGAGATTCAGAACTTCAGATATATTGTCATCAATCAAAAAGGGGGAGAATGTTGAGTCACAGGTTCTATGAAGGTTTTGATTTCTGACAAAGAAATAAAGGCGATCGACAAAACAAAGACATCAAGGCTATAAAGAGGCACAAAAGAGCTACATATGGTACTCTAGATTATAGGTTGATTATTTGATATTGTAATAGTGATAAACTTGTTAAAATCTATCCTCAAATAATCATGCATTTTAATATAATTAATATATATATATATATATATATATATATATATATATATATATATTTGAATTGCATTATACATTCACTGTGCAAAGTATCAGAGACCGGTCGACCGGTAGTAAAAGAGGCGGTCGACCGTTTCTGTATAATATGCACAATGAAAGTGCACATATGCACATAACGACTATATATTTGAAATCCTGTCTACTGGTCATTTTTTGACCTGTCGACCGTTTTTAAACAGAAGACAACCTTTCCCAAAAGACACTTCCTTCTCCAATGGTTGCATCTCTTACCTTTCATCAATGATCATAACTATTAATGGCAATTATTCACAAAGAGTTACAACTATTTTTCTCTATATATACTCATCTAAATCATTGATTCAAGACATATAAAAACATATTCTTTTTACTCTAATTTTTGATCTTACTTTCTAAATACTCCTGCATTCTAAAAGCTCTCAATTATTTTAATTGCTTATTGAATCATTGCAATTATTTCATATCTTTTGATTCAACAAGTAATATACTTTCCTTAATCTTCACAAAACATCATTCACATATTTTGAGGATAAAATTATAGGAAATTTGTACTACAAGTGACAAAACTGTGTTAGCTAGAACACATACCGTCAACAAACAATTATATTCATCGTTGTTGAAGTCCTCGGTGTTGTAAGAGGCAAGTGTTGAAGTCCTCAGTGTATTAGAGGTGTGAAATCCCGTTCGTTTGCTCGGGTATTGTAAACCTGTTCCTCCGGGTGAAGCGAGGTAGTTAATAGTGAAAATCCAGATAGAAGTCTGGGACTGGACGTAGGACGGTGCTCCGAACCAGTATAAAAATCTCTGGTGTGATTTTTCTATTTTTATTTACTTTGCTACTATCATCTATTTTCCGCATTTATATTATAGTCCATATTACACGATCTGTGTGTACTATACTAGCACGTGCACGATCACACACTTTTCAGCATACAAAGGGGAAATTCTTAGGCAAAGAAAATAAGAAGAGCTTTGGCATGAGGTGGGTACAAATTTGATAAGTTGATTGTTGTAGTTAATTTAACATATTTCATTTGATTAGGGTGTTTGAAAACCCTAAATTCAAAATGCTAAATCCAAATTGAATATGATAAAACCCTATAATTAAATCTAAAAACCTAGAATTTGAATTATAGTGAACTACTTACATATTGTATCATAAAGTTTTAAACCCTAAATAACAAACCCTAAATTGATATGTGTGAACAAGTTGATAATTAGACTAAAAGTAGGGTTCACTAATGACTGTATGACTTGATAATTAAGGTTTGAACAACCGATAATTCAAACGGTTAGAATCCCAAATTTTTAACGTGAACGATTGACCTTAAAACCCTAACGGTCGACCGATAGCAATCGACCATGGGGTAATGACGGTCGACCATTCGGAACAAAAATTGGCAAATTGACCCTCGACTTAAGGACCAAATTTATTGATAAGAATTATATAAAATGAATTGTTGTGGGCCTATGTAACGACAATTGAATGCATGTTAGGACTTGTAGAAAAACTATTTTCCTAGGAGGCGATGCTAGGTCATGGCGGTGTTGGGTAAATATTGTTTATCCAATTTAGGATAGTAAATGATTCATGGTGATGTATTTTTTCAAATGGTACTCACAGGAGGTTCCAAATAGTGGGCGTGCAACCAACATGGATGCCTGATGGAGTGAGTTTAACATAAATGGAGGTCCTAGTATTCAAAAATTTCTGATGCACGTGATACAATTAAAGAGGAGGACACCGAGCATGCAATAAGAGGCCAATGCTAAGATAGAGAGGTAGAAGTGAATGCAGACAATGGGACATTGCGATAAATCGGCATTTTGGGTTCTCTCTCCAGGCGTAGTAAGAGGGAACGTTCCTAGTAGACTAGCGACGGTAATAGTAGTGGAAGCTTAGTCCATAGTAGTCTAATGGCGGTGATAGTAGTAGGAATTTAGCCTGCAGTAGCTTAAAGTCGGTGTCTTTTATGGTTAGTAGCCAAGATGGTGGTGTTTCCAAATTTAGTGCGTTGCGGTGGTGTTTACATATTTAGTAGCCTAGTAGCATTGTTACATTAAGTAGCTCTAGAAGCGGTGGTCGATCTTAGCCTTGAGATTCGATCCATTGTATTAGTCTACATAAATTATAGTGTAAGAATGAATTAGATAAGAACCTTTAGGTAATAGACCTTAGGAATTTATGGACACTTGTATCACACCCTATATCACCTATAGTTTATTAAAGTAACTATTTATGATCATTACATATTAAACTTGCACTCATTCACCAGACTTTTGTCTGACCCACTCCCACTTTTCTATTTTTCCCCACCATCGAATAACATGTTAGCATTTGATTGGGCATAGTATGTGGAAAAAGGAGCTTCACGTTGGAGTTCCCATATTCTTGTTATCCATCATGTAGTTATTTACTATTACTAAAATATGTATAACATATATTGTACTTTGTAGCAGTATATATGGCAATAAAGTATTTTAGAGACTGTTTTCTGAAATGTCTAGTTTTCAATATTATATTTTAGTTCTTTTCGCCGTGAGATCTGAAAGTATAGAATATCTTAGAACTTACCCTTATAATTATGCTCTATAATGTTTTAAAAACCCAATAGCTCATATTTCCTTACATGATTGTGAGTTCGAAAGTCATACTAGGCTTTGGATCGGTGTGTCGGAAGCTACGGTTTGTTACACAACATGAACTAATGATCCAAAGAGGTCGATGATTCAATTAACAATCCAAAGAGGTCGAGGATTCAACTAATGATCTAGAGAGGTCAAGAATTCAATTAATGATTCGGAGAGGTCGATGATTCAACTAACAATTCAGAAAGGTTGATTGTAATGATCACCCTACACCTATGGTGCAAACGGTAGTCAAAGGAAAGAAAAAGAAATAAGATGAATAAATAAAAGAGAAAAGAATGAAAAACGAAGAAAATAGAAGCATCAACTAACCAAATTACTTGTCGCATATCTCACAACGCATCAGAATAAATATAATAATCAATATAGGTATAAAATAGTAGAGATAGTAATAACAATGTGAAATAATCATCTGAATAAAGATCCATAAAGTTATACAACACCATAATAGAGTTTTTACAACTGGAAAGTAAACTCAACTGGTACACTGTATAATAATAGAAAATCAACACCGTCAAGGCTCCACGGTGTCACATAGTGGAAATATAATAACAAATGCGCATATAAGTATAGATAATCGCCACTTCCTTTCGGTTCACCTATGGAACTCCATTAATCATCCACCTACTCTCAATCTACTCATTTAAGAGTACTCAAGATAATAAAAAGCAAAGCATAAACCTTGAGTCAGACAACAGTCTGGTGTAAGCGATATCAAATCTTAATATACTATACAACTCAATAATATATGAATGGAGGGTATATAAACCATACCCGACCTGCCCCTGCAACCACAAAGTTAGCATAAACATAAGTAATATGCTACTCTATAACATCGTAAAAGTGGTATACCATACTCGATATCTACCAAGGTTCCTGGGTATCTCCACCTATAATCCCTACTCCGTACTTAGTAAACTTCAGGTATCTAGATATAACCATCCATACCTACTTCACACTAAGTCAAGCCAGGGTATCTAGGTATCCCTACCACAATACCTACCTAGTGTGACAGGTGACTAGTCGGCAAACATAACAAACATAACATCCATGACACAATACTAACTGTCACCCAATGTGCTAGATATATGATGAATCATATGTTCCTCTACATCTATCAAGGTCTAGTGGAAATCCTAGTTCTTTATCGTACTCACATACAGACGGATCTGTTTCAACCCAGTACACTGCCACTATCTAGTACTCACTCGTACCTGCTTGACACTAAAATCCCTCGGATCGATCCAGGGTACACAACCATCGCTACCAGCCCCTTGGGCATCACCCGCATATAATACCTTGCTCCGAGCATGACAAAAAACACTTCGAGTCATCAACGATCCCTAGCCACAAACACATCCATTGAACCATACTCACTCGATACGGATTCAAATCCTATGGGTTCACTACAATTTCTAGGCACAAGCCCTAACACTCAACCCAGTCCATTATCTATAGCCTTACTCCAGTTCGAGCTGCTATCCTCGATCTTGCTCTCCGCCTGAGCTCTCGATCGAAGAACTCTACTATCATGCTATCCGAAGCCCGAGTTCTAGTATGATCCATACAGTCCAGATACTATCATCCTAAAGCCTATTCCATACATCATCGAGTCACTATCCACAGTATCAGACTATCAGGTCGAAACACCACATCCCTGCCTCACCATCAAAATCACCCGGTTGAAGCACCACATCACTGCCTCACCATCAATATTACTCATCTTAGGTTAATAACATTCAATCTCTAAACCGGTCGCATGAAAGAACCATCATGTCATGCACTATGATATCTCATCAATGTCCAAGCCACATATCGACCAAATCGCCTATCGACAATAGTGATGGACATTGACCACTCCACTATGGTCAATACCATCCATCTTGATCTTATGCTTAACCCAACGGTTAAGTACAGGCCAAATGAAAATGTCTGGCATCCACTATGAAACCCAGATCCATCGGCATGTATCCCAAACCCTCTTCTATAGCTCATCTCGTTAATTAGATTTCCAGTGTGTGGAACTCCAACGTACAAGATGCTACCTAAAGTCAAATCATCGCTAATTGGCGTTTTCAACCAAAACAGCCAAATAACAAACAAGCCAAACAATCAAGCATACATCCAAATATGCATACACCAAACAACCATACATCCATCCAAAACAATATACATTTAACATAAATAATCCATCCATATCCATTAATGTAGGAAATAATATCAATAATATATCTAATCTAATAATTCACTAACTATGGCACGACGATGAAAAATACACAATATTCTTTATAAATCATTTTAAAATGATTATATATTCCTTTGTAAAAATATAGCTATTGTATAATAAAAATAATATCACGTTTAAAAGCCAAAAATCATTCCCAAACGTCAATATAACACTAAATAGTCAACCATAGTAAAGTGAGAGACAATATCACTTACCTCAGCCAAATCTATCCAAACTAATGCCAAAATGTAGACTTAGCCAATAGGATCCCAACACAAGAAACTGCATGCAAAACGGACCTCGTATACAAAAAATATGGCCAAAACAAGAATTAATATTACTTAAATCATTAATTAACTAAATTAAATAGCTAATTACTTTAATTAATTTCTTAATCTTTCTTCCTCTTTCTTTTTCCTATACGCATGCACAAGAACGCACACCATGTCCATGCATTTCACTCTCCCTCTCTCCTCGATATCTCTCTTAATAATCAATGAAATTCCAATCCATATTTTCCAAATCATTTCTCTTCGCGTTCTCTTCGATCTACACCCAAGAGCATCTCGACCACACTTCTCCCTTAGATCGTGTTTACCTTAACCTGACATCGGGCCAAAAATATCGAACTTAGCTCGAATGGATTGCACGTCATCAAATTTGGCGAGGAGATGTGCCTTGCCATGAGAGACACAATGATAATCGCCGATCTGCCTCTCGTCACCTAAACCTCCATCAATTTCTAACCCTATATCCATGGTGGATGGGTCAACCTCAGTCATTAGTTACCTCACATCAAATCGAGGGTATGAGATCGAAGCCCTTGTCGATATGATCTCAACAAATCAAACATCGTGATTTTTCGTTCAGTAAATCTCTCGATCTAGATTTTTGAAGAAGAATGAAAGGTGTAGGCCATGATTTTTACTCTCTGGTATGAATAGTGAAATGTAATTGGAAAAATGGAGGGAAAAGGATTTGATTAGGGATTTATATAATAATATTATATTCCATTTAGTTAAATTCTCTAATAGATGCTTGTGCACTTTGAGTCCGTACAATCATACGATGCGTCAGATCGCCACAAAACTCATCTACGAACATCACCTCATTTTTTCGAATCCAATGGTACTAACCTCATTGCCATTTGAGACTGCATCCTAGAATGCTAAGTTCGCATATTTCGAGATTGTTTTGTCCATCATATCGTTCGATCTTCAAATATTGTGATCCTTATACTCATTTCAATTCGCAATGTCAATCTGAACTCAACGGAAGTAGTCTCGAGTCTTAATTCGGCCGTATGCGAAAAATCACATTTTTGGGCCTTCATCTAATTGACGATTGAATATTTAAATTAACTATATAAATATCTGATCGTTAAAAATATGGGTCATTTACATTCTCCCCTCCTTAAAGAATTTCAACCCCAATATCACAAAGCAAAGAGAACGTCTCCTAACCCATCGTCCCTCAAAAATCTGTTAGAATCTGGAAAAATTCGGTGGAACCTCCTTTGGATAACTAGGTCTGAAAATCAAACTACAATAAAGATACGTATACAACTCATATCTTTAACTATACTATATCATCTATAGAAATCATCAAACAAGAATGCTATACCAAAATAATAACTATCCAGCATGCCTAATAACCATACAAATATAAACTATCATCTCGAATGCTAACAATCAAACTAAACATGTACACATAAGATCTAACATACAAAAATAACATCCATGCCTATCCTAGCATGTAGGATACTAAACTACCTAGTATAAACATCCAATATGATACCTATAATGAAAGTTGACGATGTAAACAAAATTCCACCTTCTAAAGAGCTGCAACTAACGGTCTCACGCTCCCCACAATCTAGCATACCCGATCGCCTTTGCTTTCATTCCACTGAACTCTAATACTCTTTTGACCTCCTCCTAACCTGATTCATATCACAACTACAGGCACAGATAGGCTTATGTGGTATCCAAGTCCATAGTTCAGTCTCAATATCATCTAATCCATTTAGTGCTAAATATCCAACGCCTCTTGTAGTTTCTCCTAAAACCCACTGTCGAACAACTGGTCTCGGCTACTTACAATGCTCTTGACACACAATGGAATCACACCAACCATCTCTCATGCAACACAACAAAAATTGATGCCATACTATTGGACTTAAGGAATACAAATCTAGCATCACATGTGCACTAATCGACTGTGACTCAAATGCTCTCTCTATCCTTAGTCATCGGCGATCCATCGATGCAGTCCTAAAACATTTGTTCCCATTACTCGAGAACAAACAATCTCTATGGCACCAACAACCTCGATTAGGTCAGCACTGCATCATCTCTCCAGGCACTACTCACTCTTTTAATTTAGCTACGATCCCCGCTCTTCTAGTTTAACGCTTCCGACTAGTTCTAGTCGGCTGAATCAAAGTCGGTCTGATGGTCAAACTAGCCATCACACCTGACCAAAGCTCATTGAGTCCTGGAATCGTAGATAAGCTCGGGCAATACCCACTCTAGAAATTTTGCTCCCAAATTGGTATGTCTCCCGCCCGAATACCAACCACCACATTCCCTTCAAACATCTAGGAAATGTCAAAACCATAGGAGGCTAAGAACTCCAACCATTACTACAAGCAAAGGTTGAGATCCTCTCAGAGAAGAGATACTATAATGACGTGGAATCACTAAACAGCTCAAACTCCTCTCCTAATAGACACTGCATCCATATCCCCAAAGAGAACTCTATCGCCTCCAACTCCAAACCAAGAGTTGGATATTACCTCTCGACATCACTAGTTAAGTACCATAGGCAAGTGCGTACTATCGTCTCTTCATTCCTGTTTGGAAAGTGTACCATCAATGTACTCGTCAACCAGTCGTTCAAACTCACTAACACATGATTACACCTCACGTCTCAAACAAAAGTCTAATCCTCTCTCATACAATAGGTCAACGATACTGCTATCTTAGGTCTATCTAGGTTCCAGATTGCCATAACTAAAGCATCTACAGTGACGTTCTACTCTAAAACAACATGATCCAAGCAGCTCACTCCCCTCCTCCAGGAGTGATACCATCAAAATCTCATCACTAATCGTGTTTTGTGCTCCTCTTCCATCCATGGGTAGACGAAAGTATCATCAACGAACATGAGCACAACCTACTCAAGTGACCACTCTAATCACGGTCCATGAGAACCATAACATATGCTGACATGTTGGTTAGCCCAAACGGCATGACCAACCTAAAATCAAGGTAGTATGTGAAACACTATAATCGACACACTCACCAAATTACTCTCAGTTGGTGCAATCTCACCGAAGGGTCCAACTAAGAGAACATGCTCATGCTATAGAGCTGATCGAACAAGTCATCAACAATTGGGAGTACGAACATGTTCGTTATCTCATCCAGCTCACAACAACCAACAAACAACTCCAAAGAGCCTTCTGTCCTGCTGAAAAATACAACAAGCACATCCTACCCAAAATATACACCCATTGATGAACCATCACCTAATCGGTCATCTGCTCATACCTCTAATCTCCTAAGCTCTTTGGAAACTTTATGCATTAAAGGCATATCTACTAGTCTAATTCCTCTGACCATATCGATACGGAACTCTATCTCTATATGGTAGTAATCCGTTTACCTCCTCGAGCATGCTCGTACACTCTCCAACTACAGGCACAGATGACATCCTATCATGTGTAATATCGAGCGAAATATAAGGCTCCTCTATTGGCAGCCAATCACCCATTCGCTCCTCTACAACCCTGATCGTAATCAATGGTCTCTATCAGTCCACCACTATTCCGTATCGCTTCAGCCAGTCCATTCTTAAACTATAACAACAACCCAACTAAACCCATCACAATCAATGCCTAGCAAACAAAGAACCACGACTCAAATGAGGAAGGTCTCGACAAATCACATAAAGGCTAGCTAAGCCCCTAGCTAGATTTGTCACGATCAAAGATCGGTAATTATCTCAAGTCTCTATCCCAATATCTAACCATCGGGTCTAGACATGAAGGAATATGAAATCTCGATGTCAAATAAAACACGTATGGAACAATCACATGCAGAAAGCATATTTCAAACGGTGATGCCATATTCCTTCTCTTTCGTCGATGGGGCAATCAACGAACCCAGAATATCAATTAATACATATGCTTCCCGATCTATTCCTGCACAACTAGTACATAATAACTCTTCAATATTGGGTACTTCTCGATCATCCTCTCGAAGCCCTCGTCGATGTGATGAATCAATCGAACCCCAAGATGATCTCTCTACCCAATGATAAACTTTAATCCTTTTCTATGTAGAGTATCAACGGGAATAGATGGTACCTCGATATCATATCTAATCTAACCACATACTCCAACATAGACATATCGCCATACTTTAAATGGATGAACTCTAAGTATCCTCGACTTTAGAAAACTCGAGACAAATCTTGTTCGAAGCGAGCTATGGACTAGTTTGAAGGAAATTGGTCCTCGGGAAATAGAGCGACAAAAACACTCCACTAGTTCATCGTCCGTCCTTGGAGTCATCCAGAGGCTAACTTCTACCTCATGCACCATATAACTCTAAGTCATCGAAGATCCTTTTGCAAGCAACCAACCAAACTTGCCTCCCAATGGCCGACTCCATTCCAGGGAACAGCCTACCTCCTAGACTCTCATAATCTATGTATAGCCTAGCAAAGTCGACTCTAGTCAACTACACTTGAGCACCATAACCATCCAAAACAAACTGAGCATCTAAGAAATGGTCCGCACCAACTCTACGGACATATTCTATCAATCAGGGATAGCGACCCTGATCCTTCCCAATATTTAACTCTAAAATAGAGTCAATAGCAATTTTTCTTCCATGCCAGATCATTCCTATTCTATAATAAGGATGATTCATCTCTTATCAAGAAAAATGCATCAATAGTACTCATGCATGCACCCAACTCATATACTATATATACTACTATATTGTTTTGAAAACCAAAATATATAACAAATACGAATTCTCAAGTATATATACACTCTCTAGATCCAGTCTAAAGCGACAACTCCTACCCTTTCTTTATTGGATTGCAGTATCAACTAAGGTTAATCATGTAACATTTGCTCTGATACCAAATATAATGATTGCCCTACACCTACGGTGCATAACAGTAGTCAAAGGAAAGAAAAATAAAGAAGATGTAGAAATAGAAGTGAAAAGAATGGAAAATGAAGAAAAAGGAAGCATCAACTAACCAAATTACACGTCATATATCTCACGCCTCATCAGAGTAAATATAATAATCAATATGGTATAAATCAATAGAGACAGTAATAAAAAAATGTGAAATAGTCATCTGAATAAAGATCCACAAAGTTATTCAACACTATAATAGAGTTTATACAACTGGAAAGTAAACTCAACTGGCACACTGTCTCATAATAGCAAATTAACAACTCAAGGCTCCATAGTGTGTCACAATTGAAATATAATAACAAATGCACATATAAGTATAGATAATCTTCACCTCCTATTGGTCCACCTGTAGAACTCCATAATCATCCTGCTGCTCTTAATCTACTCATTAAAGAGTACTTGAGATAATAAAAAGCAAAACATAAAACCTCGAACCAGACAACAGTTTGGTGTGACTGATGTCAAATCTCAAAATACTATAAAACTTGATAATATATGGAACAAAGAGTATATAAAACATACCTGACATGTCCCTGCAACCACATAGTCAGCATATAAACATAAGTAATATGCTATGCAATAACATTGTAAAAATGGTATACCGTACTCAGTATCTGTCAGGGTGCCTAGGTATCTTTACCTATATTCCCTACTCTATACTAAGTAAACTTCAGGTATCTAGGTATTTCCATCCATACCTACTCCACACTAAATTAAGTCAGAGTATTTAGGTATCTCTACAATAATACCTACTCAGTATGACATCCTTAGGGTGATAGATACTAGTAAGCAACCATAACAAACATAACATCCATTAAATAATATTAATTGTCCACCATTGTGCCAGATATATGAGGACTCATATAACACTCTGCAACTATCAAGGACTAGTGGAAATCCCGGTTCTCTATTGTACTTATGTACAAATGGATCTGCTTCAAACCTTGTACGTTGCCAAGGAATAGAACGCTCCTGTACCTGCTTGATACTAGAGCCCCTCGGGATAGTCCAGGGTACATGGCCATTGCTACTAGCCCTCAGGCATCACCCGCAAATAGTACCCTGCTTCGAGCACGATAGAAAACACTTTGAGTTATCAACAATCCTTAGGCACAAACACATCCATCAAGCCCCACCTTACTAGCTCACCACAGTTTCTGGGCATAAGTCCTAACACTTAACCTAGTCCACTATCTGCAGCATCACTCCAATCTGAGCTGCCATCCTCGAACATGCTCTCCGCCTAAGCTCTCGATCGAAGAACCCTACTTTCATGCCATCTGAAGCCGAGGTCCTGCATGATCCATACAGTCCTGATACTATCATCCCGGAGCCTACTTCAGACATCATCGAGTCACTATCCGCAGTATCAAACTACTAGGTCGAAGCACCATATTCCTACCTCACCATCAAAATCGCTAGGTCGAACACCACATCACTACCTCTCCATCAATATCACTTATCGTAGGTTAATAACATCCAATCTCTAAAATTATCGCACGAACAAACCATCACGTCACGCACCATGATACTTCATCAACGTCTAAGCCATATATCAGCCAAATCGCCAATCGAAAATAGTGATGGACATTGATCACTCTACTATGGTCAGTACCATAATTTTGGTCTTGTACTTAATCGAATGGTTACATACAGACCAAACGGAAACATCTGACACCCACTCTAAAACACAGATCCGTCGGCACATATCCCAAACCCTCTTCTACAGCTCATCTCGTTCATTAGATTTCCACTTGTGCGAAACTCCAATGTACAAGATGGTACCTAAAATCAAATTACCGCTGATAGGCATTTTCAACCAAAACTGCCCAATAATAAACAAGCCAACCATCAAACATACGTCCAAACATTTATACATCTAAACAACCAAACTTCCATCCAAAACAACATACATACAACATAAACAATCCATCCATGTCCATTAATGTGGGAAATAACATC
This sequence comes from Allium cepa, assembly GCA_030765085.1. Taxonomy (NCBI): domain Eukaryota; kingdom Viridiplantae; phylum Streptophyta; class Magnoliopsida; order Asparagales; family Amaryllidaceae; genus Allium; species Allium cepa. The sequence continues at coordinate 942,835,204 of CM060941.1, forward strand.
AATAATAGATCTAATCTATTAATTCACTAACTGCTGCGCGACTATGGAAAATATGCGATATTCTCTAGAAATCATTTTAAAATAATTATATATTCTTTTGTAAAAATATAGTTATTGTATAATGATAGAAATATCATGTTTAAAAACCAAAAATCATTCTCAAACATCAGTATAACACTAAATAATCAACCATAGTAAAGTGAGAGATAATATCACTCACCATAGCCAAATTTGCCCAAACTAGTGCTAAAACACATCTCTAGCCAATATGATCCCAATGCAAGAAACCACATCCAAAATGGATCTCATATGCAAAAGATATTGCCAAAATAAGAATCAATATTATTTAAATCATTAATTAGCTAAATTAAAGACTAATTACCTTAATTAATTTCTTAATCTTTCTTCCTCTTTCTTTTTACTATACGCATGCACAAGAATGCACATGATTTCCATGCATTTCACTCTTCCACCTCCGAAATATCTCGCTCGATAATCAACGAAATTCCAATCTGTCTTCTCCAAATCATTTCTCTACGCTTCCTCTCTGGTCTGCATCCAAGAACATCTTAACCATACATCTCCCTTTGATCGCATCTACCTTGACCTGACGTTAGGCCAAAAATATCGGACCTGCCGTGAATGGATCATACATCGTCAAACTTGGTGATGAGATGCGCCTTTCCATGAGAAACACATTGATGATCGTCGATCTGCCTTTCATTGCCTAAGTCTCCATCGATCTTTAACCCTAGATCCATTGTGGATGGGACGACTTTAATCAATGGCGACTGCATATCAAAAAGAGGGTATGAGATCGAAGCCCTCATCGATACGTATCTTAATGAATCAAACGTTGTTTTTTTAGGCGAGTAAATCTCTACATCTAGATTTTTGGAGAAGAATGATAGAGGTCGTCCATGATTTTTGCTCTCTTATATGAATAGTGAAATGTAATTGGAAAATGGAGGGAAGAGGATCTGATTTGGGATTTATGTAATAGTATTATATTCAATTTATTTAAATTCTCAAATAAATAGTCATGTGTTTCGAGTTCTTACGATTACACGACTCGTCCGATCACCACAAAACTCATCTGCAAACATCACTTTATTTTTCCAAATCCAACGGTACTAACCTCGTTGCCATCTGAGACTGCATCTTGGAATGCTAATTTCACTTATTTTGAGATCGTTTCAACCATCGGATTATTCCATCTCCAAATATAGCAATCCTTGTATTCATTTCAATTCGCAACGTTAATTCAAACTGAACAGAAGTGGTCATAAGTCTTGATTCGGTCGTATAGAAAAATAACATTTTTGAGTTTTCATGTAATTAAGGATTAAATATTTGAATTAACTATTTGAATATCCGATCATTAAAAATAGGGTTCGTCACATGGATGATACAACTAAAGGTCGGATATATCAAGAATTGAATTGGACATTGATTACACGACACGAAGAAGTCGAAAACTAACCATGGTATTGATGATGCAATCCAGAGAGATCGAAGATTAGACATTGGATCTGTATGCCACTTGGCTTGAGACAGCTTGATAGCGATTATCAGATTGAGTCACTGCTTCAACTCGATTGAGCATTCTTATAATAGGATTCTAGGCGACACTAGAAGATTTACAAATAACATTCCAACTGGCGGCAACAAGCTTTCATGATTATTAACCCTTGATTACTCGACATTTGATTTCTATATCTTAACTTAGATCCGTAATGAACACGGGATAATATTAATTTTGATATGTGAATGCTAACTTTGGGGCGAACACGCGGCGATTTTGATTCATGACATAACATACGATATAACAATTCTAGGAGAACACGAAATGTCACTAATGCTCAACCAAGAACTCGAGTCCTTGGTCGTAATGATCTAGAATGATCTTTGATTTACAGATGAATCCGAAGGAATCATATGATTTGACCAGGTTTTATCAGTTGATAGCATGAAATTCAACTACTAGTGAATAACCATCTTCGATATTTATTCTTGAGCAAAGCATGCCTTCTATTCACAAGGCGTACCTTGGGAGCAAATGTTATTCAGCCTTATGGCTAAGCTATATTCGAAAGAATTAGATCGGTCTAGCATAGAAATTACCAAGAAAGAATCCAGAGCGATAACTATCAAACTCGGATATCAAACAAGATTAGGAGATGGAGTCATCGACATGTCAAAGACTCTCAAAATAGCAAACATGCTAAGTAAATCCAAGCCCAAGATCCAAATTTATAAAATCAAGTGAAGTCATGGGTTGGTACCGATCCCTAAATTTTATCCAATTCTATCTCAAACTTCATGCCATAGAAGGCCTTAGTGATTATTAGCCATGTATACTATAAAAAATGGTTATTTCACTATTCCTAACCCAAAAAAATCGATGGATAAATCAACTGTCTTTGCCCAACCTTTGTACCAAGGAATTCACTCAAGTTCAACCCTATATCGATGTAATCAAATGCTAAAGTCAAGAATACAAGTCAATAAAGTAATTTCCGTAAACCAAAGGAGGCCTTATAGCCTATCTTATGGATTGGTACTGATCCGTAGGGCATGGGTCGGTATCGATCCTTAAACATTACTTAATTGACCATGATCTTTTCCGCGCAGCTCCTCATAGACATGGGGAACATAGGCACAAACGTGGTGGGGATAATTTTGTTGACCTTTAGCTATAAATAGAGAAGGAAGGACATTATTTAGGGGACCTTTTTTTCTCATTTAACAAAATTTATGTATTTTCTCTATAATCACACGTATCAACACCGATCCATAGTTACCGATCTGTAATATTAACTCTGTATCAACAGAAACCTAAATAAAGGTCAAGCAGGCATAGGCCTTCGCTTAGACGAACTATTATAATTGCGTGTGTGAGTTCCATTCTTTTTTCATTATTTTTCTTCATTTTATTTTCTTCTATTAATCATTGGGTGTTTGCACCACCTTTTGGCATAAACAACAAGGTTTATCAACCAGACATAGTGTGTGTTCCTAAAAAAATAAAAAGTAAAAAATCAATCACTAACAGGAATTTTTTACACTTTTTTAACCAACTTTATATTAATAGTGGTTAAGTTTTTAACTTCTCAATGCAACGTGATACCACAAAGTTAAAAGTAGGTAATAAAAGCAACACATATGTTTGCACCAAAATATGGCATAAATACTTAAGAGATTATAGTGGGGATAAAAAATGAAGAATAATAAATGAAAACGAAGCAAAATCAATATACATAGAGTTTATAGTGGTTCGGCTAATCGCTGTCTATATCCATTTAGGTTTGTTGCTGATTTGGTTGTTGTTTACAACTTCTGTTCTTATGGATCAGCATGGATCCTTGGGATTAGAAGGCAATTACAGGAAACTAGTAAACAATTATAAAAAAAATCCTTCAAAATGTCCCTCTCCACCTCCATTTATAGCTGAAGGTCGTTGAAAATCCCTCCACCACATTTCCTATGTCCAGAAGAAATGTGCTCGGAAGATCATGGTCGCATCTTCATTTATCATGGATTGATATAGATCAATAGGCAGTACCGATCTATAGGATTTTTTGTGGACCTTTCATATGGCCTTGTGTAGATGTGACTTGCTAGTAACTTCATGTTTTCCATCCTGATTGCTTTGCTAGAAGCTTATTTCAGAGTCAATAGCTTGGATCGGTGGTGGATAGAGTTCCTGACTTCACATGCTTGAGATGCTCTAAGGCAAATGGCATGTGAAAGATTCATTGAAGCTTGGAATGAGTTGCGATCACCATGGGTTGGAGGTAGAGGGGATGCAAGGTGATATGGATGAAGTTGTATGGATTGGTACCGATCCATGGCTTAGTTCCAATCATGGAATTTGTGTCTTATACTTGGATTATAATGGCAAGCAGGATACTTTCAAAAATTGATTGGTATGAAAATGAGTATATCTCTTTATCTCTTTTAATATCCGAGTTTAGTAGTTAATGCTATGGGTTGCTGCTTAGTGATTTCTCTATACGATTGTTCTGATTCATCCATATATGCATTGGTCACAAAGCTGGATAACATTTGCTCTCCAAAACACGCCTTATGAATGGAAAGTTTACTTTGCTCAAGAATAAATATCAGAGTCAATGAAACATTAGCGGTTGAATTTTTTAGCCATTAACTTGCCGTACAACGACGAATCGTTCGGTTCCATCGGACTTGCTTGAAAACTAAAGGTCGTTCCAGACTATTATAGCTAAAGACTTAAGTCCTTACTTGAGTGTTAGTCAAAAGTCATCGTTCCATGTTCCCCCGGAGTCATTATATCACATAGTATATCATAAGTCAAGATCGTGTTGTATGCTTTAAATTCAGTGGCTTGATTCAATAATCGCTGTCAAATTGTTTCAAGATCAAGTGGTGTTCAAAACTAAAGTTTAATTTTTAAGATCTTAGGGTCATTTATTCGATGACCAATTCAATTCATGGTGATTCTGGATCATTATTCAAATCTTCGACCTTTTCGAGCTGCAAGTTCATTTTTGATCTCTTCAGATCTTTCCTTGATCTATCCAAACCACTAATCCAATCATCAATCTCTCTATATTATTAACTCAATTGTTGATCTCTCCGGATCGTTAATCCAATCATCAATCTCTTCGGATCATTAAATCAATCATCGATCTTTCCAGATCGTTGGTTCGATCATTGATCTCTCCGAATTGTTTAGCATCTAAACTAGGGTTCGATCTCTCCGGATCATTTGACATCTAATCTAGGGTTTGATCTCTTCAGATCTTTGCTAAGTCCAATCCAATCATTCTATAACAAAGACCTCAATGTCCCTATCTTGATTATTTCTCAATCTTATAGGACTGTTTAACATCCAATCTAGGATTTGATCACTCCGGATCCGTGTTGAGTCTAACCCACTCGTTCCCCGACAAGAGGAATTAACATCCAGGCAAGTCCATTCTCTCATTCTTCGGTAAAGGGGCTTACCTTCGCACAATCCCAATCCACTTGCTTTCCAATAAGGGGGCTTGCACCTTGTGCTCATGGCCCTGTTTCTTCGAATAAGATTACCATGATCAATATCAATCATCATGTTTAAGTGGTTTTCAAAATCAAGATTTCAAAGAACTTAAGTTTCAACATCTATCACAACATTTATGCATAAACTCAGCCTAACATCCAACTTTAGAGCGTGCCTAGAGACCAGTCAAGGTCCCATACATGAGTAAGAGGTTTGACTGTAATGCTATATCATCTATTGAAAATAGAAAGCAAAGCGTGGGAATTGAACGCGACTCCCTACTGTCCCTATCATGGGATAACTATCCTCGGCCCACCTCCAAGGCTACGTCGATTTGCTATAGATGATGGTTGCTCCTGTTCCACTACTGCAATTCGGCTTCTTACATGTTTGTACAACTGGTTGTTCCTAACCTATTCCTCAATTAGGTCGCAAAAGTTCCAACAATCGTTTGTTTCATGCCTATCCAGCTCATGAAGTAGAATGTATTTTCCTAATCTTCGCTCCCGAATGGTGGGTTCTCTTCTCCTTGATTTCTGGTAGAGAATATGCTCCATAGTATCTAGGTAAATCCTCTTTGGGGTTTTGTTCAATTCTATGTAAGAAGAGAATTTCTATTCCCTTCCCCACAGCTTTGGTCCTCCAAAACCGTCATCAGCCTTTCATTTTCTTTTATCTTTGCCAAATCCTGCCCTAGACAGTCCTCCATCATCCAGCGCATTAAGCTTTGCCTTTCTAGTTTCGACATCCTCTTTACTTAAGTATCTTTCAGCCTTATGGTAGAATTTCATGAGATCCGCCAGTAGATCCCTTTCCAAAGTAATCTTAAAATCTATCTTACCAGCAACTCTTGAAACAACCGCCATCAAAACAACCGATGGGACCGGCTTACGAACCACAACTGCTACTGTGTCAAATCAAGTCAGATAACTCCTTAAGGTCTCTTTGACCATTTACTTCATGCTCGATAGCGTCACCACATTCTTTGGTTATGAAACATGAACTCTGAACTGCCTCATGAATATGTTCACTAACTTAGTCCACATGCCGATTGAATTGTTCTCCAGCTATCTAAACCACATTGCCGCTAAATCTATTAAATACAAGAGGAAATATCATCCCATCACTTCTTCATATGCACACAACACCTTTGTATGTCTGATGTGTCTTATTAGATGAACCGTTGGATCAGTTTTTCCACCATACATTTCCAACATCGATAGCTTGAAATCAGGCGGATTTCTTGCATACCAGATATCAGGAGTGAATGGATTTCTAGTCACGTCATCCAGACCAGAACGTCAGGCTCTGGTCCGGACCCTCTCATTGATCATCTAACCATCTCAGCAATTCTGTCGTTGTCATCTGATAAAAGCCTCCGTTCCATATTTTCATTCCGTCCCCCGTTCCTGGAATGAAATTCTGGCACGTACTCCTCTGGATATGCATTTATATTTCAATTCATGTTCTGTTGTTCAGCAGCATTCTCAACACAATCACCCTCTAGTCGCTGGTTCAAGACAACATTGCCCCTATAGATTCTTGGATCGGTCAATGGCGCTTTACGGAAGTTGCTCCCATTTGCTATGCTTCAAATCTAGTTATGTTTGCCTCACTTCTGGCCTCTGATTTTGGTTTGTAGCAACTTTAGCTATTCCTGGTTATTCGACCCTTTTGAAGAATCCCTCCATCATCTCTTCTTGGCAGGTTATCATCCTATTCTACATCCTTGCCATCATCGTCTCTATCTCATCTCTTATTATGTAGATGGAAAGGGTTAGTTCCTAGGGACACTTCCTAACTACCCCCTTGTCCTTTTTGGCTTCCTCTTGCAGCGGTTTTAGGTTGATGGTCTCGTCATCCTTTTCAATCTCAAGTCTTAAACGTATGAATTCAAGTATTTCTCAGTGAAAACACCAAAATATTTGCACCAAAATGTGGCACAAACATCCAAGAGATTATAGTAGAGAAAAAAATGGAGAATATTAAATAAAAAAGAAGTAAAAGCGATACACACATATTTTATATTGGCTCGGCTAATCATTGCCTACGTCCACTTAACTTTGTTGCTGATTTGGTTGATGTTTATAACTTTTGCTCTTATGGATCGATATGGATCTCCAGGATTACAAGCGAATTACAAGAAATTAGTAAACAATCGAAAAAAAATCTTTCTAAATGTCCCTATCCACATCTATTTATAGTTGAAGGTCGTCGAAAATCCCTTCACTACATTCATAGCCATGTTCTCCACGTCCAGAAGAAAATGTGCTCAGAAGATCATCATCATCATTTATCATGGATCGGTACCAATACATAGGATTGTTTTATGGACCGTTCCCCGGATTCGTGTAAATGTGACTTGCTAATAACTTCATGTTTTCCATCTTATTGTTTTGCAAGAAGCTTTTTTTCCGATTCAATTGGTTGGATCGATGGTGGAATACAGTTCCTAACTTCACATGCTAGAGATGCTCGAAGGCAAATGACATATGAACGATCCATTAAAGCTTGGAATAGTTGCAATCATCATGGGTTGGAGGAGAGGGGATGCAAGGTGATGTGGATAAAGTCGTATGGTCAATCCATGGCCATGGAAAGGTACCGATCCATGACTTAGTTCCAATCTTGAAACTTGGCTCTTGTACCTAGACTAGCATGGCATGCGGGCTAGTTTAGGAAGTTGGTTGATATGCAAATGAGTATATCTTCTGATTTCGTTTGATATCCAAGATTGGCAGTTATCGCACCATATTCCTGCTTGGTGATTTATCTATTCGATTGTTCTGATTCAACCAAATATGGTTTGATCACATAGCACAAATTACATAAGGGGAAACAAAAATGCCTGCAGTGATCGTCATAGTGCAACATAAGTAAACCAGCTTTCAAAATAAGCTCAAGAATTGCATACGATCTACTTTGTAGATTGTTGTTATATGCAAGATTTTATTTAGTCCACAAAATACGAAGAAAAATCCTTGACTCACGGCAATTTTCAAATTGACAGCACATTAATCTGCCTTCTACATGATGTGTCAAAACCAAAGAATATAATATCTTCCACATAGTGTTTGTGTGTAAAGAAGAACAATATACGAATCCAAGATGAAAAAGGAAGCATTTTACACAGTACATGAACTATTCAAAATTTCAAATATATTACACAGTACAGTCCAGTTATTCACTACTCCTTAATAGTGACATAGGTGATCATAATAAAATTTAGAATTTATTTTATGAGTACAAAATCTAAACAAGTAAACAAACATGCCTAAATTAATTTCATCCAACATACATATGCTATGGATCTATGTAGGGATATATGCATGTGTTTTTATATATGTAGAAGTGCACACAGACACACCCCTACATACGTATACATTGAATACAGATACATTTTTATTCATATATACATGCATATGTAAGCATGTATAAATGTATACATACATGCTAGAATAGTTGACAACATAATCAATATAAATGTAACCAATTCTAACACAAACATAATGTTTATAGTAGAAGTGATAATGTAAAGAATACACTCTCATGTGTTGTAGTCGAATAACATCATTTTAACTAAAGCTATCACATACTAAACGCAATAGCAGTTCTAGTACTGAAGAAGGAGCGTTAATTTACAAAACAAGAGGAATTTTAAAAAGAATTCTTTTAACCCTGGATGACCATGTAATTTAGACATGAGTAAACAACGATCTCAATTTAAAATCATATACACATTATGCTATATATAAGTTGTAAGTTTTCCTGTAACAGCCTTTGCACCGATGTATAAAAAATACAAAACAAGCAGATGAAGATTAGTGATCATCACATTTACCTGTTTTCACTTCGACTTTCAAATGAATCGTAAATGATCTTCCAAATCCCAGGTCATGAAACAATATATAAAGGCAGTCAAACTTCTTTTAACAAATTTAAAAATAAACATAAGCATATTGGAAGCACGTACTATGTTGATATTTTTCTTAGATTTGTTGTCATATGGCCCATTAACATCACAAATTGACGTGACAAAAAAAGAAAAAAATTATGGCCGCCATTAATCATCTACAACACAGTTTACTACGTACAAAAGAATGTTGTCGTTTTAACGGAATTATAAAAAGCATAGTTTTCATAACCCTACTCTGCCGCGGTTGAACCGCGAATAACCTCGAGTCATGGAGGTCAAAGGTCAGGAACTCAATCAAACCTCCTTCATGCAAGAACCTTGGTTCGACCTTTGAATTGGCGGTTTAACCCTTCATTTGAACGCGGTTGAACCCTCTCATATGCGTAATTTCTTCGTTTCAAAATATGTTTTCAAATCTTCGTTCGTTTTATGTTCGTAATTAATGCAGCTAGTGTAATAAATTTTGTTTAATTTTTTCATATTTCAATTAATATGTGGATTATGAATTAATATCGTATATATTTATTGAAAATGTTGATTTATTATGTACTTATGATTGATACGTTGCATCTAAATGTATTATTTTTCAAAAAAAAAAATATGCGTTCTTGACGGTTCGACCGGTCGAACTCTCGAAACTTCGAATCTTGAGTCCTTACGGTTTGATTCACGGTTCGATTATGAAAACATTGATAAAAAACATTACTTTTTGTTTCTTTCTACATCCTTCTCTCTTCGTTCCTTTTTCACACAAAAAAAAAAAAAAGCAATTGTACATCGTTTTAGATTTAGATGTATCAGGAAATTAGCTCTCGGGCAAGAGAATAACCAGACCGTGTAGTAATACACCGTTATGAAGAGAAAAATAGTACGCAGTAAATTAAAAGGTCCAAAAACAACGATCACCAAAGAGAAATAGTTAAACCTTAGTCCTAAAAGGCCTACAAAATGGCTGCAATGGTAAGTTGAATGAATCCGCAGCTGGCTAAAACAACAGGACAAGTTCAAATACAGCTTGACACAACAAAAGACTTTTCACAAATCCTAATAGGTGGATGTAAAAATTTATTTCTTTGGCACATATTGTTTTATTTGAAATAATGTAAAATAAGAAACTAAACAAAAATATCATATGTACTTAATATTACAGCTTTCATTGAGTTCCAACGTCCACTATTTATTGAAATTATTTTGCAATTCTTTTATAACTACTTACATATGAAGAGAAAGAAAATAGACGAACCTATAACGATACACACGAACAACTCCAAGTATGGTTAAAGACTAAAATCATCAAAAAATGGGATTATAATATTTTGTATCATTTTTATATTAGATGCATACAAAATTGTCGATTTATTTGAAGTTGAACCATATTTTTGTTCATCATCAGTAGTAGTAGTAGTAAAAAAACATAAAAATCGATGAGAAATTGGGTTCAAATGACTCCACATGTATAGAAATTGTCTGATTAGGGTTATGACTTATAATAATAACAATCTTTGCTAAATCTGAATAATCTGAAAATATAAACATTGAAACAAAAAAGGTTAATCCACGTCTGGGGTTACATTTTTTCTGAAATCTTTACGCATCACAAAAGTTTTTGAATGATGATGGAAAATCAAATTAAGCCTCCTGATATCAGTGAACTTGCATACTGAACTCAAAATATCTTTTATTTTGTACGCGAAAAATCCTAGCTATGGTTAACAATGCAGCTCAAAGAAGGAATGTCCACTAAAATAAGTTGTAGTCTTGCACGCTAACTACTTCAACAACCCTTAATATGAATTTCCTATGCCCAAAACCAACCAATTATGATAATATAAAATCAACAAAGAAACCAAAAGGAATACATGGCATTTATGAATTAGCTAGGATAATAATTTGTTAAAATGTATATGCTGCAAATTTATGAAATTCTTGATTTCTTCTATTCATGGAATAACTAGAGAGAGAATTTTCACAGTTACAAAAAAAAGAATGAGCTAACTGACCACAGAAATGAACCAGAATAGAAACAGATATCTGTACAATGAACTATCAAAGTAGGGCAAAGATGCATACCAATTATCATTTCTAAAGAACAAATAGCATTAAAAGAAGTCTTACTTTAAACGTAACCAATATAACGGGTTGAAACATATTACACTATCCTCAAATCATTGACGAAATGTTTGAAATTGAACACCCTGCCATAACCCTTAACATCTTCTCTAAACTCGTATGACTCAAATCAAAGTGCTTTAAGAAAATGTAGGCATTAAGGAAAGCATAAACCTATTTCTCGCTCATTTTTTTCTCATTAAATAGTAACATAGCGTAATCTTTAATTTGGTAATAATGAAATAAACAACATCCATTATCACTATTTATGATTTCAGAAATTAAAACATGGTTGAATTAGTAATAGGCTTCATTTATTATACGCGTCGAGTAAACGTAATAATCAGTGATGCGGATAGACGAGTTTTAAGTTGGTATTGAATTGGCATTACCCGCTTGTATACAATGGTAACACCAACTCAATAGATGGCAGAATTTCGTTGTTTAATTCTCTGTATCTATCATGAGAACACTGACCACTAATGAATCACCACAGATGATGAAGATCTGAAAAGTTGTAATGAATGCACGATGATTTAAAGTGAAAAGGCAGGAGTTTGTATCTTCATCTATAGGAGGATAGGACGAAGGGAATGGTAACTTAATGTAACGCCCCTGAATCTTAGTCCCACATTGTGGAAAAACACTATGAAGTAGGTGTTTATATACAAAAGCCTACACTTACAACAACGTTGAGTTTTTTAGGAATAAAACCCTACACCTTGATTTGGCCCATGAGACTGAGACTATTTAGTAGAGGACAACATTTAAGTTAAGTGAGGTGTGGGCTATTACAATGAATTCTTATATATCAAAGCATACAATTATGGTATTTTAATATGAGAAGCAATAACCACATCGGCAAGGTGGAGTTTCTATTTTAAGTGATAGATAGATTGTTGAAAATAAACTTGATTTTGTATTTTGCTAATCTAGAGTTTTCCATAGCGAAAATACCTAAAATATATGTTTAGATATTTATGAAAGAGCTAAGATCAACGACCCTTCATATTTAGCACCATCAACAACCCCCGATATCAACCACATTTTTATATTTAAATAATCTACTTTTCTCTCTCATGTCACATGGATGAGTTATTTAAATATAAATATGTGGCTAATATCATGAGCCTCATAATGGTGCTAAATAAGGCGGGCTGTGAATCCATATATTTAAAATATATGTATAGGAGTTTAGGAGATATATATAAAGAATATGTTAGTGTATTCTAAACTAGTGAATCTTCACTTTTTATTTAAGATGCAAATTAGTAAAAATATGGGTAGATTCGCTTATTTTTCTTCCAAGGAAAAAGTATGAACATTTAAAATCAATGTTAGAAATAAAGTCTTCTTTTCCTTTAAGAAAATGTATTTTTTTCTCCAATCTCCCATCTATCTCAGTTACATTTTCCTGAAAATCAAATTATTCTCTATAAAAAAAACTCCCAATAGTCGTATTCGAGCTACATTGATATCAAGGAAAAATGGTGGGTAGACTAAGGTTAATTATTTAAAGTTCTCATAATTAAGAATGAGTAGTATGATAATTGGAGCATTCACATAAAGACACTGATTAAGTCAAAAGATGTGTGAGATGTCATAGAAAATGATATAAGAAACGAGTCGATGTCACCACTTTATCTCAAAGTGAAAGAGGTAATTTGAAGAGCTTGAAGAAAAATGATCAATAAGCTCTTGTTATCATTCACTAATGTTTAGATGAAGTTATATTCAAGAACGTAGAAAATTTGTATACTAGTAAGGAAACATGTGATATTTTGGCAAACACATTTAAAGAAATTGATAAAGTGATGAAAATTCAATTATAACTATGCGAAGTTTGTTTGAATCTTTATGCCTTAAATCATCTTAATAAATCGATGATTATTTTTTATGGGTTTACTTATTGTCATTCAAATGAATAGATGTGGAGAAAAAATGGATTATTTTTGTATAGTTGAGAAAATTCTACAATCTTTGTATTCCAAATTTAACATCATAGCTTTAGCAATTGAAGAATCTAAAGATGTAAAAACCATTTTATTCTTAGCACAAATAATAAAGCTTGAGAGAGGACTCTAATAGGCGATTGATCCCACTTAACTTCGTAACTTTATAATAAAGGATTCGACCAAATGACAATTTGCATAATGACTTTTTGCGGACCTAAGAGTAGTGCGCTTGACTGAGAATTTATACAGTCAAAGCGCTTAGCGGTTCCATAGCTGTGGAGTTGTAAAAGTTATGGTGGAGATAAAGTAGGGATAACAAAAATAGCAGAGGTATAAAAAGCTTAGTTGAATATAAAACAAAGTATTTAAGTTAATTTATTCTCATTCTCGCATCATTTGTTTAGGAAGAAGCAATATTGTTTAATCTCATATAACGAAACTGAAGAATATCATAATTTATGCTATCCAGATTTAGTGAATATAATATATTTGTAACTTATATTGAGCATTTTTGTTTTAATATTAGGTTTTAACCCAACTTTGTTGATTTAGTTTAAAAGAGAACTTGTCAAATCAATATTTCTATATTAATGTTGCTAAAGCGGGTACTAAAAAGCCTTGATTTAGCTGGTGTAGTAGAAAATAACGAAGCTTAAAGCGGATCTACTGTTTACCGACGACGAACCCACTGTTCACTAGCGCTATATTGAAAAAGCGTAGTTGTCGAAGAGCGCTACATATTGCAGTGCGGATTTTGCGGGGTTTAGCACGCCTTTAACTGCACAACCAGGAATTCTATCTTACTCAGCCGTCTTCGACCTCTTGAATCATAATATATAAGGTTGACTTAGATTTAGTACCAACAGGTGAAGTCAGTCATTTTGTACGTAAGAAAAAGTATGAACGTTTGTAATTAAAGTTAGAAATAAAGTCTTATTTTCTTTTTTTTAAAATTATTTTTCTCCAATCTCTCATCTATCTCGGTTATCTTCTTTTAAATTCAAATTTATTCCTTATCAAAAAAACTTCCAACATATATGAGTGTTGGGAAAATTCCAATAAACCCGAACAACAAAGTGGAATTAACAATAGAAAGTGTTGATGGTGAGATAGAACAAATAAAAGTCTGATATTCCAATTAGCAAGAATGGATCACAAATGAGCAAACAAAAAATAATAAGTGACTCAAGAGATTTATAGTGGTTTCGCTAATGCATGACAATGTAAATTCATTTTGGAAAGAGGATATCTTTTTTACTTTCATGAGTGAAAAGATATTACGAGATTGGTTCCAATTTAGAGGATAAACATAGAGAAGAAGAAACAACATAATCCTCGTTTTCAGATAGGTTTAGACAAAACAATAAAACACAAGTCTATTTATGATGTTCTTTAGATGCTCTCCATCGTTGGATCACAAAATATATGGAAGATAAGTTGAATCCTTGGTGGAGACTCAAACTCTGCCGAAAAGGGAAAAAATACCTTGGAAATTCGAGCATCATTTTTTTCAGATTTACCACCATCAATCGCTTGGAACTTTTCTCTAGTCAATTGGTCCAGTGACGGGAAAAGAGTTCCAATCGACTCCAAAAGTAGGAATGCATTTGGCAAATAAAAGGCCCTAAAACTTGGTTAGCTAGTAAAATCATTGGTCAGTTTGAACTTTCACCAATTAACAGGTAATTTTTCCAGTCGATTGGAAGTCTGTGGCGCTGATGCTATAGACTTCTAGACTCCTCCTTCTTCGACTCTTCTTTGAAGCTTCTCTTCCCAACTTTTACTTCTCCATACGACCGTTTTTCTTTGATGCCGGAAATATAGTATCACACCTAAAAATCTCCACCTTGATACTATGTTTCCCTACTAGTTATACAACTTCACATACACCTTTTATACTCCAAGAAATCTAGGATATGAGTCCCCAACGAGCTAGCATGCACATTACATGTTGCATTTTATCAACGAATGCCACCAGGGCAACATCCCACTAGCAAAGTGTTGAAAGTACCCTCTTCATGTAGTACACATAAGTCATCATAATTAAAGCTAACATTTCCATCTACCAACTCACTGTCCCCCTATGTCACCATCTAGCAACTAGCAGTCAACAAGTGGACAAAGTTCGAGCAACTTTGCAACATATAAGGACCTGGTGAATATATCTGCTACTTTATGCTCTTTGCGAATCTTCTAAATTCAAATTAGCATCTCTTCATTCATTAAGACAAGAAAATACTCTATAACCACTATATGCTTCATTCTTGAGCTGAAATCCATACTTTCAGCTAAGTAAATTGCATTTTGGCTATCACAACACACCACTACTCCATCATATATGAAGCTCAAATTACGCATTAACAACTTCAAATATAGTTCCCCTTAGCTGCTTCAACAACAGGTATAAACTCTGCTTCTATACTAGAAAAAGTAGCTATAGTCTGCTATCTCACTCTCTAACTAATAGTTGTCCCTCCAAAAAATGAACACATAACCTGAGATTGACTTCCTTCAATCTCCATCCCAATATAGCAAGAATCACCAAATCCAACTAAGTGAAATCTGTAGCTCTACCATCAAAATTAAGCCCATATTCAGGGTTCCTTTAAGATATCTAAAAATGTACTTCACTGCCTTTCAATGCATCTTAGAATTGCCATAAATCTACTAACCAATCCAACAGCCTTTGTGATGTCAGGCCTAGTGTAAACAATAACATACACCAAGCTACGAACTTCTCTTGCATATGGCACCTTCTCCATGTAGGTATTGTCCTTCTTTGAGATCGAAAGGCCTTCGCTAGAAAGTTACGTACACCTTCTAAATATATTCCTTTTGAGTGAACCTTAAAAGCCCTAGCTTTCTATCCCTTTCGATTTCTATACCCAAAATCTTCAACTTTGATCTACCGATTTCAGCTTTATCCTCGGAAGCAATTAGTATATCAACCACATATAAGAGAAAATACATCCAACCATTACTCTTTAAATTCTTGAAATGCGCACAAGCATCTTTGATACAATGATCAAAACCAAGTGAAAACCAAAAAAGTTGGATCTCCTGTATCGCTGTTTAGGCGATTGCTTACACCCACAAAGAGATTTCTGCAACTTGCAAACCCAATCTTCTTTCCACTTATGACAAATATTTTTGGCTGCATAAAATGGTGTTCTTCAAGTCGCCTTATAGGAATACAGCCATTCACATCAAGTTTCTTCAATTTGAAATCATGAGTCCCAACTATGCTAAGCAAAACCCGAATAGAGGTATTGTAGAATCGATTTCAACTTAGAGGGGGGGGGGGTGAATATGGTGATAGTATTAATTATAAAAATTAATTGCGGAAGCTTATAAAATAATTTCAACACAGACCACAGAATAGTAGCAGCACAGATAAAAGCAGAATAATAAATGTAGAAATAGAAACGACACAGAATTTACCCAGCTTCGGCAAAACCCTGCCTACGTGCTGCCCCCAAGGTTTCTACTAGAAATTAGATAGTCACACGCTTACACGCGTAAACTCGCGACACCCGCTACTGACTAACCTAACTCTACGCTCAAAACCCTGCCATAACTCAGCCACTGAGTTGCGAATTCTCAAGCTACGCCACGTAGCTTGTCCCCTAGTCACACGACTAGGAAATACAACGGTTTAAAAAAAGATTTAAAATTAAAGACAAATTTAAAACAAATAATAAGATAAAACCCTTAAACAAAAGCCCTTATTTTAAAAAACAAAAACCCTAGAACTTAAATGCCGGCCCCTTTTATTATTTCGACCCAATCCTTTTTTATTCTTTGGGAAAATGGCAGCCGTTCTCTCGTTCGTTCCTCTTTGTGAAATTAGGACTTTGTTCTCGATCCAGATTAGGGCTTTCGAATGCCAATTTATGTCGATCTAATCTGTGGTTGTTCGAGAGTTGCCTTGCTCGATCGATTTCTCGTTGCTCTCTCTGGCTACTTCGAGTTGATGGAGTTCAACTTCGATTCGGTATATGATTTTCTCCTTTTGTTTTCTGGTTTGATGCTTGCTTGAATTCTGATGTTTTTTAATTTGCCGATGATGACATTGGGATTTTAGTGCTTGAACTCGATCGATTTTTCCACATCCCGATGATGATTTGGGTGTTGCATTTATAAGAATTCTATACTTTCCTATTTCATTCTTTCCTGACTTGATGCACACGGCTTTGATTATGAAACATTCAATTTTTCTTGGTTGATACGGCAACCACTTTCCTCTTTTACTTTGCTTGGACTTTTTCAAAGACGTATTTTATTTCGTTGAATTCTAACTTCGGCTTTACTGTGTATTGCGGCTTTGAATTTGTTACGTGGTTACCACGGTGTTGAATTTATTTGACTTAGGCCATTTTTGATTTCGTGAATCATATCCACGGCTTCAACTTCTCACTGTAACTTGACTGTGGTTTTTGTTGACTTCGGTTAATCCATTCATTATCTGATTATCCACGGCTTCAAATTGATTTTGCTTGATGTTGTGCACGTAGTATCTTTGAAGTTGCACTCTGGTTCATTATAAATTGTCACTCCCCATGTATTAGCAGTTTACATTTTGGATTGTATTGTCTTGAGTATTTGCTGCATTTTCAAACACGTTGATTGCCTTTGTGGTCTGGTTCCTTCATGTTGTTGTTCTTGTATCATTACTGTTGTTGTTGCTGATATCTTGGTTCGGTCTGTCATTTGAGTTGTTGCAGTGTTCCATACTTTAGTTCGAGCCTTGTTCTTCATATCATGTGTACAGACTTCATTGGATTAGTTGGCACTGTTTATTGGTCCTGTTGCATACTGAGTCTTGATATCACTTGAACATTACTGTTGGTCTATCTAGATTCAAAATCTGGTTTCTGTGAAATTGTTGCTTGATTATTTTGGAACTTCTTCTCAGGCATTGATATTGAAGTGTTTCATAATCACTGGTCCATAGCACGGTCGTGGTTTTGAAGTTCCTGTCATTTGTTGATTTTGTTCTTTGGTCAGTAACTCCTTTGATTTGAGATTCACTTCATGTTGCTGTGTTTGTTGAATTCACTACTGGTCTCTGTCCTGTGCACATTGTCGCCTTAGTCCTGTTGCATGCATTGTTGATTTGAGTTGCACTGTACTTTAGTTGTTGGCATTGCTTTGTCTCGACTTTATTGGTGCATTGTTGCTGTAGCTTTTTGAAGCTCGAGTTTCTTAACTCTGTTCACTTTGAGTTGTTTGAAGTTACCACTTACTCGACCTTTGTTGCCTCTGTTCATTGTGGTAGTAGCTGTCTTCACTGTCCACCTGTATCATGCTTGGCTTTGTGTAGTTGATGTTGTACACTGTCTTGTGCATTGCCCCATACATATTGTCACTGTTTGATATAGTTTGGATTCGGGCTTTGACTTATGTCACTGATTTTTGGTCGAGACTGTTTTTCCATACTTGCACATTTTTGAGTGCACCTGTGTTGAATCCAGTTTCACAACTCGGGTTTGACCTTGTGCTGAAGTCGAGATTTTATTTATGTTGCACCTGAGTTGAACCCGTATTTGGGTTTGACCTGTGCTCACGTGTCCCTGTAAATCGATCAAGTGTATATTTCGGTGTGCACGGCCTTGTGGCATATACAGTGATACACTGTGTATGTTGCAAGCTGTTTGTGTATGATGAATTCAAATTTAAATAATGACGAACAACCCAAATAACTGAGGCAAATCATATTTTCAAAAATCATATTTCATTTTATATTGCAAAAATATTTCT
Source organism: Allium cepa (assembly GCA_030765085.1). NCBI lineage: Eukaryota > Viridiplantae > Streptophyta > Magnoliopsida > Asparagales > Amaryllidaceae > Allium > Allium cepa. The sequence continues at coordinate 942,853,967 of CM060941.1, forward strand.
TTTTCAATTTTACTGCGTTAGTGAATATTTTTGCAGATTGCTCAGATGCTGGATTCTAACTGGAATGAAGTTGAAGATAAAATACAAGTGTGAGTGATATGTGGTGAGGAATTTATGTAACTTAAATGGTGATGTAATTGTAATCAAATTTGTATATGTATAGTGAGAGCTTGAATTTATACTATTCAAAATTGTAATAAATATTTGTTTGAACAAAATTTCTGTTTGAATTCAAATTCTGTGTTATTTAATTTTATCCAGCAAATATTTATTTAACCTATGAAAAATAAAATAGTACATTAAAAAATACATTTAAATGAATGTATATATGTTTATTATCATCAAACAAAAACCATATAAGCGCATATTCAACAATCTCCCCCTTTTGATGATAACAAACATATATTTAAGATTTTGACTGAGTTAAATGTATTTGATCAATGATATACTCTAATTGCTCCCCCTATTTAAATGCTTCCTCTCTGCATGATGCTCCCCCTACATATATGCATACAAATAGAAATATATAAATAAGCTAGATGCAAATGGAAAAGTATTTGACCTTTGCTTGATTCTATTTGACAAAATCTTAACTTTTCTCTCCCCCTTTTGTTATCAGCAAAAGAATAATAGTGTTAGAGAAAAATAAAGATAAAGTGATTCAATATTAATCCAACATTAAACTCAAATTGAATATAAATATTAAACTTCAATAAAAATCAAACAAAAATCAGAACTACCCTTGTTAGGCGCATATTCCACTTTTAGAATTATGGAAATGATGTTCTAATATAAAATCATACAATTGTATCAACTTGTGGTATATTTATATCAGGAATTTGAATATCTACTAATCATGCATAACCGTTAGGACTTTTAAATGAGATTAGTAGTATTCTAATTTAATTTTTAAAAATGAAATCAAGTATCTTCTAACCACGCATGACCGTGAGAACTTTTAAATGGGATTAGAATCAACTTGTCTATTTAATCAATTAATTTTGATATGCGTTCCATACATGCATAACCGTAAGGACTTTTAAATGAGCATGGAAGCACATAATCAAAAATCCAAGTAATTCACCCATGCATAACCGTGAGGACTTTTAAATGAGAGTGAATACTTTGGATATTTATTTATTTTTACAAAAAATATGAAATGAAAAACAAATGATCCCTGATTATAGTACCACATATCGACTAACTATATTTAAGTTTTGATAAACCATGGTCGATAGAAATATGATAGATATAGAAATGGTCATGGAATCTTTACCCAACAAAATGTTTTATAACTCTTGTTTGAATTCCTAAAGAAAATTTTCAAATATACTCTCTTGAGTAATGCATGTTAAATATCAACACTTATCACCTTTTCAATCACTATTTATCTTTTTGATAATTAGTAGGGAGTCGGATTAGTCAAAATTTGTCATTTAAAATCAAATAAAAATGACTAATCTGAAAATATGGTCAAACAATTATTTTCTCGAAGGGGTTATATGAAAAAAATTCTGCTAATTGAAAATTATTTGTAATGAAAAATATGCAGATATTTACTTTGAAAAACGATGCAGTTACTAGATGTCTCACCATAAATCACGTTCAACTAGTAATTTTTCTTTCAACTAGATTACCAGTGTAATCTGCATCTGAATTTCTCTTTCAATCCAAAATATCACTAACTATATTTGATAGACAAGATCATGAAGTGTGCATGAAAACTCAAACCGCATTCTAAATGGCATTCTCTTAAATTTGGATTGAAGCCGTGTAAATAATCAGAAAATCGTGAATATAGAATTAGCCATATTATAACCAAAAAATATTATCATCCAACAAAACACTATATCCAAACTAATATATATGAAGTAAATCAAAGAATAGTGTTTTTGGCATAAATGTAATTGGCCAACTATGTTGAAACAAGTCAGAATCAAAATCATCACCTCTTCACCATCTCAATGTTGGCTGATTTTAATTCAGACTAAGGTGCGGATCATCACATTTAATATACCGTTCAAATAAATATACCATTACCTGTTTTACCTTTACGATATTTTTCGTTGTTTACCCATTGTGATTCTGTCACCTTTATAATAGGCTAAGGAACTTTGCTTTGTCGCCCGTTGTGTTTTTGGAACAGCCAAAAATCCAGAAAACACTGTTGTTGTTCCTTAGCCTGCCACCACACCTACACGGGAAAAGATTTATGTGACCTATTTTTTTTTATAGGTCCATGGTTGTTAGTGGCAGAAGATTTAGAAAAATAATTTTGTGGAGACCCAAAACTATTTATATATGTTCCTTTTGGCACCCAAATTTGTTTAACTTTGAGAGATTTTATATTTGTGCCTTTTGGAACCCAAATTGGTATGGTTTTCACATGTTTGGGTCTATACCAACAATTATTGTGATCGTGTCCATATTTTCTACAAATTGTGCACGTGGAATTTTCTTGATTAATATCGCTTTCAACATTTTCAGATTGATTATATCCAAGTACTTTTCTAGCTGTATTAACAGTTTGCTTCCCTAATAGCAGATTCAATGATTTCTCACTTTTTGAAAATTTATCTAAAGTTATCGACAATTGTTGGACTTGTATTTTGAGAGATTCATTTTCTTTCAATAATTGTGTGCACTTTCTGATAGAATTTTCTCTCCTAGTATTTTCGTTCTCTTTCAAAATCAGAATTTCATTTTCAAGTGATTTTATATTAATTTCTGATTTTTTAATTTCTTCTTCGAATGTTGGACACTTATCACACTTAGGGATCCTACTTTGATAGGTTTTAACTAATTGGTCAAGTTGTTTATTTAAATCTATCAAAGTATCCTTTTGTGATTCAAGTTTGCATACTTCTCCCTAAGTCGTTCGAAACAACCATTCACTTCGTGGAAATATATAAGTAATTCCGAATGAGAAAGTTTTGATACCTCACTTGGCTCGTCATCGTCACTGTCAGTTATTTCACCATGAAGACACAAGTCTGCTTTTTCATCCTCACTGTTAGCACTTTGATTATCTTCATCACTTGTATTCCACGTGGCAACAAAACTTCTCCTTTTTGATTTCTTTTCAAAGTCGTGTCGAGTTTGAGGACAATTGGGCTTTATGTGTTCGGGTTGGTTGCACCTATGACAGATGATCTTTTGTTCTTCTGGATTGTACAATATTTTATTTATTCTGCTTTTCAATTTTCGATTTAGAGCTGAATTTTCGTATTTGTAATTCCATCTTTTGACTTTCTTTATTATCAGCTCCAATTCCTCTGCTCCATCATCATTATCATCACTATCACTTTCTGTTGTTCCTTTAAGAGCTATTGATTTCTTTCGAGTATCACCTCCTTCACTTTCTTCCTTGAATTTCATTTCTAGCTCATAAGCAGTGAGATTTCCGATGAGTTCTTCGACTTTCATTTGTTTCAAATCTTTTGATTCTTGAATGGCAGTCACTTTGGCTTCAAAACTTCGTGGAAGGACTCTGAGGATTTTTCGGACTATCTCCAACTCTGTATATGGTTTTCCAAGGGCTTTTGATTTGTATACGATATTGGAAAGTCGTCCATGCATCTCTTTGACATTTTCTTTTTTTGCCATTGTGAAATTCTCGTATTCGCTGCTTAGCATGGCAAGGTGAGATTCTTTGACTTGAGATGTTCCTTCGTGAGTCACTTCTAGTGTGTGCCATATTTCCTGTGCAGTTAGACAATGTGAGACACGATTAAATTCAAATTGATCCAATGAACAGATAATAGAATTCATAGCTGTAGCATTAGTATTTTGTAATTAATTTTCTAGTTCCGTCCATTGATCCATCGGTTTATCCATTTCCTGATTATCTACAATTATAGTTGGTGCTCTATAACCTGTCTCAACAATGTTCCAAGCGTCAATGGTTTTCAGAAAAATTTTCATTCTATTTTTCCAATAAGCATATTCACCATTGAACATTGGTGGTCTAACTATGGACTGACCCTAAGCAAAAGCATTGTTAAAAGAAGCCATTTTAAAAATTCAAATTTAAAAAAAAACTGATTTTTGAAAAAATGATTTTTTTTTAAAATTGACTTATATTCCTAGCTTTGATACCACTTGTAGGATCGATTTCACCCTAGAAGGGGGGGTGAATAGGGTGATAGTATTAATTATAAAAATTAATTGCGGAAGCTTATAAAATAATTTCAACACAGATCACATAATAGTAGCAGCACAGATAAAAGCAGAATAATAAATGCAGAAATAGAAATGACACAGAATTTACCCAGCTTCGGCAAAACCCTGCCTACATGCTGCCTCCAAAGTTTCTACTAGAAATTAGATAGTCAGACGCTTACACACGTAAACTCGCGACACCCGCTACTGACTAACCTAACTCTACGCTCAAAACCCTGCCACAACTCAGCCACTGAGTTGCGAATTCTCAAGCTACGCCACGTATCTTGTCCCCTAGTCACACGACTAGCAAATACAACGGTTTGAAAAAAGATTTAAAATTAAAGACAAATTTAAAACAAATAATAAGATAAAACCCTTAAACAAAAGCCCTTATTTTAAAAAACAAAAACCCTAAAACTTAAATGCCGACCCCTTTTATTATTTCGACCCGATCCTTTTTTATTCTTTGGGAAAATGGTGGCCGTTCTCTCGTTCGTTCCTCTTTGTGAAATTAGGGATTTGTTCTCGATCCAGATTAGGGCTTTCGAATGCCACTTTATGTCGATCGAATTTGTGGTTGTTCGAGAGTTGCCTTGCTCGATCGATTTCTCGTTGCTCTCTCTCTGGCTACTTCGAGTTGATGGAGTTCAACTTCGATTCGGTATATGATTTTCTCCTTTTGTTTTCTGGTTTGATGCTTGCTTGAATTCTGATGTTTTTTAATTTGCCGATGATGACGATTGGGATTTTAGTGCTTGAACTCGATCGATTTTTCCATATCCCGATGATGATTTGGGTGTTGCATTTATATGAATTCTGTACTTTCCTATTTCATTCTTTCCTGACTTGATGCACACGTCTTTGATTATGAAACGTTCAATTTTTCTTGGTTGATACGGCAACCACTTTCCTCTTTTACCTTGCTTGGACTTTTTCAAAGACGTATTTTATTTCGTTGAATTCTAACTTCGGCTTTACTGTGTATTGCGGCTTTGAATTTGTTACGTGGTTACCACGGTGTTGAATTTATTTGACTTAGGCCATTTTTGATTTCGTGAATCATATCCACGGCTTCAACTTCTCACTGTAACTTGACTGTGGTTTTTGTTGACTTCGGTTAATCCATTCATTATCTGATTATCCACGGCTTCAAATTGATTTTGCTTGATGTTGTGCACGTAGTATCTTTGAAGTTGCACTCTGGTTCATTATAAATTGTCACTCCCCATGTATTAGCAGCTTACATTTTGGATTGTATTGTCTTGAGTATTTGCTGCATTTTCAAACACGTTGATTGCCTTTGTGGTCTGGTTCCTTCATGTTGTTGTTCTTGTATCATTACTGTTGTTGTTGCTGATATCTTGGTTCGGTCTGTCATTTGAGTTGTTGCAGTGTTCCATACTTTAGTTCGAGCCTTGTTCTTCATATCATATGTACAGACTTCATTGGATTAGTTGGCACTGTTTATTGGTCCTGTTGCATACTGAGTCTTGATATCACTTGAACATTACTGTTGGTCTATCTAGATTCAAAATCTGGTTTCTGTGAAATTGTTGCTTGATTATTTTGGAACTTCTGCTCAGGCATTGATATTGAAGTGTTTCATAATCACTGGTCTGTAGCACGGTCGTGGTTTTGAAGTTTCTGTCATTTGTTGATTTTGTTCTTTGGTCAGTAATTCCTTTGATTTGAGATTCACTTCATGTTGCTGCGTTTGTTGAATTCACTACTGGTCTCCGTCCTGTGCACATTGTCGCCTTAGTCCTGTTGCATGCATTGTTGATTTGAGTTGCACTGTACTTTCGTTGTTGGCATTGCTTTGTCTCGACTTTATTGGTGCATTGTTGTTGTAGCTTTTTGAAGCTCGAGTTTCTTAACTCTGTTCACTTTGAGTTGTTTGAAGTTACCACTTACTTGACCTTTGTTGCCTCTGTTCATTGTGGTAGTAGCTGTCTTCACTGTCCACCTGTATCATGCTTGGCTTTGTGTAGTTGATGTTGTACACTGTCTTGTGCATTTCCCCATACATATTGTCACTGTTTGGTATAGTTTGGATTCGGGCTTTGACTTATGTCACTGATTTTTGGTCGAGACCGTTTTTCCATACTTGCACATTTTTGAGTGCACCTGTGTTGAATCCAATTTCACAACTCGGGTTTGACCTTGTGCTGAAGTCGAGATTTTATTTATGTTGCACCTGAGTTGAACCCGTATTTGGGTTTGACCTGTGCTCACTTGTCCCTGTAAATCGATCAAGTGTATATTTCGGTGTGCACGGCCTTGTGGCATATACAGTGATGCACTGTGTATGTTACAAGCTGTTCGTGCATGATAAATTCAAATTTAAATAATGACGAACAACCCAAATAACTGAGGCAAATCATATTTTCAAAAATCATATTTCATTTTATATTGCAAAAATATTTCTTTTTCAATTTTACTGCGTTAGTGAATATTTTTGCAGATTGCTCAGATGCTGGATTCTAACTGGAATGAAGTTGAAGATAAAATACAAGTGTGAGTGATATGTAGTGAGGAATTTATGTAACTTAAATTGTGATGTAATTATAATCAAATTTGTATATGTATAGTGAGAGTTTGAATTTATACTACTCAAAATTGTAATAAATATTTGTTTGAATAAAATTTCTGTTTGAATTCAAATTCTGTGTTATTTAATTTTATCCAGCAAATATTTATTTAACCGATGAAAAATAAAATAGTACATTAACAAATACATTTAAATGAATGTATATATGTTTATTATCATCAAACAAAAATCATATAAGCGCATATTCAACAGGTATGTCTCACTAGAGGCGCAAAAATATTTTCATACTTCATTCCCTTCCTCTGTGAAAGCTTTTTGCAACTAATCTAGCCTTGTTCTCATATCATTCTTCACCCTGAAAACTAACTTGGAACTTATGGATCGGCTTCCTTGAGAAGGTGGTGCCAACTCCCAAGTCTTATTCTTCCTCAACGACTCTGACTCTCTTACCGTAGCGTGAATCCACTTCGAGCTATCACTCGACTTCATGGCTTCTTTAAGATCAAATGGCTCATCATGACCCACATGTAGGACCTTTTCAAACTGATTACCAAGGCTAAGGTTTACATACTGCCAATCACCATGCCTATCGAAGTGTGTATCACTCCATCAAAATGTATATCAAAGTGTGTATCACTCCATCAAATATCCAAATCTATACTATCAAAGTGTATCACTCTAATACACACTTTGATACGTGTGTATCACTCCGATAGGTCTTTAATAGGTGTTCGGATATTTGATAGAGTGATACACACTTTGATAGGTGTGTGTGACTCCAATACAAGACTCTCTAAGTACTATGGTTCCTTTATCAGATAGGGATTTTAAAATGCATATCTCTTCTTTAGAACTAGCATCCGTAGGAACCTTCAAACTATCCTGCTACATAGTCCTCTCATGGATACCGAGTGGACTAAAGATACAATGATTTCTAAAGACCTGGAACATAATGAACACCTATCAAAGTGTGTATCCCTCCATCAAATATCTGAATCTATACTATACCCTCTCTCATCGCTCGACAACCAGCATCATTTCCAATAAGAATCACACTTCCCTCATTTTCGACAAATGAACCAGTGTATTCTCTATTTGGTATCATATGGAATAACACCCTTGAATCAAGCATCCAATAGTCTGATACCTATGATAATTTTGTAATCAACACATGATCAGATATGGCCTTCACTACCGCAATCTATAAAGATCCATCCTCGGTCTTCCAAGTCTAGAAAACCTCTCTTCTAGTTTCCTGGTTTCTTACAATGGTGGCATTTCCCTTCTCTTGACTTTCCTCTCCAACCATTTCTGCGCTTACTAGATTTGGAATGCCTCGTATGATTTCAACTCTTTTTCTCATCTCTTCCTCTCTCAATGAATCGATCCTGACTACGACTCCCTCCTTTAAATTCATTCATTCCTTCAGCTGATCCCTGAAGTCGTTAGATAGAATGCTTAACTTCACACCTTCCACTATCAAAGTAGCTCTTCCATATATCAGACTATTAGCGAAGCCCATGTAACGCTCTGAATAGAAACACAAAAGAACCATTGTCTTATGTTCTTCATCTATCTTCAAATACTTAGTATTTATCTTCTTCAAAATGTTATCGAAGAAACTAAGATGTGCCTTCTTAGTATCCTCTCTCATCTTCATAGTGAAAAATATCTTCAGCAAAATCAAACGGTTAGTGGGTAACTTTTGTAACCGAAGATTCTTTAGCTTGATCCAAATTCCTTTAGCAGTGGTTTCACTGCTAATCTTTGAGATAATATTCTCTTTTATGGCTAACTGTAGATTAGTAAAAGCCATTCGTTCATCTTATTCTTCCCCACGGTTGAAGCATCAACCGATAACTTCTTAATGTGAAATATTACCCAATGAGCCCTTTTCCTCCTTAGAACAACTTTCATCCTCCATTACCACTTCTCGACATCATTATCCTCATTCTGCTTCTCTATTATCAACTGAAAGCTAATGCAACATAAAGCCATGTAAAATAGGGTCTTACTGCATTTGAGGTACCTTCATCTCCTGCCATACTGCCTAACTCCTTCCATTAACCGACAAAATAGATCTAATACCATATTGTTGGGAAATTTCCATTAAACCCAAATAAACCCTTGTGCAATGGAAATAACAGTAGGAATGTGTTAATGGTGAGGTAGAGCAAACAAAAAACTACTATCCTAAATGGCAAATACAAATCATAAATGCACAAGCATAAAATAGAAAATCACACAAAAGATATATAATGGTTCCATTATCACAAGATAATGCACATCCACTTTAGGGAGTGGAGGTCTTTACGCTTTCATAAGTGAAAAGAGATTACAAGACTTGTTTCAATTTGAAGGCTAAACTTGGAGAAAAGCAGTAACGAAATCTTCTTTTCTAGATTGAATTAGATACAATAATAAAAGCTTGGTTTATTTATAATGCTCTTTAGATGCTCTCTATGGTTGGCTTAGAATATATGTAGAAGATATGCTGAATCTACGGTGGAATCTCTAATACTACCAAAATGAATGAAAATAAATCTAGAAACTCGAGCACCATTTTTCCATATTTCCCGTCATCGGTTAGCTAGAACTTTTTTCCAATTAACTAGAAAAGAGTTTTAGCTGGCTCTAAAAGCAGGAGTGCGTTCTTCTAAAAAGGACCATAAACCTTAGATGATTGGTAAAATTACCAATCAAATTGGAACTTCCATTGATCGATTAGTAGTTTTACAAGTCCTGTGGAAGACTGTAATAATGATGCTACAGACTTCTACTCCACTCCTCCTTCTTCGACTCGTCTTTTTTGCTTCTTTGCCCAAATTTAATTTCTCTACAAGACCTTTTCTTCTTCTTTAATAGTGGAAATATAGTGTCACATCTAATAATAGGAACATGCATGTAAGTTTCTATTATTAGGAAAAAAGTGTCAAAACATATTAATAATGTAGGAGTCATTCATTATGATTTAGAAATGAATAGTTAGTAAAGCCTTAAAATTTAGATGATGTTATATACTTGAAACATAAAAATTATTAGTATAAATTAAACATAACATACCAGGTATGTCTAAGTCAAATAAAACAAATTGATAAGCCTTGGCGAATTACAAACATAAACTCATAGAATTTTGTATGTAATGTTGGAGATATTTTGGGTGCGTTCCAACCTTAAGACAATTCAAATTTTCGATCCGTTATGGATGTCAGGAATTCTAATAGGGCCTAACACCCATTTGATCATTTGAATGGGTGCAAGGAAATTAAATCGTTTAAGCTTGACGTGATGTCGTCTAACGTGTCAAGATCAAATGATCTAATTTTGCTCCCTTTATGTAATCTAACGTCATTCACTTCTTTAACTATAACTCACTTCTTCCTCTTCTTACTCTCTCTCCTATACATTTCACAAATAAATGAAAGACAACAATTTCGACAAAGAAGATCTTAAAGACTTGATTGCAATAAATGAATTTTAAAATGGAAGAAAGAACAAAAATACGACAATTCACACTATAACTTACACTGATATGTCATGGGTTAGTGATATTCTTTCCAATAATTAAGAGCATTATCAATGAAACTTTCATATGAAATGGCAGTGTTTCATCATGTTATCAAATTGTTTGAACAAATAAATTTTGCGCTAAAAATAGTTGTAATATTTATACGCATCATTACTTTATATCTTCCAACACATTAAGTTGTTGAAAGGTTTCAAAGATCAAGTAGCACTATTTGTATTTATTCTCATGATATTCTAAAATTTGTTACTTCAACGCCAAATATGTAATAAAGATAAATAACCACAATTTAACATTGTACCAGGACAAACTAGACGTTCTAACCAATATTACCTTTTTTTCAAAAACTTTATCATAGCAATAAATAGTATGCACATAAATGCACATTTACCTGATACCGGTGCACAACTTTGGACGAAAAGGATATGCAACATAAAATGTTATGGTCGCGTGTTTATTTGATATTACTTTTAAACATATTACGGCTGGTTGGGAAGGAATGCATATGATAGTATAGTATACAGTTCTATAATAAATGATCAAAGCTCAAGCTTTACACATCATCCACTGGGTGAATATTATTTAGTTGTTTCGATATATTCGCTAATAGATAGTTGTATGCATCCATATCAAAATGTGAGATATCATATCCTCAATTTTCGTGAAGCTCAAAATGAACCAAAATCGAATAATGAAATTTTTAGTTTACACCATTCAAGTTTAAGTATGGTAATGGAAAGACCATTCAGAATATTGAAAATAAATTTTTCAATCTTAAGAATATGATAACCCAGCAATTTTCAGTTCAAGTTAAGGTGGTTGTTGCTACAACGGCTATTTATAGTTTCATACAGAATACAACAGTGGAGATGAGATGTAGATTTTCCTATATGATGACAATCCTGATCTTATTTCTGAAGATTACCTTGCAAAAATACTATAATATTGAAGTGATGGGAGAAAAAGAAAATGAACCAATCAAAAGAAGTGTCGAAAATAATGTGATTTTGGTTCAAGATAGCACAAGAAATGAAATACTTGCTATAGGACTTTGCTAAATGTATTTTCTTATTTGTATTATTTTATTTATATATGTATATGTATTTAAATTTCTAAATTGTCATATCTATTCCATCTATTTATATTCTAAACTTTTATTCTTTTACTATGCTTTTATTATTGGATTGTTTATGTGTTATACTTCTTAATTACATAATAATTACCATTACAAACAATTGAATACCACTAGCAGAAGTTATTACAATATAGCTACAAACAACCATTTCCTGTTCGTTACCACATGCCCTATTTGCAACTCAAAAACACATTCCTTTTTTAACTGAACTTTCCCCACTTATGTCATGTTGAAAATATTCCTTTTGTTGAGCCTAGAAATGGCACAACACCAAAAAAAGGAACAGAAAATGGAAATCTAGCAAAAACTATCAGTAAAACAAAGGGAACACCAGTCCGATGTACTATTATTGATTATAGATTATTAGTCACTAGTACAAGGGTTTGACAAATCTAAATACTTATAACAGGCCAAAAGTAGCTTTTATAGTCACTATGGTTAAGAAGAGATAGAAGATGAAGAAAGAAAAGTACCAAAAGTCCTTTTATGAATGACATAGGCATTGTGTTTTAGGGAAGTCATCTAGTAGAGCCACTAGATCTCAATAACCAAGTCTAATTTTAGATCCGATAACGCAGGAGAGGAAAATGACGTCCCCAAATGGATAAAATCATCTTCATACCAATCAATTCTAATTGGTACTAATTTGATTTTTTGATGGGGAGTTTCAACATCTCCTTTCCTTTAACCATCTATCTTTGATCTATTATACTCCGAGCACTTTTTCTTAGGGATCGTGTTGTTTTCGAGAGATTCCGATATCACTTTTACTTGCTTACCTTCCTTCAAAACTTCCTTCGATTAGCTTACCAATTCCTTTAGAAATGGACCCTAAGACGATCACTCGACCTAACTATCTACAGGTCATAGCTCTAGTGATCCACAGAAGGCATAAAAAGAGGTTTGTGCCGAACATAAAATGGTCGGTACTGAGAAATTTCCTTAGCTCCAATCTTGCTTCAAATTCTTATGTCCATTCTTATTGTCCTTCCAAGCATGTTCCTAAGTCCGTGAATCATTTCGTCTTTTTCCTGATGTCCAAATGCATTTGAAAGCCTGCTTGGTTCAAAAAGCCTAATAACTCTTATTGTAAACAAAGCATGCTCCGGACTAAGATAAGCATTTACCATTATCTATGTCGACTGGCAATACAGTAGTTGCTTTAAAGTGTTGTCTTCATTCCGTGGATATCCATTCAACTGCTTTATATAGTAAAAATTCCATTCTCCATGCTATGGGTAAAATCTATACTTCGGAGACCGTTCCATGCCTTAGTTCGGTACATACCCTTTTTTTATTGATTTTCTTCTCTATATTTTGTTTTCCTATGGCAGGAATTCATCTCGCCGTCGAGATGATCTAGTTGGTACCGAGTAGAATCCATTGACTTTTTGGTGCTAATATTTAATATAAATACATAGCATATATTTTCATATGCTTTCATTTTTTGAACCGCTCCTTTGCTTTTCAGCCCCATGCCGACTTAAAGCAATCTAATTCCATTGCCTCAAACCAACCACCATCGATTTTTTTAGGTCGCTACCGTCTTTCTATAGCCACTTCACAATAGAGACTCCATTTGACAACCATCACACCACCTAGAGAACTCATCCCCGATTTAAGAAACCCTAGATCAGAGTTTATGATTTAATGGTTGGTTGTTGCCATGTCGTGTGGTGGAGCACGTCGTCAATCATGGCTCAAATTTTTCTATGATCAATGATGAATATGGGATGGAATTTCTTGATCAGTCCATGCCTTTCTTTTCTTTATTGTAGACATGAGAACATCCTAGGATTGCCAAGGGTTTGACCCAAAGTTAGTATCACAAGCATTAGGGCTACTTTGACCCATTACATTTCCACTGTTGCCTTTGGGTTTTAAACATTTTGCATTATGTTTCTCTCACTTACAATAGTCTAGTGTGCCTTGCTTACCTCAAATGCAAACGCATACTCCCAAAAGAGCATATCTGATCATAAACTGCCATTTTGGAATCCAATGAGACAGTTCTTTTCTACAGAACAGTTACATAGGATGTGCTCTAATGATTAAGCAATTTTATTATATAGCATTTTTTATCACTTTATAGTTCTGTATTACTATCAAACAAAAACATCCACAAGGCTCCAAACAGTGGTTTCGTTGCCGATTGTCTAACAATATCGTGTAAGATCCGATGCACAGTTCCATCATGCAATGTGGCTTATTTTTCAAGAATAAGTGAGCTATCTATACAAGATGGTCCATTCGTCATATACATGACACAAGACTCACACTACATAAATTAACATTTTCACTTGCCTTGATCAACTTTTAGAATCCGATTGGTCAACGCACTTTGACATTCATTGGGTTCAGGGCGTTGCTCATACGGGTTCATATTTAAAGCAAAATTATAAAATAAAACGTACTTAACCACGTTAAACATTGGGGTTGGGCTGTCAACTCCTCCTGAAGCTTGATCTACTACTGTTCAGGCTTCGACTTCTACGCCTTTTGGACCTAGTCATTCAGTTATTGCTGAATTTTGGAAAATGATAGTGCCTGTAGAACCAATGCAAGATCCACCTCCTCCAATCAATATCTGTGTGGGTTTAAGAGTCTTAGATGATCCTCTATAGGAAATGCCAACAATTCTAAAAGCAAACATGCTCCGAATCGTATGTCGAGAAAATAGGATTCCTGAGGATACGTCTTACTACCAACGTATATTCAAGGGGTGCACAATCCTCCAGTGGGTTATACAACGTGCAATAGATATATGTGCTTAGGCGGCACTATACCACTTTTTAATCCATTCCTGCATATGTTCCTTCAAGAGCCCAGGGTAGCTCCAATCTAATTCATCCCTATGGTTACGCTCTATAGAGATCTCTTTACATCTTGTCCATGAACCAGTTTCAACGACCTCCTAACTTCAAATAGCTAACACACATCTTTGCTTCAAACAACGATATGAATCACCATCCTATATGATCATCAAAGCCTATTGCCGATGCAAGGTCATTGAGGTGCTTTATAACAAACACTTATGTTTGCACAAAAAATAATTCTTTGTGCAATGTCCTATACAATTTTAACAAGCTTTGGCTTTTCGAAAGTAAAACCTTTTCCTTTCCATTCTTCTCCACGCTGCGACTTTCATTTTCAATGTATCTAACTTGTTGTCTCCTTTCCTTTCGGATCTTCCTATTTGGGACATAAGTAAAGAGCATGCTGACACTATTATGATCCTTAAGATCATCCCAATCCAACATCGCTCCACTCCTTATCTTTCGACAAATGAGAACCTTCATTTGGTGCAACCATTTACATCTTGATCATTTTTCCATTCCTATTGGAACCCCTTCGAGTAGCTCCAGAATGCTGACTAGGTCTTCTGCCCTCGTCCGTAGCTCTGGCGGCAATCTCTAAGGGAAAGTGAAAGGTCTATCTGGTACAACAACCATTGATGAGTTGGTCAATAGAGCAGTTGGAGGGCATGTTGCCAATGAAGTTCTAGGAGAAGGAGATGAGGGAGTTGAAATGCAAAGGATTTAAGAACAAAGTGATGGGGAAGAAAGAAGTATGGGAAAAGAGGAGGGGAAAGATGAAGGAGTGATGAAGTAGGCGACAGTGATAATGACACCAATCAAGAAGGATATGAGTTGTATGGTGAGACGTCGCTTGAAGGCACCTAACTTCCTGCCTCAGCTCGTCCAAAGCGTAGATTAAAATTTCAAAGAAAATCGCAGAACCAAGCACTTGTTAGAAATGCGGATTACGGATCATAAGGATAGGATGAATACTAGAGGGGGGGGGGGGGGGTGAATAGTGTTTTAAGAAATTACTAAATCTTTTAGAGTTTTTGTTAATTTAAACACAAATGTATGCAATATTCAGACACAGACATGATCACAAAAACAAACACAGATGCAGAAACAAAGTAAAAGCAATAAAGAAAAGAACACACCGGATTTTATACTGGTTCGGAGTTACCCTACATCTAGTCCCGCATACAAGTACGGATTTCCTTTCAAAAGCAATCTTTACAATTACACCCTCGATTTCAAGGGTACGAGGTACACCCTCCAGATTCACAATCCTCTGGGTAGAGATACTTGATTTCACGGGCAATAAGTTCACCCAATTGATTTCCAGGGCTACAATCACACCTTTTCTCACTTGATTGATTTTCAAGGCTACAATCACACCTTTTCTCACAAAAATGATTACAAAGAAGCCTATAACTCTGAATAGCACTGAGGATTTTGTTGAGATAGTGATAGAGAATCAAACCAGAAACGATCTAGTTAGATTCAATGTTGATTTTTGCAGAGTAGTGGTAAGAATATGTGTAAAGAAATGTGGAAGAAGAAGAGGAGTGAAAACCATAAAAATATGATTAGAAATTCGTTGATAACAGCCCCTATTTATAGAAGAACAACAGCCATGTCCATTCGTGAAGGGATATGACGAATAGACACTTCTTTTGAAATTCAAAATTTTGAAATCAACTGACACTATGTCGATATGGGTAACTTAGGTATGTCGACATCCCAAAGGAAATTTTAGTGTTTTTTTTTCTTTGAAAATAACCTTTATCTTATATTAAAACTATTTTAAACTTTTATAAATATACTTAACTATAGTTAAAATACATAAATAAATATACAGAATAATATTTTGGTATATATAAAATTTTACTATAATTTTATATTTAAATTAAAAGTTAAATATATTATTATTAGAAGATAGTTTAAAACTAAGGATAATTTGATTTTGAAATTAAAGATTATTTTGAGGCTAAAAGTATTTAAAACCGGGATAGATGATTTCGATTCTTTTAAAAGGAAGGTTTTGAAATCATTTTGAAAACAAGATATAATTTTGTAAAATCATTTTGAATAAAAGTTAGTGGACACAAAACAATATCCCACTAGATTTTTCGTAGGTTCCATCCTACTTAGGGTTCCATCCCTTTAACAGGCTCGAAGTGGTTTCCATTCCATGAATAAATTGGATTTTAAGATGCCAGTGCTTTTCTAGGAGTTTTAACAAAATTCCAAATTAAATTACATATTCTTGAAATCTTGAACTCTTGATAATCTTGATACCCATGAGTCTTCAATCTTGATATCTTGAATCCCTATACTGTACAGTCTTCATTCTTGGTACCTGCATGGTTAAATCCTGCATATACATATATTTCTAAACTATAATGTTAGTATTTATATTTTATAATGCTATTGTAAGGTTGTTGTCATCGAAACCATCATCTCAAGGACTAACAGCACTGTGCTAAAAGCTGAGGTGATTCCTCCAGTTATTCTGCTAATGATATCTTCACCTCATTGAACGATTTTGATGTTCCAATTATCGATCTCTTTATGGTGGGCCTCCAGGCTTTAGCTTCCCATCCGGGGTTATCCTAGCTGAAGAAGGCGAGATTCCATCCTTATTTCCCTTTAAACATCGTCTGTAGAGTACTTAGGGGAACAGCGACACTCCATACACATCTAGGATCATAAACACACATTCTTTGCATTCGTTTGTATTTTAATGTTCCAAAACTAATACAATATTTTCTTTTATTCTAGTTATAAATGGCATAGATCGATTTAGTGTCTCTAGTATGATATTTTTAAGGAAAGGAAGCACACTCCTAATCCACATTCACCTCACTCTAGCTATCGTAGGGAGTCTTAAGAAGAGAGAGCCTGTAGAAAAGTCCGTAAGGTGGAAAGTGATAGAATAAAGAGGAAGACCGAAGAAAGGCACTCCTACGATCATGGGAAAAGGCATAAAGATTATCATGATCTCTGTGGTTCCTCCTCTGGCATTCCTTCACCTCGATCTCAATCACAACATCCTCTACAAAAAACCTTGGCTTTACTTTCACTTGCTACTACCAATCCTCCTTGATCCAAAGGAATCGCTACTATTCAAACTCCTCCTCCAACCCCATCCAACCATATGCATGCCACATTTTTAACCTTTGCTTAACTTATGCGATGTTTGATCATGACATTAAGAATATTCCTAAAGAATATGTGGACCACAAGGTTGGATGGATCTAAAAGCTTAAGGATATGGGTGGAAGAAGCATTTTGCTATATACTCTCCAATGTCGGCCAAATAAACTAAATGAATATCCAGTCGTTTGAATCGAAAAAGAAAACTTACGATAGCCTCATACAAGGGTATAAAGAGGATTTGAAAAGATGGGAGTAGAGAGAGATTCAGCTATAAATTCTAAGGAAAAACGAAAAGCCTAATAGAGGAAATAAAGAGAGCCCATAAACAAGCCGAGATTGCAATAAAAGATATATTAAAGACTGCTCCCAAAGACAATGCTACTCTAAAGACACTTGATAATAAGAACTTAGTCCTTCCCACTATGGATGAAACGATCCTAGCCAAGGATTAAACTATCCAGGGCTATGTAGTTGAAATTCAAAAATTCTACGTCAAAAAGGACAAGCTCGAAAACGAATTGCTCTCTGTAAAGTCTGAGAAACTAGAGGCCAAAGTTAATGTGATTGAGCTCAAAAAGCAGAAAGCCAAAGGGAGAGAAGAACCAAATACCACACTTCAGCAATTCTTCACCAATGTAATACAATACAAGAATCAAAAGTGGTTGGGCAGTACTTATAACATCACTCTTGCTGATGCCTAGGAAGAGGTTCTCTAACATATAAGCACTTGGTGGAGGCCTTATCGAAGATGAAATTATGGCCAAGTACCTTTATGCTGACATTATTAAACTTGAAGAGGGAGTGACTATTTTGGCCATGGAAGATGCTCCTACTAAAGCTGTCATTAAAGCTTCTGTCAACCTAAGCTCATTGGGTTTGGCAGAATCACCAACTCCTAAATTCCAAGAGCTTATAACAGAAATTCCTACAACTAAAGGGGCCAGCTCCAAGGCCACCCAAGTTACCTTAGCTTCTACAGCGATCATTCTTATTGAACCTTATGTTCCTCCTTCATTGCTCCACTCATTCAACATTCACGCGAAATGGGGGAATCTCTAAATCTCCTGTTTAGCAACTGATTCCATGCAAAGGTATATCTCTTATTTCTCTAGTATTTGAAGTCCTTTGGTTCTCAGTTGAGACTATAACCAACCTCTACTTCTTCATTTATGAAGTTATAGGTCATCCTTCACTTCCACCTCTTCAGCTACTAATTACTCAAGGCATGAGCACTACTGCTATTACCATCGAGTCAACTTATATGACCGTAGGACTAGTCATTTCGATCCTTCCCTCTAGCTCTACTGTGGGCCCTAATTCAGAGTGGATTACATCTTTGGAGGGATTGGACGACATTTCCCATTCCAAGAGGAAAGATATTACTATAATTAGCACCTCGCACCCAACCAGTTCCATTTCCATGGCTAAGAAGTGGAAAATCGATATGTCTAAGGTGATAATTAAAACTTAACCTAGTCTTGATAATCCTGCAAGCATCAAAGAGCCCAAATCTTCTTCTCTTATCCTCTTTATCGTTGTTCGTTCTTTGAAGAGCGACAACATCGGTGCTACTACATAGACTTCTGAATCCCTTGTCAACTGTCCTAAAGATCCTGCCATCTTTATTTCCAAAGAAAAAAAATACCCCTTCTAATGGCAGTACACCAAAAATGATAAGAGCCAGAAGAGGTCCGACAACAGCTCAGGTAGTAAGGCTGGGAAGAAGAAAGGGAAGGGACATAAGAAATAGGTTTCTCGGCGATCATCCACTAACTACAAGATTATTTCTCCTTGTCATCTTGTGGGTTGTGCCTTTTGCCTTTCCTTTTTGGTTTATATAGGCTGTGTTTGTGCGAAAGCGACCCCATGAACATTGATGTATATAAAAAGTAATGTAATGAAAGACTATATTTCCTTTGCAATTCTTTTTTGTTTCGTTTATATTTTAGCATTTTTATACGATGTACCTAGCTTTATACAAATGTTCGCACATATAATTGCTTATATTGCAATTTATCCATATTATACATGTTTGTCTCTATGCAAAGCTCTTCATGCACTACAACTCTGTATATACAAATGAAATTCCTAAAATTACTTTAGTTATATTCTATTATTTAGTCCTATTTCATCGTTGTAAACATATTTCTACTTGGCAAAACAGAACTAATATTTCTCCAACCCATAGGTTATTCGGGTTCATGCTAGGTCGAGTTTACTTCGACCACTAACAAGTTGTAAATAACCCAAGTTCCATGCTATTCCCTATCTTCAAGGAGCAATGGGTTGAACGTCTATCTCATGACGTCTCCATTCTCGCCGGTAACCGGGCATGATTATTTTTACCTATGTTTACACCGCTAAGCCTCGGTAAAGCATATCTTGCAAAGCTGTGTGTGAAACCATAACTTCTACGTTGCACTATCACATGGCAAGTCCTGTTTCTAGGACTTGTAGCTCCAACTGCCAAATTCCTAGCGTTATTCTCTGACCTTACCTATTTCTGGGCGTTAGTCGATGATTAATCATGTAGGGTAAATTATTTGATTACCACCAATCTGATTATACTCTTTCAATCCTGATCCTAAACCCATGGAGTCTAGTAGCTCCAGTTTTCAACCTTTAACAACTATCCTTCCTTATCCTTAGTCAAGCGTGTCCCACTAGGCCGGAATCGCTGTCATGAAGATCTTAATCATCCACCAGTTCATATCAGAGAACATGTGCCTTTGGACACCTATCTCTAGGCATCCACTCCCAGTCCCACCTATCTTTAGGTGTTGACTGATAGTAACTGTTGACTGTCCTTTCTTATCATCGTCTAGTGTACACTACCAAGATGCAAGCATGGTCATTAGAATCTTTCTATCTTCGAAAACTGGCACTTTGATTGCCTTATTCTAGGCATGCCCTTCAAACGTCGCTAATCTCCAGGCAACAGTCAATACTTGAAGAATGGTGTCGAATTATCCAATCAACCCATGTGATTATACTCCTCAGTCCTAATCCTAGACCAAAGGAGTTGGTACCATTTTCGAGTACCTGAATGTATCGCTAATCGTGAAGCATGGGGTTTTGCTTATAAGAACATGGTTCCATTTGTTCAAGAAGCTAACTTTTATTCATAAACGGTAAACTGGAAAATCTTGCCTTTTTACGTTGTCCCCACAATCCTTGGGTGGCTTATTTGTAAAAAATAAACAAAATAAAACTAAATGAAATAGAGCCTGAGCAAGTCACTATTCAATGCCCGTGGAATTGGGATTCCATCAATAGTGGCTAGCTTGAACATCCAGCTCTGAGTAGTTGTTTGATTGCATAAGGACCACCCCAATTTGGACCACGTTCCCTCTTATCTAGAAGAAATCATTTAAAAATGACATACCCCCACTTCAAAGGTACGACTCCAGACCATGGTATTAAAGTGCCATGCTACTCTTTTCCAATGAGCAGTAACCCTTAATTCCACTTTCTCCCTTTTCTCATCAACAAAATCAAGGGACTCAAGCAAGTGATCCTCGTTTACCTTTAGATCGTAATGCCTTTTACGATGAGATGGGACTTTCAGTTCTATCATAATCATTGCCTCTAATCTATAGGCATGTGCCTAGTCATAGACTTGTGGGTTGCCATATAAGCCCATGATACTAGTGGAAGCTCGTTGACCCAGTTGCCCTTGGCATTAGTTAACTATTTTCTCAAGGTGGGTTTGATGATTATATACAGTGCCTTAACTTGTCCGTTCGCCTATGGGTATGCTTTTGTCGAAAAGATCTTCTTGATCCTGCACTAGTTGTGGAAATCTTAAATTTGGTACTTTCGAACTGAGTTCCATTCTTCGTTATGACCTCCTAAGGTACTTTAAACCTACAGATGATGTTCTTCATTAAGAAGTTGATTACTTTTTCATTATGATCGTAGATAGTGGTTCTACTTTAGCCCACGTTGTGAAGTAGTCCACTGCAACTGTAGCATACTTAGTTCCTCATTTCGCCATCGGTAGCACATCGATAATATCAATTCCTGAAAATCCAAATGGTCATGGGCTGACCATTCACATAAGCTCCATTGATGGGGATCTCAATATCTTTGCGAATTTCTGGCAAAGGCATATCATTTGTTGTAATCAACTGTATCTCAATTTATTGTCGGCAAGAAATATCCATAGCAAAGTGCCTTTTTTGCTAATGTCTCCCTTAGTGTGATCATCGTAACTACCCTTATAAATCTCCAAAAGGATTTTTCCAGCCTCATCCTCGGCTACACACCTGAGTAAGGGATAGAGAATCCTCTCTTGTAAAGTACTCCTTCTTGTATCATGAACCGTGGTGCTTTTCAAAGGACTTTCTTTCGTTCATACCTCTCTCAGGAGAATCCACATGAGTAAATAGTTCTTGATTGGAGTCATCCACGACTCCTCTTCCTCTATGGTCTTCAAAATCCACTCGACATCCATATGGTTGAGACTTGGAGCCATCAAGACTTCCATAAGAACCAAATTCATCAGCTGTGCTTCCTCAGAACTAGCTAGCTTAGCCAATGAATTGGCATTTGCATTCTCTTCGTTGGGATGTGCGTAACCATGTAATGTTTATATTATTCAGCAGTTTAGTGCTCTTGTCAATAAAAACAAGTATTACATCCTTACCCCAATATTCTTTTCTCATTTGACAAAATAGAAACTGAAAATCACTAAATGTATGCACCGCCATTATCCCCATTTCCTCTGCTATCCTTTGCCTCGCTATTAGCGCGTCATACTCAGCTATGTTGTTCATCATGGGAAATTCCAACTTTAATGCATAACAAATACATTGTCATTTAAGATTTACAAGTACTACTCCTGCATCTAAACTATGTTTGTTCGAAGCTCCATCCATAAACAATTTTGTAACAAATAGCATCTTAAGGGGCTTGAATTTTGGTTATGTCGAAACCCAATTGAATTAGGGAACAAATCATTATTTTTGGCAACTTGTAATAAACACAAGTATATTGGAGTACAAACTCACAGCAGAACTGAAAAATATAACAGAATATGCGTACTGACTAAGGCTACTACCTTGGGATATTATTCCTTGGATATTAATTGCATTGTCAGCAACGAGCATGAATAAAGAGACTTCGCCATCTACCATTCCCATCTTGCTCCAATATTTAGTCCTTCTAAACCTAACTTATGAGTTATCATGAGAAGGGGGTAGGAAAATGTTCCGATTTGGAAAATTACATACCTTACCCATCCCTTTCATTTATGACGATTGATTTCCATTTAAATGTTATGTCTATTATTTTCGGTTACTCCGTTAAACCCTATGTGTGCATAAAATATGCCTAACCTAACACTCTTCAAGGTATTACTATATATATATATATTTGTATTCATGTTTACCAAACATTTCATTACCCAAAAACACTAGCCACTTAGCACTTCAAGTCCCCGAAATAGGCTGCCGTGACCTGAACGCTAATCAATCGGCCTTAGCTACAGAGACGATGACACATATATTAGGCTTCATAATATAATTTTCATATTACTAATGCATCTCAACCCTACAACCTACCCTTAACTATATGTCAAAAGTCATTCCCAGTTCTATGCAACTACCGACAATCATATTGTAACAATATAAGAGATAGTACCCAAGCCATTTAATACCTTTTCTATGGCAACTAGGCAGACTCTGGCCATTTGGTGTCTACATTTTAGGTAGGTCTCCGTTATTTTCTACCTGTCTCAAGGCAAAGTCCACTCAAATACTATCTAGCTGACATGGCATGAAATCCCCTCATGTCATAGAGAGGAGGCCCTATAATAGCTACTTAATACCTCAAACCCAATGCGAACCCTTTCCAAGATATCCACCACCATGCCTAACCACTAATCCCGACCATTTACAACATCCTAAATAAGGAGAAGGTGAACCTTATGATAGCTACTTAATACCTTTGTCCTAGAAGTAGGTCCTACATCCTATACATATCCCTTCCCTACAAGTTCTGTGGTTGGAGATGTCCCACGTAAATAGTAAGTATACACAACTACTAGAATGAAAGACTTCTATTATGTAACTCTATGGACTTCACATCCCTACCTACTAAACCACACCTAATGCACCCATAGCATAAGTGTTGGGCTAGGCCCACTAATTCACGTTTGTCCTAAATGTATAACATAAGCTATATAATTCCCTACTATGAAAATTATATTTTTTTTTCTACATATAAATAATATTTAATACTTATTCACTGTGTTATTTTTCTAATTTATATACTTAGGCTTTGGTTTCCTTATAATTTCTAATAAATGTTTATTACTCGTAATAATTAGTCGTTAATGTCAAAATTGGACAATCTCTAATCAATCCTCATTTAATCCCTTAATATATTTACTAGTTTCAAAAAATCCACCTATTATTTCTATTTAATTCCTCTATAAATGCCATATTAAATTCCTTAATCAGTCCTCATTTATTTCCTTTTTAACTCTCTATTAATTACAAATTTATTGCCCATTAAATCTATAGTTAATGTCCATAAATCCTAGTTCTATAGTAACTACGTTGTTAATAACTAACACAAATATCGTCGTAAATTAAACTATTCATACATCTTTATTTTTTTATGTTAAGTATAGTTATACGTGTTTATTTATTTATTTATATTTATAATTATTAATTTCTAAATTAGAACATATCTTTCCACGTTTTGATTTATCGGAATTGATTTTTAGAAAAGGATTTCCATTATAACTTTCCATAACTCAACCTAAAGTGAGATCTTTGTTTTGTTCGAAATTACAAAGAATTATCTCTTTTCTTTTGTTGAAATAGTCAGTGTATGCTACGAAAAAGAATAATCATATCTTACATATCTCTTTTCCTTTTTGGTATATCAATTGTTAATTCAAATGAAGCGCTTTTATACATATTTTGGAATTAGATAATTTATGAAAATTACCCTAAGTCCGCTCCAAATAAATCAAAACATATAAACTCACGTTACAAGTCAACTAGGGAAACCTAATTTACAACCCATTATTGATCTAAACTTATTTCACAACTTTACTAACATTCTACAAATAAATATTTAGGACTGATTTTGAATTTGCAGATCAGGTTGTACATACTATTTCTATTCCAATTATTTGTTTTATTTAATATGTAGGCAACATCCATATATACTTGCCCTATAATTCATTAGATCATATTTAGGAATAATAATTAAATAATAATTCAACGAGATAAATTGTGATGTATAAATAAATTATATAGTTTTCCACTCGTCTTTTAGGCTTTCGAAATCTCCCAAATCTAAATCCAATCCTTTACTTGGCTCCTTTTCCTTTCTAATCAAATGTGTGGTGTGTATATATATATATATATATATTGGTATATACATATTATTAGAATTACAAATCTAAGTAAATATTGGACTTTAAGGGGAATATAGATCGAAATTCACCTTTTTCCACAGTATTGATTCTTTACTTCTATTTTATTTCCCGCCCTTCTCCAATTTGTGTGTGTATGTGCATATATAATATTTTATAATTTTTAAAAATAGTGAGAACGGAAAATCGTGGAGCTTCAATGCTTGGATTGGAAAATATGAAAAGAAAAGTGAGGCATTAGGCCTTCATTTAAAGGCGAACGAATTAATCATAACCATTAGATAAAAGTAATCAAATCTGGGCCGTTGGCCAAGGTTCAAACTTAGCCGCCATCATGCAACCGGTCGCCCGCTCTCATATGGGCGACCGACTAACCCAATAAGGGGGCGATGGTAGGGTCCCATATGTAATGTTATTTATTTCCCTTTTCGTTTTTTAATTATTTTCTCTCTCGAAACTTCAAATGCAATAACTATTTCATTTGAGCTCTAACTACGAAACTCCCAATTGCAAATTTTTCAGAAAATCGCCACGAATACAACGGTGCAAGTTTCGTGCCCAAATTCCAACATTTTATAAATTTATATTTTCGAAGCCTTATTAATTATTTGTTAATTATCGTTAATTTTATAGGATGTTGCATTTTTCCTTTTTAAAAGAATTTAGTCCCCGAAATTTCTCAAGGGTTGAATCATGTAGCAAAATGCGCAATCAATCTAAATTGACAAATCAATTAGCGTGCAACTAATTTTGCAATTAAACTCGTATAAGTGCATGGTGCATCACAACATATAAAACATGTATGAAGAATGATTCCAAATCGATGCCTTTATATGAATACATTCTTTTAAAACATTTTGAAAACATGATGCAAGCAACCTGGATATACTTGCAGTTCTATATGTATGTAAGTTTTCAAAAATCCTTTTTCACACAATAATTTCCACACTCCCACGAGTAGGAGTATGGTTCAACCAATTTTGCACCCAATCCTTACCATCCAATACCTAGCACACAATTTTTAACATCTAAATTTTTGAAATTTTAGATTACCAAATCTTTACTCCTACGCCTAAAAAGTAATTTAGACGGAAAATCTTACATTTCCACCTTTCTTTTCGATACGTCTTCCATTGAAACTAGTAGCCTTCTCTTCCACCCTTAATATTTTTCCACCTTTTCGTAGTACAATTTGTATAAGTAGATTTATTTCTAGATGTTAAAGCGTAATTGTCCTATGCGCAAGTTTCATTTTACTATCAAAAAGATATGAAAATAAAATTTCCAAAGCTTAAACTTGATTTTTCCTCGTTATTATCTATGTTCAGTATACTGTAACGACCCGCAAATCCATACCCCTTGAGTCAACACTATTCTACATCAATCAACTCAAGTTGTACAGAAATACAAACCATTTGGATTAAAGAAGAAGAGGTAGAAGAAGAAAATAGAAAACAATATCAGAATCTAACCATCGCAGCGGAATAAAATATAATAGATAATAAATGATCTTTACACAAAAACAAATATATCTGTTCATATATTACATCATCAAAGTACATCAATCACAACTCAACATCAATAACATACAACTGGATACACAACTAAACAACACAGCGGAATATATATATAAACAATTAAGGGAGTACGTATCGTCATCCAGCTCGTCTCCTGAACTCCACAGCATCATATCATGTATCCTATAATACTCGGTCCGACCCGAGCATTATAGTTAAATAACGCCCGATCAGTCTGGAATACCAGCGTGAGAAAATCACACTCAATTGATTATTAAAGTTTCAAAAATCCTTTGAAAACAAAAGCATCTTGTAAGACCACGCCACAAATAAACATGTCGGGTTTTTACCTTACGATAGCTAAAACATTTTTTATAAAAATCCTCTGATATTATAATAGGGCCTATATACAAATACTTATAAAATATTCGAAATTGTTACATCTATTAAATTCCAGCTACTAACCACAGAGTGGGTAATACAAACAAAACTCGTACAAGGCTCGTAGGAAGAATGGATTTCCAACTAATGACTAGGCACTGGGGTACCACCTGTCAAAGTACGTGGCCTAGATCACAGAACCGAGGAGTACACCCGCTCCCTGTAACACAAGACCGAGACTACCCCTTACTGGATAATCCCAGTGAGATCACCCCGCGGTTGGGATCAACAGCCGTCCACTAAGCCGAAATAAAAAGGGACATCTAGACAGGGATGACCTCACCCCGCTTGGGTGCTACCCACCTAGCCTTGCTGCATAACCCCTGATTTTCAGTCATTCCTGGTTGATGAGGCTTGAGGCTAAGCGTTACCTTTTTAGAACATATCCCTTAAAACGCCCATCGTCCACCTGACGATGTCCTGAAAGCATTCATACATACCAATCCGTCCTGGGTTCGAACAGAACCGAAGGCACTATTCCTACTACATCCATTTCGGAAATATCCTCAGGATTAGTAGCGACTAGCCCTTGCACTTCACTGCTCCATCTTCGAATCCACACTCGTTTCCCATGAAACGTACAAACTGGATCAAAGTGGTTTTCGAGAAATAAATCTCAATCTCGGTCTCTTCGAAACGATCAACACATTTGACCAATATTGATAGTCGGTGATTTAACTATCAATTAATATTCACAAACAACCATCCAACAATAAATAATTTCCCAAATTATTTATTAACCTCAAAATAATATCTTCACAAGATATATTTCTATTTCAACCCTTTGAAAACAGTTTCAAACCATCTTTCTTTTCAGAATAACTTTCCCAAATATTTTCTGTTTCCACTGAAATCACCAAGCACAAAACTAGATTTTTAAAATAATTTAAAACACTTTACCTTGAAATATACTTAAAAACATTTAAGTTAAAACTACTACAAGAGTTTGTTAAAAAATACATACTATATGAATATTTGAAAATAAGGTTACTTAATAAAATATAAAACCAGATTTTCACTTCTAAAACAAAATACTAAGTCGCTCTTTAAATAGTTACTACCATAACTGATTAAAGGGAAATACTTACTTTAGAATTTAAATATTTAGAAAATAATATATTTTCCAAAACTTGATTTTTAAAACAACTTTAAAACTTTTAACTTATACTTAAAAATTTACTTTGAAAACGTACTTGGTTATTCAGGGAGAATTTTCAATCTCAATTACTTAAATCAATTTCCAAATTGATTCCCAATTTATTCCATTTGAAATAAATTTCTTTACTTATCATTTCATTTCAAAATTCATTAGTTATGGACTTTATTATTATTATTTTCCGTTTGATTTCAAACCTTTTTAACTGAAATATACAAATTTCAGGTTATACCCAATTTCTTCTTCATTCTTTTCAATAATTTAAATCTTAAATTTTAAATAAATGTTTTGTTCTTTTTAAATAATAACACTGAATTTTAAAATTCATTAACTTTATGTTTATTCAAATTTTCCTTTCCATACTCAAGATTTATTTATTAGAATTTTAAAATCACTTTATTTCTTTTCCAATTCATTCTTAAATTTATTCTATAATAATTTTACTTACAAATTCACTTCTTTTATTTTCTTTCCAAAATAGAATTTATTTATTTTGGTAATTATTATACCCGGTTATATCAATCCAGCTATAGCATTCAATATTTCCACATAATTCATTATAGAATATCAAATAATCACAATAGAGCATATTAAATAATTTAAATAAAATTATTTGTTAATTAAATTAAATTTATCAAACGGAAATTATTTGTTCGATTTATTCGAATATTAACAAAATGAATCCAATGTTTATTCAAGGTAAAAAGTCATGAAAACGAGTCGAGACGTTAATGGACTGCAAACAAAAATCAAAGGTGGGTTAATCTCACTCAGGTGAATTTAAATTTAAATATACTATCACCCTTGTCGAACAGTAATATCCATATTTACTAATACATCGGTGCTCCTTCCGCTAATGTGCGGCATTTGAAAATTTCTTATTTTAAAAGAAATTTTTTAAACACAATTTTCGGAAGAATTTCGAACTTGATAAACAATTTGAAGAATCGAATTCCCAAAAGCATGTAAACAGCATATTATATTTTATTTTATTCCATGTATTTTTTTTTACATTCAAACAAAATCTTCCAAAACATTTGAACTCAACTTTCCAACAGTATTTAAAAGAAATTTCAAAGCTTTCGAACACAATTTTCGAAAAACATTTTCCACTTTATCCTTAAAAACAAATCATGCTACTTCTTAATGAATCGAAACTCAGTCAATGAGTGAATGTATACGATTGTCCCTAGTATAATGCAGTAAATCCTAAATTTGGAAACCTTTCCTTTTCTTTTACCATAAAACATTAAACTCCTTACAAGAGTACTTATATATTTTAGCTTTTAAGGCGTAGGAATAGTGACCCATGATCCATAATAACCTTTCCATGTCCTTTGATTGCTAAAATTTATTTTTTTCCAAACTTCTAAAGTTTTGTGATCTAAGTAATTCAATTTTTAATGGCTAATTTAATTTCCTAATTTATTATATAAACTTCCAATCTTACCTACATTTCGATCGCTAGTTAAGTGTCCTTATGTGATCTCCTTATTTACATTGTTTTCAACACACACACACACATAGCGATCTAAATGCATCCATCAAATCAACATAGTGATAAAACATGAACATATGCTTTTTTAATATCTAAAGAAGACAACTAGTGATTACAACCCAAAGACCTAAAAAAATTTTTTGCTGGAAGCTGCCATTTATCATCAACTAGTGTTAATGATGTTATGGCCCTAACATTCCTTACAAAATTAAGATAGACATTCCTAGCATGCCATGCCACTATGACCGACCTTCCGTAACTCTCATTCGTAGCTTCCAACAAATGCGGTCCATCCGTTACTTCAATTATTATACCTGAATGTAGGATAAACTGTGTATTCCCATACCGTAGTGGTTAAGAAATATGACCATGCACATTTAGAATAACTCATCGGAAAATTGGTTTGATGGAATAATTTCCCTACCTCCTATATTGCCATCTTCAACCTAGAGTCAACCAATGTTTTTTCATGCATGTTTGTCATCTCACTACTCCCTGCTCCAACCATACTACGACCTTCTCTAAATCAAAATATCTTGATAGCATCCTCAAACTTTAGTTTACTTCCTCTATATCTTTGATCCTTCATGCGAGTATATCCTAAGATTCGTAAAATTGTACTTTTGTATCATTCCCCATTCCTTTGAGGGTCCTTATTATGGCTTCCAGACATCTCTAATAAAATATTTCTGGATTCATACCAATAGTCCTTAAATTCAACGAGATACCTTGTTGCTACCCTTCAAGCATTATTTCATCCATTGCCTTGAATTTTTCCTATCTTACTTAGGCAGTGATCCCTATCAACTCCATACTAAAAATTTGGTTTCGTTCTCACCATTCTTTATAAAACTAAAATTTCACAATTATAAAATACTTGATCAAAAGCTTTTATTTTTAAGAATATAAACTTCGAAACATTTTTATCAAATTCAAAATTTGCTTGGTTTCCAAAAGGAACCATGAAAATTCACTTTTCTATCCAACTTTATTTTTAAAGACCTTCCATAATGGAAATTTATTTCTTTCAAATGTATGATTTTTAAACCCAAAACATCTATCAGGTTTAAACCCAATTGTCATACCAAACCATTTTTTTTCAAAGATATATTTTATACTTTAAACATTGAAACCTGGAGTAGACGAGGATAACTTCCATGCTTTTATTTTCTTATTACTCATGCTATTTCCAATTCCACATTCGATAGATATTTTCATAGCAGAGGAGAGGGACTTCTAAAAAATATGCATAGTTGCAACGTCTATCTAAGCATTTGTCTAATGTAAATGAACGATTACTACATATCCGTGGAATTTATCCATTCTTCCTTGTTGGGGGCGTCTCCACCCCCACCGAACCAAAGGAAAGGAATTCGACACCAGACCACTTCCCTGCCGCACCAAGCACTTACCGAACCAACCCACCTCCAACAACTACCAGACCAAAGCATAGCCGGAACATCTCCATCCACTCACCACCGGACCATGTCCCACCGAACCAACCTACCTCCACTTACCCCGGACCATGTCCCACCGAACCAACCTACCCCCACACATCACCGGACCACTTCACCACCGAACCTGCCCATCTCCGAGTCCTAGCTGGACCAACCACCACCGAACCAAACTCACTCCCAACCTACCACCGGTCCAAACAACATATCACTCTCCACCGAACCAAGACGTTCCTGATCAACTTAGTCAGGCCAGATTGCATCCACCCAGGCCCGCCAGAAGCTATATACATCTAAGACCCCTGCCCCCAGCCTCACTCTATAAATATAGGGGCAGGGGTACAACAATAAGGGGCAAGTTTGAGAGCTCAAGCACGGACGGAACTTTCAAACAACTTTCATATACTTATATACAAAGCTTTGTACTTGTAATCTGAAGAGAAAAGGAGAATACCATATAAAGTGGACGTAGGCACGTTCTGGCAGAACCACTATAAATCTATGTGTCTTTTACAGTTTAATCCCTGCTTTTTATATATTTGCATAAATCACCCCAAACCATTAAGAACAACATATAATCAACTAGATCATACGACTTGGAGGTGTTTGCCCATTTTTTGTGCAAACATTTTTGGTGCTTTCATTGAGAGCAGGAGCTCGAAGCTTCAGCTTCTCCCACTTAACCCTTTTCCTATCAGCATCGTTCATTGCTTGGAAAACATGCCTCCCGGACGGAAGAAAGATGCTAACAAAGGAAAGAACATCACAACTAGCAGTATCCCAGATCCGGTGATCAGAAATCAAGACAATCGTCCGGTTCCAACAGCAAAAGGAAATCAGGCAAATCCGACAACCCCTGCTACGGAACAACCAATTACAAGGGCGGATCTGGACAGGGTTGTGGCTGAAGTAACTAACCGCTTCGCATCTCAACAAGAAGCCTCGGTGGATCAACTCATGTCACGCTTAAGGGATGTTGAAGAAACCAACCGCAACACTGAATCATGGGGTGAGTCCCGGTCTGGAGGATCTGGGAGACGATAAAGGTCTTTTTTCTTCGAAGAGGCTAACAACAGAAACAACAATGATAGGAGCCGAGCCCGGACTCAACCCGAATTTCGACCCGAGGAAACACTTGGAACCGAACCCTACAGGGGAGGTGCCGGGGGTCGGATGTAGCTGAGCCTACCATGCTACCTAACCATGGAAACACCAATAGACGGGGCCGAGCTGGAGTCCAGCCCGAAGTTGGACCCGAAGAAGTGCTGAGAACAGAACCCAGCAGGGGAAGATCAAGGCAAGGGCCAACTGTGGCTGACCCCAGCATGCCCCCGGAAGACCAGAGGCCGTCATTGGACAATGTTAGGAGTGATAGACGATACCATCCCTACAGGTCATCTGGACGGAATCAATCCCGTAGGGAAGAACCAAGCTCATTTCTATCCGCTCCAAGATCTGATGAAAGGATGGCACGATTGTTCAGAGAGTGCATCCAACGGGAACAAAGGGATCGGGGGATAGGCGTTAAGGTAACCAACCCCTTCACCCGCAATATCGAAACTGCCATCACCCCCCGGGAGTGGAAAATGCCAACAATGGAACTTTACAAGGGAACCTCTGACCCCGTTGTACACTTGCAGAGATACACACAGCATATGCTCATGAGCGGAGCAACAGTGGGAGTGTTGTGTAAATGCTTTCCACTATTCTTGGCAGATCTAGCTACCTCCTGGTTCAGCCATCTGCCCCAAGGATCCATCAGCTCATGGGAAATGTTGAAAGAAAAGTTCATCAGCCAGTTCCGCATTCATGTGGAACAACCCAAGGACTCTTATTCCCTATCTAATATCAAAAAGAAGCCCGGGGAGACAGTGCAACAATATCTAACCCAATTCAACGCCGCAGCAGCCCCAGTCCAAGATGCCGACGAGAAACTTATCCTAATGGCCCTCTGCAGCGGTGTGCATCCGGATACTAAGTTTGCTAGGAGATTAACGAAAGAAAATCCAGCTACCTTACCCGATTTCTTCCACGAAGCCGGGAAATATATGAGACTTGAAGACGCTTCCATTGAAAGGCAGACAGTGCAACAAACTAAGGCAGCTCATGGCAACACACCCGCAGTAGCAAAGGACGTTCGAAGAAATGACTCCAGAGATAGTGCTGGGGGCAAGAAGGGGGAAAAGCACTTATATAGGCCAGGACCGAGATTTGACTCTTACACTCCTTTAAATGAAACAATCGAAAACATCTTCTTGGCCACCCAAGACGAAGTTAGATACAAGCGCCACCGGCACAAGAAAGAATCAGATAATGCAATTAAGTCTGGGAAGTTCTGCCGCTTCCCCGAATCTCATGGGTATGACACCAATGAATGCCATCATCTCCGGGACTTGATTGAAGAACACA
Organism: Allium cepa; assembly: GCA_030765085.1. Lineage (NCBI taxonomy): Eukaryota > Viridiplantae > Streptophyta > Magnoliopsida > Asparagales > Amaryllidaceae > Allium > Allium cepa. Next base: position 942,887,171 of record CM060941.1, read on the forward strand.
TCAGAAGGAAGAGACTAGAGCGCTATGTGAAAGGTCAGAACAGGACTTCAACTCCTGCAAATGAGAACCCAGGGCTACCCCTTCCAGAAGTAGGCGGAGGAAATCGCAACACCAGCGGCTCCAGTCAAGAGAAGATAGTGGTCCTTACCATATCAGGAGGACCACACATCTCCGACGGAAGCTGGGCAGAGATGGAGAGATACGGTAAGTCACTTAGAAATAATGAAGGCTACGTTAATTCTGTTACAGAATAACGCCACCCGAAACGGAAGGAGAATGATGACATCACATTCAGTAGGCGTGATCTGGAGGGAAGGCAGTACCCCCACATGGATCCTATGGTCATCTCTGCCTGGTTCGGTCCAGCCAAGGTTTTTCGAATTCTAGTGGACACTGGAAGCTCAGTAAATATCCTATTCAAGCATGCTTTCAACAAAATGAAGCTGTCAATGAAGGATGTATCTCCCTGCAGCAAACTGCTACATGGTTTCACTGGAGATGCGAAGATGCCCCTCGGGCAAGTGGACCTCTTTGTCGAAATAGGAAGTCATCCCCGCTCCGTTGTGCGAAAACAAACGTTTGTGCTAACAGAGAACCACTCGGCCTACAATGCCTTTTTAGGAAGGCCAGCCTTGTCTGACTTCCAAATTGTCCTAGCACCGTGGTGCCTGAAGATGAAATTCCCAACATATAACGGAGTAGGAGAAATAGAGGGAGATCAAGATGCAGCTCGAGATTGCTATGTAACTGAACTTCGCAATAACCACAGGAAGGATAAAGGGAAGGATGCAGAGACTTCTCTCTGCAAGAAAAACTTGGAAGCATAGCAATTAAAGAAAGCCCATCCTCTTCGATATACCAGCGATCCTTGCAACGAATTAGACCCCAGGGACAAGGAGGAGGAGGCCACCACCGAGCCTGCAAAGGCTATGGAATTTTATCTGTAAACAAACACGACCCAAGTAGATTCCTGAGAGTCGGGTCTCAGTTAAGAGTGGAATTGAAGGATCAACTCGTCGATTTTCTTCGCCACAAGTTGGATGTATTCGCATGGACGCACGCTGACATGACTGGAATCTCCTCAGACGTAGCATTCCACGTATTGAACATCGATCCCACCAAGGTGCCAGTAAAGCAGAAAAAGAGAAGCATGGGGACAGAACGATTAGCAGCCCTCGAGGAAGAAGTAAAGAACCTACTTGCCAATAACTTCATACGAGAAGCCATCTACCCAGAATGGATCGCCAACCCGGTACTGGTAAAGAAGGCTAATGGGAAGTGGCGAACATGCATCGACTTCTCTAACTTAAACGACGCTTGCCCGAAGGACTGCTTCCCACTCCTCCGAATCGATCAACTCGTGGACAGCACAGCCGGACACGAACTCTTATCCTTTATGGACGCATACTCAGGATATAACCAGATCCCTATGCACGCCCCCGATCAAGACCACACTAGTTTCATCACTGACCGGGGATTGTACTGCTACAGAGTAATGCCTTTTGGACTTAAAAACGCCGGAGCTACTTATCAGCTCCTCGTAACCAAGATGTTTGCGGAATTAATAGGAGGAACCATGGAAGTTTATGTGGATGACATGCTGGTAAAATCGAGAAAAGCCAACGATCATATAAACCACCTGGACGAGATGTTTCAAGTACTTCGCCAATATGGAATGAAGCTGAATCCTCCAAAGTGCTCATTCGGAGTATCATCGGGAAAGTTCTTGGGATTCATTGTCCATGCCAGGGGGATTGAAGCAAACCCCGAACAAGTCCGGGCTTTGCAAGATATCAAGATACCATCCACTCGAAGAGAGATGCAAAGCCTAAACGGGAAAGTGGCCGCCCTAAGCAGGTTCATCTCTAAATAAACCGACAAATGCATCCCTTTCTTTGAAGCTCTAAAGAAAGACAAAGGAAAGTTCGAATGGACTGACGAATGCTCGACAGGCTTCCTAAACCTAATCGAACACCTCCAGAGACCACCAGTACTCTCAACTCCAAATGAAGGCGAGGAACTATACCTATACCTTGCTGTATCATCCCATGCTTTAAGCACCGCTTTGGTGAGAGAAGACAACCGCGCGCAGCGGCCCGTATACTTTGTAAGCAAGAGATTTACAGGGGCAGAAGCCAGATACCCTAAACTTGAAAAGCTAGCATACTGTCTGCTAATCACGTCACGGAAGCTACGACACTATTTCAAATCTCATTCCATCAGAGTTTTAACCGATCAACCGCTAAGGCAGGTGCTCCATCGCCCTGACACTTCTGGGTGACTACTTAAGTGGTGCATCGAACTTAGCCACTATGATATCACCTACCATCCTCACACCGCCATCAAAGGGCAAGCCATGGCCGATTTTATTGCCGAATTCACAACCAACGAAGGTAAGGATCAATCTGAAATAGAAAAAGATATCAAGTGGAATCTCTTTGTAGATGGAGCATCAAACGAACATGGTTCGGGGGCAGGTGTTGTGATAATCACCCTCGGGGGAAGGAAGCTGCACTATGCCCTAAGGTTGGAATTCGCTGCCACCAACAACGATGCATAATATGAAGCAGTAATAGCAGGACCGGAACTTGCCTTAGAAATTGGAGTCAGTTCTTTATGTCTCCATAGCGATTCTCAACTTATTGTAAATCAAATACTGGGAGAATTCCAGACTCGAGGAGAACGACTCACAGCATATCTAAAGAAGACCAAGCTGTTGCTCAATCAGTTGGATCACTATTTAATCAAACACGTTTCTCGAGAGGAGAACCGAAAGGCCGACGAACTGGCAAAGCAAGCTAGCATGAAGAACAGCACCGTTTCTGGAACGGTAGCCATCTCAAAACAACTAGCCCCAAGTTTCGAACAAGAGGATCTGATAGCTGCAATCGAAGAAGAAACTTGGATGACTCCTATCCGGAAATACTTGCAAGATGGCACACTACCCAACGAGCGTAACGAAGTCAGGAAAATCTTGAGGAGTGCTTCCCGCTACATGATACACGAAGGCATCCTCTATCGGCGCGGCTTCTCTAACCCCTTATTAAGATGTGTCGCTGGAAGGAAAGCCAAGGAAATCTTATCCAACATCCATCGAGGAAGTTGCGGAGACCACACTGGAGGGCAGACTCTGGCAAAGAAAATACTTCGATATGGATATTTCTGGCCCACCTTAAACAAAGACGCCTTGGACTTCATCAAAAAATGCGACAAATGTCAGAAATTTGCTAAAATCCCTCGTCTACCAACCAACGAGATTACTCAGATGACCAGTCCTTGGTCCTTTGCAGTATGGGGAATTGACTTGATTGGCGAATTGCCGATGGGCCGAGGCGGAGCCAAATATGCTATAGTGGCAGTCGACTATTTCACCAAATGGATGGAAGCGAAACCTTTAAATAAAATATCTTCGGCAAAAGTTTTTAACTTCTTGATCAAAAATGTTTTATGCAGGGACGGGGTTCCACTCAAAATCATATCGGACAACGGACTTCAATTTGACAGCGAGGAATTCACCGATTGGTGCCGAGAGCATGGAATTCACAAAAGCTTTTCATCTGTAGCTTATCCCCAGGCAAACGGACAAGTCGAAGCTGTCAACAAAATTCTCAAAACTCTAATCAAGAAGAAACTTGAAAAGTCAAAAGGCGCTTGGGTGGATGAACTTCCTACGGCACTTTGGGCCTACCGCATATCTTACAGAACATCAACAGGACATACTCCTTTCTCTTTGGCACACGGATCGGAGGCCATGCTCCTAGTTGAAACTATTGTGCTCTCCCACCGTAGTATCCACTACAACCCAGAAGAGAATGAAGAACTCCTACACATGTCTTTGGACCTAATAGACGAAAGAAGAAATGATGCAGCACTTAAAGCGGCAGCTCACAAGCAAAAAGTGGAAGCACGATACAACTCCAAAGTCAAGCACCGCAGCTTACGAGAAGAAGATCTTGTTCTCAAACGGATCTTCCCGCGCCCCGGAGCACTAGATCCTATCTGGGACGGACCCTATGTAATTCATAAAGATCTCCACAACGGAGCTTATATTTTGTCAACAGTGGACGGAGAGGTGTTTTAGAGGGCATGGAACATCCAACACCTTCGTCGATACTTTTCTTAACTTGTACTACCCATATGAAGTGAATTAACAAAGAGGATCAGTGGACGTAGGCATTTTCGTGCCGAACCACCTTAAAAATCTTGTCTCTTTTTAACTTGTTCCTTTATATCTTGGTTGATTGTTAAGCTTTATCCTTTTCTATTGAACAAAATCCTGTATAACGGCATTTCCATTCTGGACACTTTACGGCACAACCTCACCGGGACAAGACCCAACAGGTACTATACGAATCTATGCCCTCGTCAATGAGACACTTTTGCTCCAGCATCCCTCTGCTGCGGGTTAACTCATTGCTCGCGACGGCCCTCAAAGCCAACTGTAATGAGCCGATCATAAGCCACCGAGAAGGCCGACTATAGCCGAGGCAGCTCATTACGGCGTTCGACTCGCCGACGACTGTGAACCGATTATAAGCCCCAACATAAGGTGTGGCCAACCAGGGGTAGTTCACAGTTGACGATCGACACCCACGCTAGCCAGCCACGGTAAATCGAATAATACCCACGATTACAGGCCATAATGGCCCGGGTAGCTACTGTGCGCGATCTCGGCTCCGATGTGTCTTAAGTACGGCTGTGGTAAAAAAGAAAACTCCCCGCGGAGGCGTAAGATGGGTGACGAATGTCTCCAAGGCCCATAGCTAGGGAAAGTGACTACAAAACCCGTTTGCCACGAACTTAAGCACATCGAAGGCCTTCCGTGATTGGAAGTTTTACTGTTTCTTATATTTCCATTTTATTTATAAAAAACTTTCCTCCTATCCTCTATAACGATCACTAAAGTACAGGACACAAAATATGAGACACTCGCTAGTGGAAATGAGAACTCACAACTGGATAACAGGTCGCTCAGCTGCATTCCATCCTCAGTCACACAAGACATTCAAAGTTGCCGTCTACAACTAAAATATGAAGGGCGGTACTTCCTTTTCTTGTACATAAACATGTAGCTATAACCTATTCACACATCACGCTAACATTGCGAGACATGAAATTATATTTTAAGCAAGAGCTTAGCATCAAACACAGTTGAAGCACATGCATATACACAGCTATATTTCTTATGCAGCACATCAAAATAACGACAGCATTCAAATATGACAGAATCATCTTATGTTATGAAATTATATAAGAATAAAATCATTCGCTACAATGACATAATTACATAATTACAGCCTGAAAGTACATTAATGTTTTGGACTAGTATATTTAGGAATGCCAAGTAAACCAAAAAAGTAGTCAGCTGCAGCAGGGCTCCGCCTCTATCCTGCTAGCCCTCCGGGATCTACTTGACCATAGGATCAGAACTCCCAGCATGCTGGCCAGAGGTCCCACCTGTCCGATTCAGGAGAAGAATCCATCAGATAAATGATACGCAATCAAGTTAAGAAAATATTGAGAGGGAAGACTTACCAGCATCTGCTCCCTGATCATCATCCCCAACTGCACACCCACTTCCTCGGCGGTAAGCAGCCGCATGCCCTCCTTCACTGCCACTTTCTCCTCCTCAGTAAACTGGGTCGTGACCACGTCCATCCTGAAAGCTACACCACCCTCCTTATCCGCCTCAGCCTTGGCCTCCTCCAGAGCCCGGAAATATATCCTAGCCATGACCTGGGGATAATCGTCCATCCAGGATAGGTTGCCCTGCTTCCAAGTACGGAAGTACATGTCCTGGAGAATCTCATCTATCATCCCCTCGTTCTCCTCAAACTCCCTCATCCGGGCCTCGGAAGCCGACAGCCTTGCGACGGCAGCATCTCCCTCCAACCGGTATCTCGAACAGTCAGCCTGAAGGCCGCATCGCCTCCATCTCCTCCTTCAGCTTGGCTTGAGAAAGCTCTGCGACCTCAAGCCTCCCAGATAACTCCTCTATCTGCTCAAGATCCGCTTTCCGAACCTCATCCACCGTGGCAATGGCCATATCGATTCGTTCCTTGCAGGTGGCCTCCATTTTTCGCAGCTCGGCTCTGCTAGCCTCTTCCATAGTTTTCTTTAGCCGTCTGGAGGCCGCCTCATGCTGGAAGATCTGAATGGCCTGATCGGCAAGCTGTTTGGCCTGATCGGAAACCATTAGTCGCAATCGAATATTAGCACTTCCAATTTCCTCTCCAGCCTTGACCAGTCGGGCATGATGCGCCATCAGCCTCCTGGTCTCCTCAGCCACCCGATCGATGTTTGCCTTGGCCTCATCCCCCATAGTCACAATCCGAGTGGTCAACAAGTCGAGATCCAAAGACTTAGCCTCATCAAGCACCCTTACCATAGGATTGCGGGGTAGGAGGTGTTCACCAGTAACCTCATCGAAGGAAATATCATGGAAGTTCGGGTCCAGATCTGGATGACCCGCAAATGGGTTATGAGCCAAGCCGGGACGATCAACATGAGTAATGGTAGGATTCTCTGATGGATGTGGAGATGGTATGGACTCAGTATCCTTCCCCGTAATATCATGAATAGGCTGGGTTAGGGGGCTGAGGTCCAAGCGAAGGTTCGAACATGGAACGCCTCCTCTTTCTCTTTTGAATATCCTCTTCGATGACTCCGAGAAGAGGATGGTAGCCGACTACGCCCCCAGAACGGTCAGTCGAGGGCTTCGGTTTAGCAGAAGCTTTGAGGAGTTTGAATTGTTCAAGGCAGTGCCGAATGTCTGATGTCTTGGCCGCCTTACCCGTGCTTGAAATAAAAACCAAGTGTTACAAGCATGCATGAGACTATAATCCAAGAAGCATGTGAAGTTAAAAGAGGAGTCAAGAATTTACCTTGAACCGCCAGAGTTGCCCTAGCTGAAATACTCTCAGAAGATGGACTGGCACCAGTCCCGGCCTTATCAGAATTCTTCGGTTTCTCCACCAAAGCCGGCCCTTCCTCCAACCCCTCAAAGGCTTGGCGGAAAGCATCATCCGTCCACTCTTGAATCTCACTCGCTTGCCCAGAGGTCAAGGCACCAACACCACTACCACTCTGTCCTTCGCCACCATTACCACCATCACCCTCTCCATCACCTCCGCTCTCCTCCTCGCCTCTTTCCTCCTCTCCACTTTCCTCCTCCGGAACATCTGGGCATGTGCTGGGAGAGGGTCCATCAGATTTCTAAATCTTCTTCCCCCCGACGACTGGAGGTATCGAGAAGGGTCTCCTCTTGCTACTCTTTGTCGTGGCCCCTCCTTTGGCTTTGGCAGCTCTTTCCTTAGCCGTATCCCTCTGCTTGACCACAGACTGATGTGGTAGAATCAAGTTGTGTTCCGGGAGAGTGGCATTCCTGATTAGGTAAGAAGCTGACCTATCCCTTCCCGAAATGGCCTCTATCTCCGCGGCCATCTGAACCAGGTGATCATTCTCCACGACCGCAAAGCCACCTGTCGCTAGCAAGAAATAAAAACACATAAGAAGAAGCATCTCAGTCAGAATGGAAATTATAAATAAGCTTCAACTTACAGCCAGAGGTGAAGCGGTGGATAGAAACGGTGTCATTCTGGACGAAGAATCATTCCTTCTTAAACATGGTGAATTTTGAATACAAATCCAGGACCGGCTTGAAGGACACGGCCGATTCCAAGCTGATGTATGGAGACCCCTTCTTGTAATCCCTCAAGTTATATAGATATCGAATTTCCCGGTTAGAAGGGGGCACCCATACTTTCTCTGGAAAATCACGAATAGGCACACCAAGATAGCGTAGGAGTTGGGCTGGAGCTGGAAGGGGGCCACCTTCAAATAAGTAACGAAGCTAACTATCCAGGCATTGATTCGAGGAATGGCCCTACACATGCAGTGGTACCTACTATAAGCAAAGTATCCTTTAGGGGGATTATATGGCATGACCCCCTTTCCTGGCAACAGCATGCGTGCTCTATCAATCCCAAAGGAGCGGGAGATAACATCAAGCTGCTCCTCTCCGAGAGAGCTCGGAAAGCAATCAAGAGGAGAGTTCAGAAGCACTTGAGGACCATATCCGTCCACTAGTGATCTCGAGGTGGGTCCCTGTCGTCCCGGTCCTGGCTGGGCTGGGGGCATCACAGGGGACTCTCTTCTGTCCGTAGATTTTCTCCTTTCTGATCGAGTTTCCACTTTGTGACACATTATTTGCGATACCAGAAAAACATGACTGTTAAAACAAGGAATATAGAGAGTTAAGCAAGCGAGTACGTGAAGCCTGGAACTTCATCCATAATTCAAAACACCATATTTCATTCGGTGGCACGAGTCCGAGACCCCATTCGGAACTCACACTCCCAAAATTCGTTCAGTGGTTCCAACTCAAAGGTCATTCGGCAACCATACTTCCCCGTCCTCATTCGACAATTCAAGCACAATTTCATTCGGTACTCGGAATCCACGAATGCATCCGGTAATTCAAGAATATAAGATCATTCGGCAAAAGAATGACTCACCTGGTTCGCCAATCAGTTGATTCAGCACCTTAAATAGTTCGGCAAACGAGACTGATTCGGCACTATAATTGGTTCGGCACTATAATCAATTCGGCGGGTAAGGAATGAAGGAAGCCTAAGGCCAATACTTATAGGCAAAAATCAACAACCGAACCAACTGGCTCGGCATACAAGACCGGACGAAAATCCCCCAAGCTAAAACAAAGCGTGACATATACTGACATATGCCCCACTTTGGGAGGCAAATGTTGGGGGCGTCTCCACCCCCACCGAACCAAAGGAAAGGAACTCGACACCGGACCACTTCCCTGCCGCACCAAGCACCTACCGAACCAACCCACTTCCAATAACTACCGGACCAAAGCATAGCCGGACCATCTCCATCCACTCACCACCGGACCATGTCCCACCGAACCAACCTACCTCCCCTTACCACCAGACCATGTCCCACCGAACCAACCTACCTCCACTTACCACCGGACCATGTCCCACCGAACCAACCTACCCCCATACATCACCGGACCACTTCACCACCAAACCAGCCCATCTCCGAGTCCTAGCTAGACCAACCACCACCGAACCAAACTCACTCCCAACCTACCACCGGTCCAAACAACATATCACTCTCCACCGTACCAAGACGTTCCGGATCAACTTAGTCAGGCCAGATTGCATCAGCCCAGGCCCGCCAGAAGCTATATACATCCAAGACCCCTGCCCCCAGCCTCACTCTATAAATATAGGGGCAGGGGTACAACAATGGGGGACAAGTTTGAGAGCTCAAGCATGGACAGAACTTTCAAACAATTTTCATATACTTATATACAAAGCTTTGTACTTGTAATCTGAAGAGAAAAGGAGAATAACATATAAAGTGGACGTAGGCACGTTCTGGCCGAACCACTATAAATCTGTGTGTCTTTTACAGTTTAATCCCTGCTTTTTATATATTTGCATAAATCACCCCAAACCATTAAGAACAACATATAATCAACTAGATCATACGACTTAGAGGTGTTTGCCCATTTTTTGTGCAAACATTCCTATTTTATTCCTACTATTTTGCGACTATATTATTTCTAACTAAATCACCAGTCCTATATATATACACACACACCTAATGCTCTTCCTATCTAAATTGTTGGGCATTATTATCATTGTATTCCTATACCCTATTTGAATCATATATCATTTCCATTTATCCTCCCCTTATAATTTTTTTAAAATGTAACTTCCTAATTCACAAAGTAGGAAAAATCATAGACCCCAACCTATGCTCTATGTTACTTTTATTTCAAAAATGAAGTATCCCTTTATAAAAAACCTTTAGCTTCAAACTTTTTGACTCAATCAATTTTAAACTAAGAATTTCAAAAATGAAGAACTTTTTTTTACCAAAAATCTTTAAATCAAAATTTTTTGACTTAACAAATTTCCATATGATTTTTCGAATTTCCTTTATTTTTCAAAACAACAATGTCCCAATAAATCTTTTGAAAAACCACTCAAACATTTCAAAGAATTTCGAATTTTTTTTGTCAAATTCTTTCACATGGGGTTTGACTTAGAAATGAACTTAAATTGTAATCCTTTTGGACTCTCTTCTCCATTCATCCTTAACTCGTCTCCATCAATAATCCGGATTATCTTCTTATGGTGATCAATGCACACTTCGTGCAGGAATTTGCTCCACTCCTTCTTCATATCTTGCTTCACTCCTAACATTCCTTAGTTTCGAATGCTTGCAACATATAGATTCTTATCTCACATTATTCTGGATAAGATGTAAGTCGTCAGTCAACAATCCATCAAAATCCTCAATCATAAGGTAGTCTAGGACTATAAAGGAGTCAATATCATCCAGCCTTCAAGATTCTTCTATATGTCATACTCATGCTCTTCTTGGTCCACTTATTATGATACAACCTATGCTACGTGGGGTAATTGGGGGTATAAGTATAAATTTAACTCTATTTATTTTCCTAGCTCATAGTCACCTCGCCCATTCTTTCAAATATGGTCTCAACTATTTATATAGTCGGAATTTATGGAGTTAGGCGTATAATTTATATGTATAATTATAAGTAAAAGTACAAATACATTCTCTCAGCGTATCCTAGTTCTTATTATCGACTAAGCTAAGCTTTGATACCGAATGTAACAATCCACACCTTAATGGGCCTGAATTTCAATTATGTCGAAGCCCAAGTCCATTAGGGCATGGATTGTTGATTTCCGTACCCTAAAATAAACACAAGTATATCAAAGTGCGACCAATATAAACTCATAGCGAAATTAAAAAATATAACATAACATATGTATTGACTAAGACTACCACATTGGAATATTATTCCTTGGATAGTTAACTGCCTTGTCGGTGTCGAGCATGAATAAGAAGACTCCACCATCTACCATTTCCGTCTTGCTCCAATATCCAGTCCTTCTAAACCTAACCCGTGGTTTGTTATGAGGAAGGGGTCAAGTATCCAATATCCAGTATCCAGCGTTCTGGTGATTGGAAAATTTCATACGTTACCCATCCCATTAATTTATGCTAACCGATTTCCATTTAAACGTTGTGTCTATTATTTACGCTTAGTCCATTAAACCTATATATGCATACGATAATTTTAACCTAACAGTCTCTATGGTATCACTATATATATATATATATTTGTATTCATATTATGTAAATATATAACTACCCAAAAACCTTGGCCACTTAATACTTCAAGTCCCTAAAGCGGACCATAGCAACATAACCGCCAGTCAATCGATCCTAGCTACAAAGACCGATGACACTTTGATAAGGCTTTATAATATGATTTCCATATTACCAATGCATCTCAACACTAGAACATACCCGCAACTATAGGTTAAAAGCTATTCCCAGTCACATGCAACTACCATCAATCATGTCCTAACAATGTAAGAGAAGGTATCTAAGCCACTTAATACGTTTTCAATGGGAACTAGGCAGACTTTGACCATTTAGTACCTACATTTTAGATAAGTCCCCATAATTTACTACCTATCCCAAGATGGAGTATTCTCTGATACTATCTAGATGACATCGCATGGAATCTCCTTAGGCACATAATATCTTTTTTATAGGAGAGGCGAACCCTATGCTAGCTACTTAATACCTCACGCCCAATGTAGACCCTTCTCGAAATATCCACTATTGTGCCAAACCACTAACCCTGACTATTTACTACTTCCTAACAGGGAGGAGAGAAACATTATAATAGCTACTTAATACCTTCGTCTTAGAATTAGGTCCTACTTCCTATGAATATCCCTTCCCTATGGCTTCTATGGTTGGAGATGTCCCACATTAGTGGTAAGTATACACAACTGCTGGTAGCCTCTAAGTGAAAGGTAGACTTCTGTTGTGTAACTTTACCGACCTCACATTCTAACCCACTGAATCAAACCTGCCACCCAAAGCCTAAGTGTTTGGCTAGGCCAACTAATTCGCAGTTATCCTAAATGTATAATTTAAGCTGTATAAGTTCCTTCTATGAAAGTTATATTGCTTTCAACATATAATTACTAGTATTAATATTTACTCATTCGCTATGTTATTATTCCTAATTTATATGTTAGGCTTTGATTTCCTTGTAATATCTAATAAATGTCTATTATCTGTAATAATTAGTCATTAATGTCAAAATTGGACAATCTCTAATCAATCCTCATTTAACCCTTTAATCTATTTACCAATTTCAAAATTCACGTATTATGTTTATTCACTTCCTCCATAAATGCCATATTAAATTCCCTAATCAGTTTCCATTTAATTCCATTTTAACTCCCTATTAACTAAGATTTATTGCCCATTAAACCTGCAATTAATGTCCATAAATCCTAGCATATAATTACGACGCTGTTAATAATTAACACGAATATTGTCATCCATTATGCTATTTATATATTTTTATTTTTTAACATTAAGCACAATTATACATGTTTGTTTGTTTATAGTTCTAATTATTAATTTCTAAACTAGAACATTCCTTTCCATGTTTCAATTTATCAAAACATCCTTTTCAAAAAGGATTTCCGTTATAAATTTCCATAAATTAACCAAAAGTGAGATCTATGTTTGGTTTGAAACTACAAGGAATTATTTCTTTTCACTTATTAAAATTGATAGTGTAAACCATGAAAAAGAATATTCGTATCTTACACATCTCTTTCCCTTGTTGGTATATCCCTTATAATTCAAACAATGTGCTTTTATACATATTTTAGAATTGGATAATATATGGAAATTACAATAAACCCACTCCAAATAAATCAAAACTTGGAAATTCACATTCCAAGTCAACTAGGACAACCTATTTTACAACCTGTTATAGATCTAAAATAATTTTACAACTTTACTAACATTATATAAATAAATATTTGGGATTGGTTTCAAATCTCTAGATCAGGTTGTACGTACTATTCATATTCCAATTACCTATTTTATTAAATATGTAGGCGATAATCATATACATTTGTTTTAAGTCTACAATTCATCAAATCTTATTTAGGCATAATAATTAAATAAGAATTCAAACAGATAAATTTCAATTTTATAAATAAATTACATAATTTTCCACTTACCATTTAAGCTTTCCAAATCTCCTAAATTTGAATCCAATCCTTTACTCGACTCCTTTTCTTTTCTAATCAAAAGAATTTATATAATAACGTGTAGACATATTATTAGAATTACAGACCTGAGAATATATTTGCAGTTAAGGGGAATGTAAATTGAAATTTACCTTTTACGTAGTGTTGATTCACTTCTTCTCTTCTTTTCTTTTATTTTCCATCCTTCTTTGATTTGTATGTATATACATACGTATTTTATAATTTTTAGGAATACTGGAGAGGGGGAAATGGCAGAGCTTTGCTGCTTGGATTTGAAAACATGAGAAGAGAAGTGACAGTTATCCTTATATTTATAGACGAATGAATAAATCGCAACCGTTCAATTAAAATAATCAAATCCGGGCCATTAGCCAAGACTCAAACCCTAGCCACCACCATGCGATTGGTCGACCACTAATGATTGACCGACCAAATGATGTAGTCGACCTATTGGGTCTAGAGTTATTTATTTCCTTTTTGGTTGTTTAATTATTTCCGCTTTCAAAACTTCAAATGCTGATAACTTTTTTGTTTGAGCTCCGATTGTAAAACTCTAAATATGAAAGTTGCCCAAAAAATCGTCATGAATACAATGGTGCAAGTTTTAGCTAAATTACAACGTTTGCTCAAATTTGATTTTTGAAGCCTTATTAATTATTTATTAATTTCCATTAATTTTACGGAGTGTCACAAGTTTCCAATGAGAAAATATGACCACTCGCATGGTATACTCAGCAATGAAGTCCACCAACACCTACTTATTTATCGATCCTCTCAGATGGTTAGTAATATCATATTGACATAGTTTAATATTCCATTTCAACAACCTTCCCAAAGTCTCAGGTCAATACAACATCTACTTAAAGAGTTAATGCGTTAGCACGTTAACCAAATAAGCCTGAAAGTATGATCACTGCTTCCTCGATGCAATCAGCAAGCAACATGCAAGTTTTTCCAACTTTAGATAATTCCTTTCAACCCCCGTAACTACTTGCTGATCTAATAAACCGGTCTTTGAATCCTCTCCTCATCGCATACCAATGCTGCACTTGGTGCATGTATAGATACTGCCAGATAAACAAATTATAAGTCCCCTCTATTGGACAAAAAATTAGCTCAACAAATAAGATATTTATATAAGATATTATTATTCAGAATGGCCTTACCATACCCATGGACATTCGGGGTGGTCATGATGATGTTGAAAATTTCAATCATAAATCCAAAGGTGAAATAGGTAATCCATCTAAATGTGCAGTAGTCCATTAATTTGTTTATTAATGGATCAGATTGGCAATTCACATGAGTACAATATATTGATCATATGCCTAAAAGACATGGTAGCCATTATGCAAAGTGATCTTTGATTCGGACCAGGGCTTAAATAGCCTTATGTTGTGTGACGAATACCCTGTACCATCGACACAAATAGTGTATAGATAGTGCGCTGTCTATGCCCGACCGATATAGGACGATCATCTGGGTAGAAATATACCAATATAGTATATAACATGTCATACCTCACAGCGCATAGGTAAAATATATTATCCCAGATATAATCGAAGCGATAGTAATAACTATGTGAACAAATCATCATAAGAGGAATAGATGCACAAAGTTACACATCAATTATAGTAGAGTTTATACAACAGATGTAAACTCAGAAAAACTGTCTCAAAAAATATAAATAAGTAAGCACTGTCATGGGCTCTACAACATTGCTCAGCTAGAAAAGCGTAGAAATCCACATATGTATATAATACGAGATAGCTCCATCCAGCTCATCCTCCTAATAGCTACTGCGTCACCTAGACCTATTATCTAGTATACTCATTTAAAAGTACCTAGGATAACAAGAAACAGAGCATAAAATTTTGGGTCAAACAACGGTCTAGTGTGAGCGATAAATGAGTCTCAAAACACTATACTGGTAAATATGATAAGGAACAAGAGAACATGAATCATACTTGGCATGTCCCTACAACCAAAGAGCACATAACAGTATAATATGCTACTCTACACTATCATAAAGGTACAATATAGAACACCATAGTGGATGTGCAAATATCCCTATCTCTTGTACCTACTCCCAATGTTATCCCCTGGTGATATCCCAAAAGACAACCATAGCATCCATTAAACAAAACTCACTATCACTCATCCTATGCTCTGAATATATGATGACTCGTATGGCCTCCTTACATCTAGGGAATAATGGAGATTGTGGTTCTCTATGTAGCTTAAAGTAAGATATGTGACTCATAACCCCAAATCCATATACTAGACCCAAAGTCACTAGTCCAGGGTATTCAGATCCTCTCTACTAATCCATGGGTGTGCCCACCTATAATCCCCTGCTACGAGAACACAAGAAATCACTCCAACCATCAACGATTCCTTAGCACACACTTATCTGACCCTCCTTGTAACGACCCACTATTTTGTACCATTCGAATTTCGACAATAATTAAATAAATGTCGAGCTGGAATGGTTCAAAACAATAGATTGTAAAATAGTTAAGGAACAAATGAAATCAAATACACAGAATCACAGACACAGATATCAGAATCTCACAGCGGAAATAAAATATTCAGTGGTTCATGAAGCCACTTGAAAACTTTAACCAAACAGAATTACATTGTTTATAATCTCCAATACAATTTTAAACATAAATAGAACAAGTCTTCAAAGGTCTTGATTTCAAATAAGATAAAACAGAAAAGCTTCCAGCAGCATGAATGATCTACGAGTGTCCTAGCTCTGGAGAGGAAACTGAAGCTGCAACTCAGGCTGACCCGAGCGTAAAATAAAACAAACACTCGAGTCAGGACATACGTACTTATATAATGTAAGCTAATTCAAGTGTACTGTAATATAGAGCAAGTAACTTAAAGGATGCTTGGGATCGCCCATCCTCTAAGGATCCGTTAAACTATTTACTATATAGTATATTGCGCTATTATAATAGTGTCTATATATAAAATAAACTTACTTTTAAATAGCGTTAAGGGGTTACCCATATAGCCCTTAACACAAATAATGCCAATAGTCTATACAGTACCGTAATACCTCCTGATCGGGAAGCTACCAGAGGATACTCCATAGGTATGACACAAATAGAAACTCGTAGGAGGCTCGCTAGGGTAGGTGACACGGCACAACTAGGCAATGCCAGGGTAGATATACCAATTGCTATCCGGACCGGTGGAAACGCGTAGCCGCAGTTACCGCCCACCTCGAACAACACTCCCAAATCAAGGGTGCACCCAAAACAATCACAAAAGTAATAGAATGGTATACGAAGAAGTGCGTTCGATCAGAGGAGCTACCTCATTAATCCGAGAATCGCTCCTGTTTTAGCCACCTTATGCCAACTCACGGGAGTCGGGTCCACGTATTTACCTTCAAGAAACCGTCACCACCATCTTACTTCATTCTGGAAACTCCACCGCGTACACGGTTAGTCAAAGTGGTTTTCGGTATCGACAGAGAGTATGTCCATATCCGATCCCGGTCTCTTTGCCAACCAAACGTTATTATAACCCGTGGTTGTAGTTTTTAAAAATGGTATTTATATTTTCAAATCAAATATATTTCAAATACCTTTAATATCAAATCTTTGATTAAAACATTTCATTTGATAGATACCATTTCAACCCTTTCAATTTAATTTGGAATTTATTGCTTTTATCAAAATAGAAATCAATTTCTTCCTTTAAATCTATCCAAAGTCAATTTCTCAAATCTTTATGAATTATATATTAAATTCCAAAAATTTAACTTATTTCCAAAATAGATTCCCATAAATTTTTTTTTTTTTTTTAGATCAAATTACAATTTCTGCAGCATCTAGGAAATGCTATCTAAAGTTACGGGTTTAAAATAGTCCAATTTCAAAAAGACAGCATTTTAAATGCTGTAGTATTTTTAACTTAATCCTTTATTTCCCGATATAACTTATTCTTTTATTTTAATGAAATCTTACCCTTTCAAAAATCCAGAATTTCTAAAACAAGTTATATCCCAAAAATTTTATTCAACATTTATTTAACAATTTTTAAATCATTATAAATCTTATAAAAATCCTTTATATCATTTAAACCAGAATATCATCAATTTCTAAATTTAAATAATTTTAAAATAATTTCAGAAAATATTATATAAACCACGGGTCTGTATAAAATTTTCTAGCCTAGGTCAAGTGAAACGGATGTATATCATTTCAATCCGTAGATTTAAAATCCCGGGTTCTATCATTTCGAACCCGCAATCCTAAGTAGAATTTAAGCAGTTAACAGAATAAATGAACAGTAATCATCGTTAGGCCTATCATTTCAGCCCATAACAATCTAAATTTAACAGGGAACTTGCAGTGATGATATAAGCAGTAAATAAACAATTAATAATATAACTGCAGAAATAATACAACAGATAATAACTGATGTGGTGTCAATTTAAATAGGGTTCATCATTCTACGTTATACTACAGACAGATAATATTTAAATAAAATTTTACACATACACTTGCGATAATTTACCAAAATATATGTACGTATGTCTGGTGAGAAGACTCACCTGTATGTTGCAGAAAATTCGAATTCAAAACGACGATTCACCGGTAAAGACCGACAGAAGGTAATGATCAAAATTCTCGGATGTCGCCTAGATTCAAATCTAGAACAAAATTCAAATATTGAATACGCGACTTTAGAATTTATGGTCAAAGAAAAATTAGAATAGAACGAGAATTGATTTGCCTTGCTCGACCACTTCGCCGTGTAAATTTGACCAAAATATACCCAAATCCGTGAACCGTGCTACCACTAAAATTTCGACAAAATTTCCCTAAAACAAACTACGGCAAAATGTTGAATACATATACACGTGCACACTTTCCTTCCTTCGCACATGCCAACACTTAATTTTAGCCTAGATTTGTTGCCTAAATTTTCACTCAGATTCATGTACTTCTCTCCAAATTCATAATTCATCTTCCTCTGCAATTCAACTTAGTTTAAAAATATATTACCTCCTACTTTAAAACTCTCCAGTCTTTAAAACTGAAACATGCAAAAGGCCCAACCTATCTTCACTACCCCGAGCCCCACTCCATTTTACTTCGAGAAAAAAAACAAATTGTTGCTTCGAGAAAATATGCAACTACTTCGAGTCCATATGGCAATTTCTTCGTGTCACATATGCACGTCTGGAGAAAAATCACGCAACCCTCTCTGTCAAAATTAATAACACTGCCCTTCCTATTCCCTTTAAACAACTCCAGACCTTATAACTTGCCAGGCAGAACCCCAACTACTAGCTATTCAACTAAACAACCTATGCTAGATGAATCTTCGGCCATCATATCCATGGTCATGCCTCACTGATACACGTGCACACAGTGATGCCAAGCCATGCACAGGCTACAAATTTTTTCATATATGCAGACTATTTTTTAAAACATAAATGCAAACCGAAAAACTCACTACTATAGTCACATATTTTTTTTTTCAATGCACTGCCAAATCCTTTCACTTTAATCCCAGCTTCTAATTCAACTCTTCCCAGTTTTTTTTATAACATGTCTATATTTTCTTTTTATGCACAACAAACTCACCCCATCTTTGCCTATATCCCAGTCATTCCACTAAATCTTTTAACTTATACAAACTTTAGACCATCAGTACCTAAACCAATCTCTGGAACACTACCTACTCATAACCCATGCACTTAGGTTCAGGGCAAGTGTTATCAGAGAAACAAGGTGAAGAGGTGGTATAGTGGCCGAGCAAGGCAGATCAGAATCACCAACAAAAAAAAAAAAAGGACTGGAAAAATGAAAGGAAGGAAAAGAAATAACTATACCTGAAGCTTGTAGCAATCTGCCAGAGGAAAAAGTAGATTGGAAAACTTCACAAAAAGGAAGAAATGCTGAGTTTAAGAGGTGCAGAGGAACGAAAGGTATACTTATAGGTAAGGCTTGCGAGATTACAGGGAAAAGGTCAGGTGAAAATTTGATTTCATTAATAAAGTTGCGAATATATAAGTACAATTGTACACGTTACTTACTGCCTAATCTCAAACTGAAGGCAATATTTTGAATGAATTAAAGGAGAGGTAAAGGCATCGGTTGATTTTGGATGCATATTGCGTGATTTAAACCAGTTATACAAAACTAGATTTAATGCATGCGTGATTTACTCATCGGTTGTAAAAGAAATTAATAAGGTTCGAACGTTGCAACTTGGAAAATTCTAAGAGATTTGAACTGCTGCTAAATCAATGGGGAGGGAGAGCAAACATCAGTTACAAAATATGGATTTGCTAATTTGCGTGATTAAAGCAATGAATAGATGGTAGCAGATATAAAGACTTGGTAAGGATGGAAGGCCGAGAGGTTTCAAATTTTTGAAAACTTGTTGATGATTTAAAAGCCAGATTAATTCTTGCGTGATTTATGTACTTGATTTTTGGCAGAGCTGTTGAGAACAGAGAGCAAAGGAAAAGAATTGGTGTGCACGTATCAGCTTTAAGGTGCACGCATGATTGTGAAAAGAAAATATCAGAGAAAAGAATTAATTCGAACGTTACTCTATGTTAATCTCTATTTCATTATATATGTATTATGATTTTAGTTTGATATTATTAAATGGAAATGGTAAATTTTTATGTAGGCTTTAGGCAAAGAAACGTATACAATTTTTTTTAAGAGAATCAAACTGTCCTTTAAAACAAAATAACGTCCGTCTTAAAAGTCACTGACTGATATTTCTCTTCAAAAATGTTCGAAAATATGATTTTTACACTACGTTAAGCAGATGTAATCTAAAACATCAAAAATTTCTGTAAATATAAAATTTTAAATTTTCACGTTTTATTACGTCACTTATACCCTATAATTGACGCGTCTTTTAAACGCGAAATTTAGCAGTTCAAACATAGCTTAAATTTTCACGGTTATTATTAAATTTAATTGGCATACAAAATTTTATAAAATATATCTCCAAATTAAATAATTAAACTATATTGGTAAACACAATTTATATAAAATATATTTCAAAATTTAAATACTTAAATAAAATAAATAGCTAAAACTAGGGTTGTTACACTCTCCCCCACTCGAGAACTTTTCGTCCTCGAAAAGGATCGAAAGAAAAGAATCAAAGGAAGAAAAAGCTAGATAAGCAAGTACCTTAAAGGAATAGTTCCGGATTTGAAGCACGAATGCTCTCCTCCGTCTCCCATGTGCAATCTCGCTCATCGGTGCTCCATTGCACTTTGACCAAAGGGACAGATTTTCTTCTAAGCTGTTTCGTACCTCGATCGACGATACGAAGCGGTTTTCTTTCAATAGTTAGATCAGGTTCGATGTCCAAACCATCAAGAACAGTAGGCTGGATGACAAGAGATGGATCGTGAAGACAGCGACGAAGATGAGATACATGGAATACATTGTGAATTCCAGCAAATTTCTCGGGTAGATCTAGTCTATAAGCAAGAGATCCAATCCTCTCTGAAATACGGAATGGACCTATGAATCTAGGGGCCATCTTTCCTCTTCGACCAAACCGAACCACATTTCTTAAGGGAGAGATTTTAAGAAATACCAAATCACCAACATCAAACTCCAACTTCCTTCTACGACGATCAGCATGCTTCTTTTGTCTATCTTGAGCAACCTTTAACCTTCTCTTAATCTCCTCTACTTTCTCGGAAGCTTCCAAAATCATCTCAGGGCCAAGAACTAAGCGGTTGCCTGATTCAATCCAACAAGAAGGAGATCTACACGGTCTCCCGTATAGAGCAGCAAAAGGAGACATCTTAAGACTAGCCTGATAACTATTGTTATAGGTGAATTCCACAAGATGGAGATGATCTTCCCAAGATCCTCCGTAATCCAAGATGCAAGCACGAAGAAGATCTTCAAGAATCTGATTTACCCTTTCAGTTTGACCGTCAGTTTGTGGGTGATAAGCGGTGCTCAGGTTCAAACGAGTACCCAAGGATTCTTGGAACGCTTTCCAAAACTGACTAGTAAAAATAGGGTCTCGATCGCAAACAATGCTAAGAGGGACGCCATGGAGGCGAACAATCTCCCTCATATAGATTTCGGACAAACTAGAAGCTGTGCGGGTAGATCTGACTGGAATGAAATGAGCGGACTTAGTCAGTCTATCCACAATAACCCAAATGCTTTCATTTCCCCTCCTAGATCTCGGCAAACCATCAATAAAATCCATAGAAACTTGCTCCCACTTCCAGTTGGGAATCTCCAAAGGCTGCAACAAACCCGGTGTCATCTAATGGTCTGCTTTGACTTGCTGACAAGTCGCACATCTACTCACAAAGATAGAGACATCTCGCTTCATACCCTTCCACCAGTAGAGCTTCTTCAAATCCTGATACATTTTGGCTATGCCAGGATGGATGGAAAGTCGGGATTTGTGATGTTCCCGAAGTAATTCCTGCCTCAAACCATCAACATTTGGGACACAAATCCTTCCATTTATCCTCAAAACTCCTTTATCATCAATCTGAGCTCCACTACCATCAAGACTACTACTACCCCTGCTCCGGACCTTCTCTTTCATACTTCTAAGTCTCACATCCTCGTCTTGTTTAGCCTAGATACGGTCCAAAAGAGGAGAAGATACAATAAGCTGACATAACAAGGATTTCTTCCTACTCAGCGCATCTGCCACTACATTTGCTTTTCCGGGAGTATAGTTGATGTCGAGATCATAAGAAGCAAGAAACTCGAGCCATCGCACTTGTCTCTGATTTAAATCCTTCTGAGTAAAGATATATTTCAGAGATTTATGATCGGTGAAAAGATCAAACTTAGCTCCCAAGAGATGGTGTCTCCAAAGCTTCAAGGCAAATACAACAGCCAACAATTCTAGATCGTGGGCAGCGTAATTTGCTTCATGTGTCTTCAGCTGACGACTAGCATATGCAATTACCTTCCCATCTTGCATTAGCACTGCTCCCAAACCTTCTTGACAAGCATCGGTGAATACCGTTAACCTTTCACTTCCATTTGGTACAGTAAGTACTGGTGCGGAGGTGAGTTTATCCTTTAATTCGTGGAAAGCAGCTTTACACTTACTGCTCCATACAAACTTAACATTCTTCCTAGTTAGAGCAGTCAGAGGTGCCGAAATCCGAGCAAAGTTCTCAATGAACCTTCGGTAGTAGCCAGCAAGGCCTAGAAAACTGCGAATGTCAGCAGGAGTCTTAGGTTCTTCCCACTCTTTGATTGCAGCGATCTTGACTGGATCAACAGAAACTCCTTCTTTAGAGACAATGTGTCCGAGGAATCGGACTTCTTCTTCCCAGAAATGACATTTAGAGAACTTAGCCTTTAATTGGTGGTTCCGGAGAGTCTCTAAAACATACTTCAGATGAACTTTATGTTCTTCCTCAGACTTGGAGAAGACAAGGATGTCATCAATAAAGACAAGGACAAATTTATTGAGCACATCGCGGAAAACACGATTCATCAAGTCGACGAAGAAAGCAGGGGCATTAGTCAAGCCAAAAGGCATAACTAGCCATTCAAAGAACCCATTCTCAGTTCGGAAAGCAGTTTTGGGGATGCTCTCCTCGGCAATTCTAAGCTGATGGAAACCTGTGGCTAGATCAAGCTGAGAGAAAACAGTTGCTCCATAGAGTTGATCGAACATATCATTTATGCGGGGCATAGGATATCTGTTCTTCATGGTAAGCTTGTTGAGTTCCCTATAATCAACACACATCCGGAGAGAACCATCAGATTTGGTGACAAAGACTACAGCTACTCCCCATTCAGAGAAACTAGGTCTAATCAGACCTTTAGAAGATAAGTCTTGGATCTGCTTCCTTAATTCGCTCTTTTCCCGTGGTGCCATTCTTCTAGGTGGAAGGACTACAGGTCGTGCTCCCGGGATAAGGTCGATACGGAAATCAATTTCCCGCTTTGGAGGTAAAGAAGTGACTTCACCAAACACGTCGGGAAACAGTTTGACTACAGGGGTCGAATGGATATCATCCGGAAAAGTGTCGAGAGAATAGATGAAACTACCAGCAAACTCCTGAGGCAATTTACACTGGATCTCTAATGGATTTCCTATATCATCTTTAAGGGCAACAGTACGAGAACTATAAGAGATTTCTGCACCATGCCTATCTAACCAATCGCCTCCGAGTAGAAGATCGAAAGCGTCAAAGCCCAAAACATAAAAGTCTCCAGTGAAGCACTGTTGGAAATGGAGGAGCTTCACATTCCTACAAACTTTACTAAGGTTCGCAGGACCACCGATGGGGTTTGAAACACAAAGAGGTACAGAAGAATATTCGGGTGAAAGGCGATGTTCAAATCTATTACAAAGGTCGGATGAAATGAAGCTGTGGGAAGCTCCGGTATCGAATAAAACGCGAACAGGTAATTTGAACAAAGTAAAAGATCCTTGAAGAGTACCTTGAGAATCATTAGGAGCTGGAGCGGGTGCAGGTGCAGGCTGTGGAGCTGTAGATGATGCAGAAGTCACTGCAAAGACCCCGGATGTTGTGCCCTTCTTTTGAGTGGGGGCAATCCTTCTTGAAGTGTCCCGGCTGAAGGCAGATGTGACAAAGATCTCTCCTAGCAAACTGAGCAGGAGGTGGGACAGCAGCACCCAAAGTAGGACAGCGATTAGCAAAATGTCCTTTCTGGTGGCATCTGTGGCAAGTGATGGTGGACAGGTCTACAGGTGGCCTTGCAGATGCAGAAGCTGATGATGATCCCAACCCTTGAGTCTTGTTCTTCTTATTACGGAAGAAATTTGACTTCCTCTTCCTTGAGTTTCCAGAAGACTGGGCTGATGCAGACTGGGTAGCAGGAGTGGCCTTAGATGTAGGGTTCTCATACCGGAGAGCCATATCCATCAATGCCGTGAATGACCCATGAACATGAGTAATGAGTCGATCGTAGAACTCAGGTCGAGCTCCAGCGATAAACTTCTCGTTCAGTTTGAGCGGGGTGTCAATAAGATTCAGGCCATACTGCGAGAGTTCATTAAACTTCCTCTCATACTCTGTAAAGGTCATGCTGCCTTGCTTAAGATCCATGAAGTCTCGATAAAGCTGAGACTTGCCCGCTTCGGGCATCCACTTGGCCAAAAAGGCCTCCCTAAAGCACGATAAGAGTTTAAAAGATAGATTCAAAGATGGAATTCAAATCCGAATTTTGACAACCAAAAGATACCTAAATTGCTCCCAAGTGAGGTCAGCCTCATTTGTCTGAGCAGTAATAGATAGCCACCAATTCAAAGCAGCGCCTTTCATCTGCCAGGCTGCGAGTTGCCTTTGCTGGGCATTAGTAATCTCGAGGCAGGAGAAAATCCTTTCTAGATCTCGAAGCCATTGTTGAGCTTCTATGATAGTCTCTGTCCCCATAAATTTTGTGCCACCTAGCTCAACATAGTCCTTGCACAATTTAGTGAAACGGACAGGGGCAGCAGGAGGAGGAGCAGCTTGCCCTCGACCTCGATTGTTTCTTCTATTCATCCTGAAAGGTTAAGGATGGATTCTAAGGACAGAAAAAAAATATCAAGATATTCTAGGATAAGATAAAGTCTAAGCAATTAACAAAAGCTCGAATATAATGATGAAGAGAAGGAGGAAGGGTTTGGAAAACTTATTTTGAAAACAGGGAGTTTTTATATTAAAATACTACTTTTAAAACCCTTTTGAAAATCATTTTATATTTTAAATACGTCCTCTCACAAGGAAAGATTCTGGAATTTGACTTCACTCATTCTAGAGTATTGCTACCCTATCTCTAATGAGTTTTTGTTCCTTAGGCTATGGTTTAAACCTGGCTCTGATACCAACTGTAACGACCCACTATTTTGTACCATTCGAATTTCGACAATAATTAAATAAATGTCGAGCTGGAATGGTTCAAAACAATAGATTGTAAAATAGTTAAGGAACAAATGAAATCAAATACACAGAATCACAGACACAGATATCAGAATCTCACAGCGGAAATAAAATATTTAGTGGTTCATGAAGCCACTTGAAAACTTTAACCAAACAGAATTACATTGTTTATAATCTCCAATACAATTTTAAACATAAATAGAACAAGTCTTCAAAGGTCTTGATTTCAAATAAGATAAAACAGAAAAGCTTCCAGCAGCATGAACGATCTACGAGTGTCCTAGCTCTGGAGAGGAAACTGAAGCTGCAACTCAGGCTGACCCGAGCGTAAAATAAAACAAACACTCGAGTCAGGACATACATACTTATATAATGTAAGCTAATTCAAGTGTACTGTAATATAGAGCAAGTAACTTAAAGGATGCTTGGGATCGCCCATCCTCTAAGGATCCGTTAAACTATTTACTATATAGTATATTGCGCTATTATAATAGTGTCTATATATAAAATAAACTTACTTTTAAATAGCGTTAAGGGGTTACCCATATAGCCCTTAACACAAATAATGCCAATAGTCTATACAGTACCGTAATACCTCCTGATCGGGAAGCTACCAGAGGATACTCCATAGGTACGACACAAATAGAAACTCGTAGGAGGCTCGCTAGGGTAGGTGACACGGCACAACTAGGCAATGCCAGGGTAGATATACCAATTGCTATCCGGACCGGTGGAAACGCGGTGCCGCAGTTACCGCCCACCTCGAACAACACTCCCAAATCAAGGGTGCACCCAAAACAATCACAAAAGTAATAGAATGGTATACGAAGAAGTGCGTTCGATCAGAGGAGCTACCTCATTAATCCGAGAATCGCTCCTGTTTTAGCCACCTTATGCCAACTCACGGGAGTCGGGTCCACGTATTTACCTTCAAGAAACCGTCACCACCATCTTACTTCATTCTGGAAACTCCACCGCGTACACGGTTAGTCAAAGTGGTTTTCGGTATCGACAGAGAGTATGTCCATATCCGATCCCGGTCTCTTTGCCAACCAAACGTTATTATAACCCGTGGTTGTAGTTTTTAAAAATGGTATTTATATTTTCAAATCAAATATATTTCAAATACCTTTAATATCAAATCTTTGATTAAAACATTTCATTTGATAGATACCATTTCAACCCTTTCAATTTAATTTGGAATTTATTGCTTTTATCAAAATAGAAATCAATTTCTTCCTTCAAATCTGTCCAAAGTCAATTTCTCAAATCTTTATGAATTATATATTAAATTCCAAAAATTTAACTTATTTCCAAAATAGATTCCCATAAATTTTTTTTTTTTTTTTTTTAGATCAAATTACAATTTCTGCAGCATCTAGGAAATGCTATCTAAAGTTACGGGTTTAAAATAGTCCAATTTCAAAAAGACAGAATTTTAAATGCTGTAGTATTTTTAACTTAATCCTTTATTTCCCGATATAACTTATTCTTTTATTTTAATGAAATCTTACCCTTTCAAAAATCCAGAATTTCTAAAACAAGTTATATCCCAAAAATTTTATTCAACATTTATTTAACAATTTTTAAATCATTATAAATCTTATAAAAATCCTTTATATCATTTAAACCAGAATATCATCAATTTCTAAATTTAAATAATTTTAAAATAATTTCAAAAAATATTATATAAACCACGGGTCTGTATAAAATTTTCTAGCCTAGGTCAAGTGAAACGGATGTATATCATTTCAATCCGTAGATTTAAAATCCCGGGTTCTATCATTTCGAACCCGCAATCCCAAGTAGAATTTAAGCAGTTAACAGAATAAATGAACAGTAATCATCGTTAGGCCTATCATTTCAGCCCATAACAATCTAAATTTAACAGGGAACTTGCAGTGATGATATAAGCAGTAAATAAACAATTAATAATATAACTGCAGAAATAATACAACAGATAATAACTGATGTGGTGTCAATTTAAATGGGGTTCATCATTCTACGTTATACTACAGACAGATAATATTTAAATAAAATTTTACACATACACTTGCGATAATTTACCAAAATATATGTACGTATGTCTGGTGAGAAGACTCACCTGTATGTTGCAGAAAATTCGAATTCAAAACGACGATTCACCGGTAAAGACCGACAGAAGGTAATGATCAAAATTCTCGGATGTCGCCTAGATTCAAATCTAGAACAAAATTCAAATATTGAATACGCGACTTTAGAATTTATGGTCAAAGAAAAATTAGAATAGAACGAGAATTGATTTGCCTTGCTCGACCACTTCGCCGTGTAAATTTGACCAAAATATACCCAAATCCGTGAACCGTGCTACCACTAAAATTTCGACAAAATTTCCCTAAAACAAACTACGGCAAAATGTTGAATACATATACACGTGCACACTTTCCTTCCTTCGCACATGCCAACACTTAATTTTAGCCTAGATTTGTTGCCTAAATTTTCACTCAGATTCATGTACTTCTCTCCAAATTCATAATTCATCTTCCTCTGCAATTCAACTTAGTTTAAAAATATATTACCTCCTACTTTAAAACTCTCCAGTCTTTAAAACTGAAACATGCAAAAGGCCCAACCTATCTTCACTACCCCGAGCCCCACTCCATTTTACTTCGAGAAAAAAAACAAATTGTTGCTTCGAGAAAATATGCAACTACTTCGAGTCCATATGGCAATTTCTTCGTGTCACATATGCACGTCTGGAGAAAAATCACGCAACCCTCTCTGTCAAAATTAATAACACTGCCCTTCCTATTCCCTTTAAACAACTCCAGACCTTATAACTTGCCAGGCAGAACCCCAACTACTAGCTATTCAACTAAACAACCTATGCTAGATGAATCTTCGGCCATCATATCCATGGTCATGCCTCACTGATACACGTGCACACAGTGATGCCAAGCCATGCACAGGCTACAAATTTTTTCATATATGCAGACTATTTTTTAAAACATAAATGCAAACTGAAAAACTCACTACTATAGTCACATATTTTTTTTTTCAATGCACTGCCAAATCCTTTCACTTTAATCCCAGCTTCTAATTCAACTCTTCCCAGTTTTTTTTTATAACATGTCTATATTTTCTTTTTATGCACAACAAACTCACCCCATCTTTGCCTATATCCCAGTCATTCCACTAAATCTTTTAACTTATACAAACTTTAGACCATCAGTACCTAAACCAATCTCTGGAACACTACCTACTCATAACCCATGCACTTAGGTTTAGGGCAAGTGTTATCAGAGAAACAAGGTGAAGAGGTGGTATAGTGGCCGAGCAAGGCAGATCAGAATCACCAACAAAAAAAAAAAGGACTGGAAAAATGAAAGGAAGGAAAAGAAATAACTATACCTGAAGCTTGTAGCAATCTTCCAGAGGAAAAAGTAGATTGGAAAACTTCACAAAAAGGAAGAAAGGCTGAGTTTAAGAGGTGCAGAGGAACGAAAGGTATACTTATAGGTAAGGCTTGCGAGATTACAGGGAAAAGGTCAGGTGAAAATTTGATTTCATTGATAAAGTTGCGAATATATAAGTACAATTGTGCACGTTACTTACTGCCTAATCTCAAACTGAAGGCAATATTTTGAATGAATTAAAGGAGAGGTAAAGGCATCAGTTGATTTTGGATGCATATTGCGTGATTTAAACCAGTTATACAAAACTAGATTTAATGCATGCGTGATTTACTCATCGGTTGTAAAAGAAATTAATAAGGTTCGAACGTTGCAACTTGAAAAATTCTAAGAGATTTGAACTGCTGCTAAATCAATGGGGAGGGAGAGCAAACATCAGTTACAAAATATGGATTTGCTAATTTGCGTGATTAAAGCAATGAATAGATGGTAGCAGATATAAAGACTTGGTAAGGATGGAAGGCCGAGAGGTTTCAAATTTTTGAAAACTTGTTGATGATTTAAAAGCCAGATTAATTCTTGCGTGATTTATGTACTTGATTTATGGCAGAGCTGTTGAGAACAGAGAGCAAAGGAAAAGAATTGGTGTGCACATATCAGCTTTAAGGTGCACGCATGATTGTGAAAAGAAAATATCAGAGAAAAGAATTAATTCGAACGTTACTCTATGTTAATCTCTATTTCATTATATATGTATTATGATTTTAGTTTGATATTATTAAATGGAAATGGTAAATTTTTATGTAGGCTTTAGGCAAAGAAACGTATACATTTTTTTTTAAGAGAATCAAACTGTCCTTTAAAACAAAATAACGTCCGTCTTAAAAGTCACCGACTGATATTTCTCTTCAAAAATGTTCGAAAATATGATTTTTACACTACGTTAAGCAGATGTAATCTAAAACATCAAAAATTTCTGTAAATATAACATTTTAAATTTTCACGTTTTATTACGTCACTTATACCCTATAATTGACGCGTCTTTTGAACGCGAAATTTAGCAGTTCAAACATAGCTTAAATTTTCACGGTTATTATTAAATTTAATTGGCATACAAAATTTTATAAAATATATCTCCAAATTAAATAATTAAACTATATTGGTAAACACAATTTATATAAAATATATTTCAAAATTTAAATAATTAAATAAAATAAATAGCTAAAACTAGGGTTGTTACACTCCTTTGCTCATTTTGGACACTGTGCACTTCTTGCCCAATCCACTTTCCATTATTTACGGAGAGCCCCTGCACATTCCCCAATCCTACGACTCCTCTACAACTGAGCCTCTATCTTCGGAGCTTAATCCCAATACGAGCTTCCATCTTCGGAACCTACTCCCAGTACAATCCAGCATCCGAAGATTCTAACTTTTCATCATGCTGTGACATTGTTGTCCAACCCTGATGCGAACGAGCCAACACCTTTAGCATGATCTACATAACCTCTATATCATTCCCCAAAAGCTCCACTCCTAATGGACTCAACAAAATATGTCGGTACCGATCTCTTCATATCGGTGTCGATCTCTCTACTTAGCCAACTAAAGGTTGAGTTTTCTTCTGCTTCTTCCTTGCTTCCAATACTCCATGCCTAGATGCTTTGACCCTGACCTTTCAAACCAAAACAAGCCGTTATAGGGAAAAGTCTTCTCTTCAAAGTGCTTAACTCCATGTTTTAGAAACAAGCCGCCTCCAACACTTAGCCAATCACCAATCCATCATCTTAGGCAACCTCCATTAGCCTTGCTCTTGCTCTCCTCAAATTCAATGACCCAAGGACCAAACCAAACACGTCAGTACCGAGCTCTTCATGTCAGACATGTGTACTTCATGAATTTGAGCTTACTACTTGAGCTTTATTGGCTTCCCATACTCTAGAGTCTCCCCTCCAAGTTTCGTCCAATTCCGAACATCTTCCCCTCAGAATGCTCAACCTCCTACCTATCTTTCTAAACATCCAAAAAAAATAACAAACAATATTAAATCACATCATACAAACATAGAACAACAAGCAATTTCATCTATTTAAACATGCAATCCATATAAATAAGATAAATAGGTCAATCCCTAACATAGATATACAAATAGTATGAATGTATGAACATAAAAAAGGTGATTCCTAATCAGTCTATATCATATGAAGGGATTAACATGTAATTAGAGTTAAAAGAGATTTTATGGCCAAAAATCAATTTAAAACATGTTAAATCCTATAATTTTACCACATAAGTATGAATAGTACAGTGAGATGGTATAAACCACTCATCAATTACCAAATTCAATCAATTTGAATATAGATCCAATCCGGACAGTAATGAAAAGCACTTCTAATCAGCCAATTTATTTATCTCTGGCTTCTAATCAAAGATGTAATCTCTAGTCCACAATCTAGTTTGATTTAGAGAAACAGTTGGATAAATTAGGATGGATTTTGGGCTAATTTGGATTTAGACCTAATTTTTAATGAGATAGAAAGTTTTTGTTTGACTCATACAACACTATTTATAGTAATCTCTAATTAGACTAATGGATATTTAATGGGCTTGATTAATTATGCACTAATTCCGACCAGAAGCTTTTAAAAATTAAAGAGGCATAATTTGCTAACCATAAGTCTGTTTTTCTATTATGACCACTCTATAAAAAGAGAAACTATCGTCCTGAAGTAACGGAACTAGTTTGAGACCGTAATTTAACACCTATCAGAAGTTATAAACCAAATAAGGTTTTCAGGGTAAAAATAATCACATAGAAATCATTAAAAAAAACATAAATATGTAAAATGTCCCTATGAGTTATATCCCAAAATTTTGGAATCATACGATCTCATACAAATAAAATACAAATATATACGATCCTTCGATACGTAAAATACATATCATTGCATTCTCCCATCCCACCTTTATGAATTTCTCCCTCGAAATAACCAAATAAGCAAAAGTATAAGCAGCCATATTTATTCAGAATGCCTACCAATCATAAATAGCCATCACACATTTCAAAGAAGCAACCATATAATCAATAGTGTAGGTGATCTATCCTGGCATGTGGAATACTAAAATATCTAATATAATATATAATGGAGAAAGTAGATACGATAAATGTTGGGTCTTTCCATTCAAAGAGTTACGAACACCTAGTCCTCTTGCTCTCCTCCGTCTCTCATATACAATCATCATCACTTTTTCTCTATTGTACCTTAACTAGATTCACCATCTTTCTCCTAAGCTATTTCGTAATATGAAGTGGCCTATGAGATACGAAAATTTATAGTTCTACCTCAATATCCTCTAGTTGATCTGGTGTAATCATCATGCCCGAGTTGTGCATAAAATTTCTTAGATAAGAGACATGAAAAACATTTTGCATGCCAACCATCTTCTGAGGTAAGTCGACCCTATATGTCAGCTTCCTGATTCTCTCGACTATCGAAAAAAAGACCTACAAGTCTTGGTGCCAACTTTCCCTTTCTACCAAATCAAACTACATTCTTTAGAGGGGAAACCTTTACAAACGCCATATCTCTGACAGAAAACTCTATCTCTTATCTGCGTTGCTTTTCCGCCAATCCTGAGCGGCTTTCATCATTGTTGAATGACGACAATCTTCTCTGAAGTCTTTGTAATTATATCTGGACTAAGTATCGATTTCTTACCCACTTCCCACCAACATGAAGGAGCGTTACAAGGTCTACCATACAATGCTTCATATGATATCATTCCAATACTCGATTGATAACTATTGTTATATGAAAACTCTGCCAAATGCAAATGATCGTCCCATGGTCCACGAAAGTCTATAATCCATGCTCGCAAGAGATCTTCCAATATACGATTTATTCTCTTAGTTTTCCCATCCGTTTGCGGGTGATAAGCTATACTAAGAATGTAACGACCCATAAATTTTCGATGTTTAAAATTTGTTAATTTAATAATATTTTATGAGTTAATATTGAAAGAAATAAAAATTTGTAAATTTAATAATGGAATAATAAATGAATTAAAATGAAACAATGTTAATACAAGTTAATTGTCAACAATCTTAATGAAACTCCAATTCATTGTATTTAAACATGCTATGCTTGGTTATAAAATCAAATATAAGTAACAAATGTAAACATTTAATTACTGTACAAAATAGATAGTTAATGGTAATTAAATAAGATCAGTATTGTGTAAGGAATTATAATATGGATGGTATTAATGGGTGTACTGATTTATAGTGGGATGTAAAAGGTAATAAATTAATGTGTAATGGAAGAAATTGAAATAAATGTATTTTAGTGAGAATTGTTGTAATAATTGTTGTAGAGAATAAATTTACAAATGTTATAAATTGTATAATGGTGACAACTATTGTTTGTTACCAATGCATTTAATCTATAGCAATTAAATGTAATTAAACATTGCCTTTTGTAAGTTAAGATAATAACTGAAAATTTTGAATGTAAAATCAATAGAAATGTTAATTATATGCATAAGATGGCAATTGATTTAATAAAGGATTGAAACCAAGATAAATAAATGGATTGGGATATTAAATGAGTATAAGTGGCTTAATTTCAGTATAATGAAAATAAAATAGTTCAAAGTATGTTTATTGATGAATTATTACACAATTTATGTTGAAAAATAAGTTGGTTTAAGGATGAAATTAAGGAAAATCCATTTATTGGTTTTAAAACCTAAATTAATGCATTTAATTGATAGAAGTACATTTAGGAATATAATATTTATTCAGATTAAGTTGTATATAGGCGTATATTAATATCATAAAATTTTAATCTAATACTGCGTTAAGGCTAACTAAGGTAATTATTAATAAATCGAATGAAATGCAATACCAATTGAGGGAAACAAATTGTAAGGGTATAATTGAATGAAATCGGTAAATTGAAAAATAAACTCAAAATTGATATTAATTAATGAAATAATGCATAATAAATTGTTGGTTGATAATTAAAGTATGAAGGTGTGTAAATTGGGAAATAGTGAAAACTTTAATCATTTACCCATTTATTTAATGCATTGAATTAAGATCTACATCAATTGCAACAATTGGTTGTTAATAATAACTTATAAGGGAAGTTTAATGTTAAGGGTAATGATTAGTATAGGTTAACCATTTATTTAGTATATTTAGTATAAACTGGTAATCAATTAAAATAAATCTAAATTTAAAAGCTATGATATCATAAATTAAGGAAATAATTGGTAACCAATGTTAATTTTATTTATAATATGACCATTTGGAAGATTTAAGAAGTAAAAATCAAGATTTATTAATTTATTTGAAATTTAAAATTCAATAAGTGGATTAATTGCAAATAAGTGGAATTTAATATTAAAATATTACGCTAACGGAAATTAGGATGAAATTTGTGAATAGTAATGATGTAACTACAAACCAATGAAAATTTCATCCAATAGATAATGATAGATTGAATAATAGAATGAAAAGGTGAATTTAATAGAATTAGTGGGAATTTAATTTATAATTTATAATTTAAATTGAGGATCAATATTGAAATGTATAAATTATTCACCTCTAAATTGAAAATTAAATTTGTTTAAATCATTGTAAACGATTGAGAAGTTAAAAATGTTGAAGTTTGTCAATTATCGAAATAAAATTTAAAGTTTGATTTAATTAATTAATTAATAATTTATTTAATTTATGGAAAAATAGCCATTTTGGCCACTAACTTGGATTTTGACGAAACTAGTTTCATCGGATCCGTAACAGTGAATTATTTTAGGATTTCAAGTTTCGTAGCGATCAGACTTGTCGTTTGATCGTACGGACTCGAAACGCCTTAAAATATGTGTAATTGAAATCAACTGAAATCAATTTGAAAAATATTGATTTTAGCATAACTTCTTCATACGATGGAATTTTGACGTGAAACCTTTTCCATTGCGTTTAAAATATTTTAAAACACCTATTTTGATATATGGATTTGCCCAATTTCGTTCCGAGGTCAGAACGGACTTTTTGGGCCCCTTCATCGTTAGCGCGTACATCAATCTTATCCGATCCATCATATTTCAACTTTGTCTATAATATATCGTTATAAACCCTAATTCCCCTCATTTTCATTTGGCCATGCGATCTCAACTCTCTCCTCCTCAACGGCAGACAACATAAACTTCAGACCTTATCCCAAATCAAATCCAAAGCTGAAAATTCAATCTCCTCAGAAAAATTCAAAAAAATTATATATCGAAGCTTTCGATGTACGCATCTCAAATCTGAAATTCGTTTTCCGATTCAATGCATCATTTTTCCAGAATTTCTAAATCACTTCTCGGCCGTTCATCGCGTGTCGATGAAGGTTGCCGAATCGACGAACCGTTTTTGGGTATGGTAGAGTGGACGATGGGGAGTGCATCGGTGAAACTCGTTCGTCGAATCAACGGCTGGATCGAGGAAATTAATTCGATTAGGGTTATGGGCAAGTGGCGGTTGCTATTTTTTTTCTTGCCGATCGAGGCCATGCATGGGGAAATCGCAGAGGTGACGGAGTGACGTGATAGGAGGGGGGCGAACGCATGAGAAGGCGACGCCATGCACGTTTGTGGCGGTTCGTTGACTTTTGCGTGCGAACTGGGAAAGCGTGGATATGGTTTCGTGCTGGAGTGCACGTGCGTTGCTTACTGAAGGATAGAGATAAAGGTTGATGACACGTGGCTAGGTGTGTAAATGTGTTCACTTTTGTTATTTTATTTAATTGAAATTCAATCACAATCTTCGCAATATCTCTCGCATACGAATTCCGTTTCACGCGCGGTTTCTTTTATTAGGATCGTATTGAAATTTCAGACTTGAAGACGCTAGTTTGGACGAATTCTGAGACGGTCAAATTTTTGGGTTTAAATTGGATTTAAATTCAATTTAAATTCAAAAGGTGAGTGTTTTAACCCACTCACAACTTCTAAGATTTCTTATGTTTGTTAAATTGATTTATGGTGTGTTTAGAAATTTATTTATAACTGTTTGGCATATATTTCATCATTATCTCAGTTAATTTGCATTCACAAAATTTACTTGTTATTTAATTCATTTTCCATATAAACTGCCAGTTAAAATTTTAGTTAAATTTATTATTGCATATAAACAACTAGTTAAATTTATTTATTATTGCATATGAACTATAGTTAAACAGTTATTTAATTCATTTTTGAAAAATTAACTGTCAGTAATTAATAATTATTTAATGATGTGATTGTTTGAATTGGATGATAAATTGATGAATGTTTGATGATTGATATTGTAAGGACCCGATTCTTCGTCTTCCGAAAACTGACATCAATACGTCCACTGTATCAACTGCCGAGCAATCGAATGCCGGAAAAACGAACACTTAGGGTTTTAAGAAAAAGAAAGAGACAGAAGAAGAGAGAAGAAGGTAGAAAATAGAGGGAAAAGAAAATAGAAAATAGGAAGAAAAGAAAATAAGAGAATAGAACGGGACAGAAAGAAACAACAGAACAACATCAGAATCTCACAATTCGCAGTGGAACAACATATAATAATAAATGAATAATCTTTAAACAAAGAACTATATCAGTTATTACATTACATTTCATTTCATTACATCAGAGTGTACAACAACAACAAACAGCGGAAAAGAAATACTATATACTAGTAATACGCCATGCCATCCAGCTTGCCTCCAGCAACTCCAGAATATCCTGATAAACCTTAACTCTTGACTGCCCGTGTGGAAATTGGTGGGCACCCAGAGTTTAGGAAGGAAAACAATAAACTCCGAGTCAGTCATGTGACTGGTGTGAGAACTCAAAACGGTTTATTTATCTTTAAAATCAAAATAGAGGAATATTTTTAAAGTCAATTCGCAATGCTTTTTTTTAAAAAATGAGACTACCATAAGGCCTCCCGCACACACACACAATGCAAACGCAGAATCGGAGGAGATTTCTCCTTATGATAGTCAAAGATGCTTGATACGCATTAAAAAGACATTTGATATTATTGCTAGTGCATAGTGTAGGAAAAATTATTTCGAAAGTAGAGTATAAATCTTAGCCAACATACGACCATTATCGTATGCCTACTATAGCTACCATCTAAACAGTG
Source organism: Allium cepa (assembly GCA_030765085.1). Lineage (NCBI taxonomy): Eukaryota > Viridiplantae > Streptophyta > Magnoliopsida > Asparagales > Amaryllidaceae > Allium > Allium cepa. The sequence goes on from CM060941.1 coordinate 942,923,789, forward strand.
GTGACCACCATAAGTAAATGACAGGTTCTACAACTAAAACCGTACAGGGTTTCGTATTGGGAATTGGATTTCCAACAAATGGTCAGGCCAAGGAACTTCCCATTGCCACATGAGAACGCCTCTGGAAGGACATCCCCGAGAACCAAACCGCATCTCTACCAACACAAGGCCGGGTTACCCCTAACTAAGTAACAACTAACCAAGTATGCCATTCCCCGGTCCTTTGGGACCTTTTACCGAGCGCTCGCAATCAATTCACACAATCATAAAGTGTTTTCAACATGAGTAAATATCTGGGCTCCATAACATGATACCACCCTTTTCCGGAAGGAAATGCACATACCCTAAAGGGCGCTACCCCTATTAACATTGCCGCATCTTTCCTGTTTCGACCATTTCCGGGGTGTGAGGCTCGACGAAGTCTCGTCCACAAAAACACACTTTATACAAAAGCCGTGCTTTGGGTCAACAAATGATCATAGAAATGATCACAAAGATAAATGATCAAACAAATGATCCTATCACAAATGATCAACACAATGATCATTTCACAGCAACACTCAGCATGTCACATTACCAAATTGGGAATATATCACTGATAACCTTCAACTACATAACCTCTGAGCTCGTACATCTCAGAGAAGGGTGTTAAGCTAAGAGAATAAATTCTCCGCCACCAACAGAAATATATTTGAAAGAAATCGGCTTTATATCTCAATTTGTAACGTCAGACACACTATCCATACAAGTCTGTTCCGGGCTCGAACAGAACCGAAGGCACTTACAAAGAAATCCTTGCAATCCGGATATTCACTAATTACGTCAGGACTTCCCATCACATATGGAGTCTCTATACCGGGGACCATTCGATGCAAAGACATTCGACGAGTTGTCCTTTCACTTTCAAAAATATCCGGTCTTCAACACCGGTCATCAATGGTATCCATTACGTCGTATCACTATTCGGAATGGGTAATCCGAATAACGAGCGCAATAATTTAAAAATAAGTGTAGCATTCAAATTCAACAAATCACAATAAATACCTTTCAAAGGTAAATATTGATAGTCGGTTATTGAACTATCAATGGAAATGCACACATCACCAGATTCCAAATAATTTTCCAAATTATTTATTTTCCAAAATATCTTTACAAGATATATAATTTCAATACCTCAAAAATAAAGCAACGTTTATTTTTAAACAAATTCCACTTTCTTTTATAAATTCCATAGTGAATTTATACTCCAAAATATTTTATGAATAAACGATTTCAATTATTCATTTTCAATTTATCTTCAAAAAGATAAATTCTCAAAATATTCACTTTATATTGGAAAACATTTCCATACTTATTTAATAAGTAATTCACAAATCCATTTATTTTCAACACTTGGAAAATATTCAATATACTCACATCGAAATTAAGTATATATTTCATTCTGTTAAGGAAATCATTTTTTTAAACATATTTATTTGGGCCAAAACGAATGTTGCGTAAAACATCGTTACGACAACCCAAAATCACTAGTATAGGGATTCGAAATTAAAATAGATATATAAATCCCAATACTATACAAAACATTTTCTTTCTGAAATCATTTACTATAACAACAGTGTTATAGTCCACCATTTCCTTCTATTTCTCGAAAACATCTATTTCAACAATGAATGTTGAAATCTATGGTTTCGAATCTCAACATATTTAAAACATCGTTAGGTCGTTTTAATTCTGTTTAAAATATCACATTCTAAACATTTTCTTTTACATATTATTCACTATTCAAAAACGTGAATATACTACGTTAACAATTTCATCCTTCTATACATTTTATCTTAAAGGATTATTCACTGTCTATAACGTGAATATAACTCCATTAATAGGTCTCAACAATTTACTTATCAAAATAAGTCGTTTGCGGATTTATAAAACAATGTTTATAAATTCCTTTATTACCCTATATTCAATTCATAACTCAATTATATACCAAAGGTTCATATTATAAGTTAAATACTTATAATTTATTTGTTTGCAAAATCGTTCCTTTGAACTTCATAATTATAAATCTTATAACTTATAAGATTCAATTATTTATCCAAAACCATTCTTTTAATAACTTTATAAATTTTATAAACCTACTGCTTATAAATTCCATTTATAACTTCACCGTTTATAATTCTATAAATTTCATTCATTTATGAAATTCATTTACAATTCATTCTAACACTTATAAAAAACTCGTTTTATAATTCAAATGTTTTAATTTACAAAAATATAAATTTATAAATCCTTTATAAAATCAATCTATACTATTATTTTAAAACATCTTTAATCTCCTTTATAATTTCACCATTCTCTTGATTTATAAAATAATCAAATTTTATAAATCCTATTTTTAAACTTTTCACAATAATTTCAGAAATCCCAATTTAAATTATTTTATAAAGTCATTAACCCTATATTATCAAAAATCAATTTTCTTACTATATTTCTCAAAAATCATAATTTTATAACATTAAAATTATAACGTTTATTTATTTAAAATGAATCAATTTCAAAAATATTTATAAACATATACTTTCAAAAATCACGTTAAAATCCTTTTAAAATTCCAAAATTTGGTCCAATGATGCTGCACACCAAATAGTCAATCACGACAAACAACGATATCATATATCGATATGATAATCCATCAAATATCAAAATATCTGAAATCAAATAAAAACTGTTGAGGAATCCAGTTGGATCCCTCCAACCTGTTTTCCTGCATCCACAAACATTAGCACAATACCAATTCCGCTCCAGTACGGAATTATCGCGGTATATGGGATTTAAAATATTATCCCCTTAATAGACGGCGCAATAGGGTCTCATCCGCTAAAAAAATGCGGGAAATCAATAACTGCAATATATACATATGCCAATATATATATATATATATATTGCTATTATATATAATACCAATTTCACTGTTTATGAAATATTCGCGCTATATGTTTTTAATAAATAACATCCACTTACTAACGGAGCATAATGTCTATTTTAAAAATCAATAGATATCAATCATCATTCAAACATGCATTCAAGTATTTTAAATCGAACTATTTAAAATAAAATCGAAACTGATTCGATTGAGTGAGAAGTTCTCACCTAGATTTCAATTTTGTTTTAGCGATTTATTTCGAATAAAATTAAACGGACGTTTAATTTTACCCAAAATTCTCACTAACTCCAAACGACTACAATCCAATTCCATAGCGTAGTGCTCGTCCATACGATTCCAACGCTTCCTGTTTCGCGCGTTTTCGACCTCGTATGAAAAAGTTATGATTTTATTGGTTTCAATTACAATTTAAAACAATTTCTTATTAAATTTTGAAACCCAACTCAATCATGGCCGTTGCTTCCAGGCTTTAGATCCAGGCCGCACGCGATTGTTTTCCCCTTCCCTCACGCGCATTTAACCCAGTAACCATCACGTAACCGAACCCATCAAATCCCTAACTAGGGTTCGATTTTTGCTCCCTCTTCGTCGACTTTGAAGTCGATCAGAATGCGCCATCGTGAAGCCCATGCCCCACACACCACTCGCCAGAGCCACCATGAAGCTCGTCATCACATACGCACGCAGTTCGAGGCCGAACGGCCGCACTTCCAACTCAACTCGCCACCAATCCCCAACTCCAAACACGATCTCCTCCGTTGAATTTATAGATCGTGCTATGCTCTACAACTTCCATTTAGAAAGTTTCTCGAATTACTTGATGGATTTGAAGATTTTTGGGGAGATAGAACATTGCTTTTCGGCCATTGATGAAGGGGGGTGGCGGCTGTAAAGAATTAGGGTTTAGTTTATTTTTTTTAATTTGTGAATGGTGGGCTATTTATAGGAAAACGAACGACACTATTCATTCCGGAATTTCCAAACTCCGATTCACGCGCCGTAACCAGCGTTTCTAGGGTTTACCCCGCGTTTCGGACACAACGGAACAGGTTTCGGAAGCTAATTCGGTCATATGTGCGAGATATGGCAACAAACGATCGATTTAAATTAAACCGATTTAAACGATTATCTAGGCGTTTTAGCTTGCATCGGACAAACGGTAAATCCGATTGATACGAAATTTTAAACCATACAATAATATCACATTACGGATCCGATGAAACTGGTTTCGTCGAAATCCGAGACTTTTTGAAAAATGGCTATTTTAACTCGCCAAATTAATATTAAAAACAATTCGATGCGTTTCGAGCTGCCACGATCAAACGATAGCTCCGATTGCGACGAAAATTGAAATCCGGTAATAACAAACTATTACGGATCCAATGGAACTAGTTTCGTCCAATTCTGAGACTGTTCAAAAATTAGCTAATTTCACTAGTCGATTAAATATTAAAATATTCAATTTTCACAAATAAACTTTTAATTCGATTTTAAAAGTTCTAAAATATCGTTCTAACTCCAACATGATAAAATAAAATTTTACAAATCATTTTCAATCATATTTAACCAAACTTTCAATTATTTCCATAATTTAACATATTAAATTATCGATTTAATTATCCAATAAAATCCAATTATTCGAATTAAAATTTATTCGACGTATAAATTCACTAATTTATATTTAAAATTAATTAAATATTCAAATTTTAATTAATTAAAATTCTGGGTCGTTACAATCTTCCCCCCTTAAAAGAATTTCGTACTCGAAATTAACAAGTAAGAAAAATTACAGAATCTATTAACTTTCCAAAATCCATAATTAAACTTCTTACAATTCTTTACTAAGTTTTCCAAATCATACTTAGTTATCTTTTCGAAAAACAACTATCGTTTAACTTTCAATTCCATATCAAAGTTAAAGTTTTCAAAATTTTCCAATTTTCTTAAAATTTTTCTAACGCCTTAAATTTTCGGAAAAATTCGCCATAGTCTCCTTTGCGCGGCTCGATCCGAAAAAAAATGACAGTATATATATCACAAATATACATCTCATCAAGTAATGAGGCATCCCGAAGGGAAAAAAATTGTAAAAGTACGATATTTAATCCGAGATATGTACCTTATATTTTATTAGCGAGCATATACGGCTAATATAGCGCGAAAGCGAGCTCCAAATGCGAAGCAAACGCGATCCGCACCTACTAAACACTCAACAAACAACATGAGAACATGCATATATGAAAATAGTATCGATATACAACATATAGCAACTTAATAACTATATATGCTAACATAGCAAATGCAGTAAAAGTAATATATATTCAACCATCAACCATCATCCATAACCAATAAATATTCATTCATATTCTCATTAATATTCAATGAAATAGGTTTCAATTTAATCACCTTTGATTCATTAACCGTGGATGTTTACTAACATTCATTCTCAATTAGTTTATATTCACTAATCCATATTCAAGTTGGTTCACTTCCAAATCAAATTCAATTCTATTTAAGATTCATTTAACTTCCAATTGAATTTCAATTACTTTAGCTTTCAATTTCATTAACTCTTAATGAATTATATACAATCAACTAACAATCATATAACAACCAATGTTTATTTATTACAACCAAATTCCTTTGCTTATATTCATTCAATTTGGTTTAACACCTTTACTTTCAATTGGTTAAATTAAATTGATCTTCATTCAATTTTTCAACTTCTAATAACATTAGATTTTAATGAATTAACACTTATATCCATTATTCCATTCCAATTTATTCACATTCAATTGATTAACATCCAATCCATTTATTCAATTCAATTACAAAAGTTGAATTTCATTCATATAACTCAAGTTCACATTTATCACTTAACTTTATTAATTTACTTTGATACCAAAATCAACTTCATTCTACATCTCTTAAGTTATATTTCATTTTCAACATTATTTGTTTTTACTTAACTTAAATTCCCACTTATAAATCAATTCAGATTCTTATTCTAAAATAAATTTTCATTTAACTTTAAATTCATTTTTATTTACAACTCATATTCATAAATATATTCATATAATTTCACTTCTTATATATTTATAAGTTTATTTCACAATTGTAAATCACATTAATTATAATTCAATTCTTATAATTCATTATACTTATACAATTATCCTTTTATTTAGATTATTCAAACAACCTAACAATCAACTTATATCCACTTTAATAATTCTGAAAAATTATTCCTTTATATATAAAATAAAATCAAGGTAAAATTATTTCATTTACCAAATTTTAAATCAATACTGTGTCGAATTGTTCTATTCAAGTGTTTAGAAACCCCTTCAGCATAGTTGTCGAGACCGTGCTGACGAAGGTTCATATGCCACTCAACAAACCAATCATCACAATATAAAAAACTTTTATATTCACTAACTAATACGCTCTCATAGCTATTATTACACTCAAACTCATTCTAGAGTACTACTGACTCTATCTCTAATGAGTAATACCCAACAGAACCATGGTTGTCGCTTAACCATATGCTCCGATACCAACTGTAAGGACCCGATTCTTTGTCTTCCGAAAACTGACATCAATACGTCCACTGTATCAACTGCCGAGCAATCGAATGCCGGAAAACCGAACACTTAGGGTTTTAAGAAAAAGAAAGAGACAGAAGAAGAGAGAAGAAGGTAGAAAATAGAGGGAAAAGAAAATAGAAAATAGAAAGAAAAGAAAATAAGAGAATAGAACGGGACAGAAAGAAACAACAGAACAACATCAGAATCTCACAATTCACAGTGGAACAACATATAATAATAAATGAATAATCTTTAAACAAAGAACTATATCAGTTATTACATTACATTTCATTTCATTACATCAGAGTGTACAACAACAACAAACAGCGGAAAAGAAATACTATATACTAGTAATACGCCATGCCATCCAGCTTGCCTCCAGCAACTCCAGAATATCCTGATAAACCTTAACTCTTGACTGCCCGTGTGGAAATTGGTGGGCACCCAGAGTTTAGGAAGGAAAACAATAAACTCCGAGTCAGTCATGTGACTGGTGTGAGAACTCAAAACAGTTTATTTATCTTTAAAATCAAAATAGAGGAATATTTTTAAAGTCAATTCGCAATGCTTTTTTTAAAAAATGAGACTACCATAAGGCCTCCCGCACACACACACAATGCAAACGCAGAATCGGAGGAGATTTCTCCTTATGATAGTCAAAGATGCTTGATACGCATTAAAAAGACATTTGATATTATTACTAGTGCATAGTGTAGGAAAAATTATTTCGAAAGTAGAATATAAATTTTAGCCAACATACGACCATTATCGTATACCTACTATAGCTACCATCTAAACAGTGGTGACCACCATAAGTAAATGGCAGGTTCTACAACTAAAACCGTACAGGGTTTCGTATTGGGAATTGGATTTCTAACAAATGGTCAGGCCAAGGAACTTCCCATTGCCACATGAGAACGCCTCTGGAAGGACATCCCCGAGAACCAAACCGGATCTCTACCAACACAAGGCCGGGTTACCCCTAACTGAGTAACAACTGACCGAGTATGCCATTCCCCGGTCCTTTGGGACCTTTTACCGAGCGCTCGCAATCAATTCACACAATCATAAAGTGTTTTCAACATGAGTAAATATCGGGGCTCCATACCATGATACCACCCTTTTCCAGAAGGAAATGCACATACCCTAAAGGGCGCTACCCCTCATAACCTTGCCGCATCTTTCCTGTTTTGACCATTTCCGGGGTGTGAGGCTCGACGAAGTCTCGTCCACAAAAACACACTTTATACAAAAGCCGTGCTTTGGGTCAACAAATGATCATAGAAATGATCACAAAGATAAACGATCAAACAAATGATCCTATCACAAATGATCAACACAACGATCATTTCACAGCAACACTCAGCATGTCACATTACCAAATTGGAAATATATCGCCGATAACCTTCAACTACATAACCTCTGAGCTCGTACGTCTTAGAGAAGGGTGTTAAGCTAAGAGAATAAATTCTCCGCCACCAACAGAAATATATTTGAAAGAAATCGGCTTTATATCTCAATTTGTAACGTCAGACACACTATCCATACAAGTCTGTTTCGGGCTCGAACAGAACCGAAGGCACGTACAAAGAAGTCCTTGCAATCCGGATATTCACTAATCACGTCAGGACTTCCCATCACATATGGAGTCTCTATACCGGGGACCATTTGATGCAAAGACATTCGACGAGTTGTCCTTTCGCTTTCAAAAATATCCGGTCTTCAACACCGGTCATCAATGGTATCCATTACGTCGTATCACTGTTCGGAATGGGTAATCCGAATAACGAGCGCAATAATTTAAAAATAAGTGTAGCATTCAAATTCAACAAATCACAATAAATACCATTCAAAGGTAAATATTGATAGTCGGTTATTGAACTATCAATGGATATGCACACATCACCAGATTCCAAATAATTTTCCAAATTATTTACTTTCCAAAAATATCTTTACAAGATATATAATTTCAATACCTCAAAAATAAAGCAACGTTTATTTTTAAACAAATTCCACTTTCTTTTATAAATTCCATAGTGAATTTATACTCCAAAATATTTTATGAATAAACGATTTCAATTATTCATTTTCAATTTATCTTCAAAAAGATAAATTCTCAAAATATTCACTTTATATTGGAAAACATTTCCATACTTATTTAATAAGTAATTCACAAATCCATTTATTTTCAACACTTGGAAAATATTCAATATACTCACATCGAAATTAAGTATATATTTCATTCTGTTAAGGAAATCATTTTTTTAAACATATTTATTTGGGCCAAAACGAATGTTGCGTAAAACATCGTTACGACAACCAAAAATCACTAGTATAGGGATTCGAAATTAAAATAGATATATAAATCCCAATACTATACAAAACATTTTCTTTCGGAAATCATTTACTATAACAACAGTGTTATAGTCCACCATTTCCTTCTATTTCTCGAAAACATCTATTTCAACAATGAATGTTGAAATCTATGGTTTCGAATCTCAACATATTTAAAACATCGTTAGGTCGTTTTAATTCTGTTTAAAATATCACATTCTAAACATTTTCTTTTACATATTATTCACTATTCAAAAACGTGAATATACTACGTTAACAATTTCATCCTTCTATACATTTTATCTTAAAGGATTATTCACTGTCTATAACGTGAATATAACTCCATTAATAGGTCTCAACAATTTACTTATCAAAATAAGTCGTTTGCGGATTTATAAAACAATGTTTATAAATTCCTTTATTACCCTATATTCAATTCATAACTCAATTATATACCAAAGGTTCATATTATAAGTTAAATACTTATAATTTATTTGTTCGCAAAATCGTTCCTTTGAACTTCATAATTATAAATCTTATAACTTATAAGATTCAATTATTTATCCAAAACCATTCTTTTAATAACTTTATAAATTTTATAAACCTACTGCTTATAAATTCCATTTATAACTTCACCGTTTATAATTCTATAAATTTCATTCATTTATGAAATTCATTTACAATTCATTCTAACACTTATAAAAATCTCGTTTTATAATTCAAATGTTTTAATTTATAAATATCAATTTATAAATCCTTTATAAAATCAATTTATACTATTATTTTAAAACATCTTTAATCTCCTTTATAATTTCACCATTCTCTTGATTTATAAAATAATCAAATTTTATAAATCCTATTTTTAAACTTTTCACAATAATTTCAGAAATCCCAATTTAAATTATTTTATAAAGTCATTAACCCTATATTATCAAAAATCAATTTTCTTACTATATTTCTCAAAAATCATAATTTTATAACATTAAAATTATAACGTTTATTTATTTAAAATGAATCAATTTCAAAAATATTTATAAACATATACTTTCAAAAATCACGTTAAAATCCTTTTAAAATTCCAAAATTTGGTCCAATGATGCTGCACACCAAATAGTCAATCACGACAAACAACGATATCATATATCGATATGATAATCCATCAAATATCAAAATATCTGAAATCAAATAAAAACTGTTGAGGAATCCAGTTGGATCCCTCCAACTTGTTTTCCTGCATCCACAAACATTAGCACAATACCAATTCCGCTCCAGTACAGAATTATCGCGGTATATGGGATTTAAAATATTATCCGCTTAATAGACGGCGCAATAGGGTCTCATCCGCTAAAAAAATGCGGGAAATCAATAACTGCAATATATACATATGCCAATATATATATATATATATTGCTATTATATATAATACCAATTTCACTGTTTATGAAATATTCGCGCTATATGTTTTTAATAAATAACATCCGCTTACTAACGGAGCATAATGTCTATTTTAAAAATCAATAGATATCAATCATTATTCAAACATGCATTCAAGTATTTTAAATCTAACTATTTAAAATAAAATCGAAACTGATTCGATTGAGTGAGAAGTTCTCACCTTGATTTCAATTTTGTTTTAGCGATTTATTTCAAATAAAATTAAACGGACGTTTAATTTTACCCGAAATTCTCACTAACTCCAAACGAATCCAATCCAATTCCATAGCGTAGTGCTCGTCCATACGATTCCGACGCTTCCTGTTTCGCGCGTTTTCGACCTCGTATGAAAAAGTTATGATTTTATTAGTTTCAATTACAATTTAAAACAATTTCTTATTAAATTTTGAAACCCAACTCAATCATGGCCGTTGCTTCCAGGCTTCAGATCCAGGCCGCACGCGATTGTTTTCCCCTTCCCTCACGCGCGTTTAACCCAGTAACCATCACGTAACCGAACCCATCAAAGCCCTAACTAGGGTTCGATTTTTGCTCCCTCTTAGTCGACTTTGAAGTCGATCAGAATGCGCCATCGTGAAGCCCATGCCCCACACACCACTCGCCAGAGCCACCATGAAGCTCGGTCATCACATACGCACGCAGTTCGAGGCCGAACGGCCGCACTTCCAACTTAACTCGCCACCAATCCACAACTCCAAACACGATCTCCTCCGTTGAATTTATAGATCGTGCTGTGCTCTACAACTTCCATTTAGAAAGTTTCTCGAATTACTTGATGGATTTGAAGATTTTTGGGGAGATAGAACATTGCTTTACGGCCATTGATGAAGGGGGGTGGCGGGTGTAAAGAATTAGGGTTTAGTTTATTTTTTTTAATTTGTGAATGGTGGGCTATTTATGGGAAAACGAACGACACTATTCATTCCGGAATTTCCAAACTCCGATTCACGCGCCGTAACCAGCGTTTCTAGGGTTTACCCCGCGTTTCGGACACAATGGAACAGGTTTCGAAAGCTAATTCGGTCATCTGTGCGAGATATGGCAACAAACGATCGATTTAAATTAAACCGATTTAAACGATTATCTAGGCATTTTAGCTTGCATCGGACAAACGGTAAATCCGATTGACACGAAATTTTAAACCATACAATAATATCACATTACGGATCCGATGAAACTGGTTTCGTCGAAATCCGAGACTTTTTGAAAAATGGCTATTTTAACTCGCCAAATTAATATTAAAAACAACTCGATGCGTTTCGAGATGCCACGATCAAACGATAGCTCCGATTGCTACGAAAATTTAAATCGGTAATAACAAACTATTATGGATCCAATGGAACTGGTTTCGTCCAATTCTGAGACTGTTCAAAAATTAGCTAATTTCACTAGTCGATTAAATATTAAAATATTCAATTTTCACAAATAAACTTTTAATTCGATTTTAAAAGTTCTAAAATATCGTTCTAACTCCAACATGATAAAATAAAATTTTACAAATCATTTTCAATCATATTTAACCAAACTTTCAATTATTTCCATAATTTAACATATTAAATTATCGATTTAATTATCCAATAAAATCCAATTATTCGAATTAAAATTTATTCGACGTATAAATTCACTAATTTATATTTAAAATTAATTAAATATTCAAATTTTAATTAATTAAAATTCTGGGTCGTTACAATCTTCCCCCCTTAAAAGAATTTCGTCCTCGAAATTAACAAGTAAGAAAAATTACAGAATCTATTAACTTTCCAAAATCCATAATTAAACTTCTTACAATTCTTTACTAAGTTTTCCAAATCATACTTAGTTATCTTTTCGAAAAACAACTATCGTTAAACTTTCAATTCCATATCAAAGTTAAAGTTTTCAAAATTTTCCAATTTTCTTAAAATTTTTCCAACGCCTTAAATTTTCGGAAAAATTCGCCATAGTCTCCTTTGCGCGGCTCGATCCGAAAAAAAATGACAGTATATATATCACAAATATACATCTCATCAAGTAATGAGGCATCCCGAAGGGAAAAAAATGTAAAAGTACGATATTTAATCCGAGATATGTACCTTATATTTTATTAGCGAGCATATACGGCAAATATAGCGCGAAAGCGAGCTCCAAATGCGAAGCAAACGCGATCCGCACCTACTAAACACTCAACAAACAACATGAGAACATGCATATATGAAAATAGTATCGATATACAACATATAGCAACTTAATAACTATATATGCCAACATAGCAAATGCAGTAAAAGTAATATATATTCAACCATCAACCATCATCCATAACCAATAAATATTCATTCATATTCTCATTAATATTCAATGAAATAGGTTTCAATTTAATCACCTTTGATTCATTAACCGTGGATGTTTACTAACATTCATTCTCAATTAGTTTATATTCACTAATCCATATTCAAGTTGGTTCACTTCCAAATCAAATTCAATTCTATTTAAGATTCATTTAACTTCCAATTGAATTTCAATTACTTTAGCTTTCAATTTCATTAACTCTTAATGAATTATATACAATCAACTAACAATCATATAACAACCAATGTTTATTTATTACAACCAAATTCCTTTTCTTATATTCATTCAATTTGGTTTAACACCTTTACTTTCAATTGGTTAAATTAAATTGATCTTCATTCAATTTTTCAACTTCTAATAACATTAGATTTTAATGAATTAACACTTATATCCATTATTCCATTCCAATTTATTCACATTCAATTGATTAACATCCAATCCATTTATACAATTCAATTACAAAAGTTGAATTTCATTCATATAACTCAAGTTCACATTTATCACTTAACTTTATTAATTTACTTTGATACCAAAATCAACTTCATTCTACATCTCTTAAGTTATATTTCATTTTCAACATTATTTGTTTTTACTTAACTTAAATTCCCACTTATAAATCAATTCAGATTCTTATTCTAAAATAAATTTTCATTTAACTTTAAATTCATTTTTATTTACAACTCATATTCATAAATATATTCATATAATTTCACTTCTTATATATTTATAAGTTTATTTCACAATTGTAAATCACATTAATTATAATTCAATTCTTATAATTCATTACACTTATACAATTATCCTTTTATTTAGATTATTCAAACAACCTAACAATCAACTTATATCCACTTTAATAATTCTGAAAAATTATTCCTTTATATATAAAATAAAATCAAGGTAAAATTATTTCATTTACCAAATTTTAAATCAATACTGTGTCGAATTGTTCTATTCAAGTGTTTAGAAACCCCTTCAGCATAGTTGTCGAGACCGTGCTGACGAAGGTTCATATGCCACTCAACAAACCAATCATCACAATATAAAAAACTTTTATATTCACTAACTAATACGCTCTCATAGCTATTATTACACTCAAACTCATTCTAGAGTACTACTGACTCTATCTCTAATGAGTAATACCCAACAGAACCATGGTTGTCGCTTAACCATATGCTCCGATACCAACTGTAAGGACCCGATTCTTCGTCTTTCGAAAACTGACATCAATACGTCCACTGTATCAACTGCCGAGCAATCGAATGCCGGAAAACCGAACACTTAGGGTTTTAAGAAAAAGAAAGAGACAGAAGAAGAGAGAAGAAGGTAGAAAATAGAGGGAAAAGAAAATAGAAAATAGAAAGAAAAGAAAATAAGAGAATAGAACGGGACAGAAAGAAACAACAGAACAACATCAGAATCTCACAATTCGCAGTGGAACAACATATAATAATAAATGAATAATCTTTAAACAAAGAACTATATCAGTTATTACATTACATTTCATTTCATTACATCAGAGTGTACAACAACAACAAACAGCGGAAAAGAAATACTATATACTAGTAATACGCCATGCCATCCAGCTTGCCTCCAGCAACTCCAGAATATCCTGATAAACCTTAACTCTTGACTGCCCGTGTGGAAATTGGTGGGCACCCAGAGTTTAGGAAGGAAAACAATAAACTCCGAGTCAGTCATGTGACTGGTGTGAGAACTCAAAACAGTTTATTTATCTTTAAAATCAAAATAGAGGAATATTTTTAAAGTCAATTCGCAATGCTTTTTTTTTAAAAATGAGACTACCATAAGGCCTCCCGCACACACACACAATGCAAACGCAGAATCGGAGGAGATTTCTCCTTATGATAGTCAAAGATGCTTGATACGCATTAAAAAGACATTTGATATTATTACTAGTGCATAGTGTAGGAAAAATTATTTCGAAAGTAGAATATAAATTTTAGCCAACATACGACCATTATCATATACCTACTATAGCTACCATCTAAACAGTAGTGACCACCATAAGTAAATGGCAGGTTCTACAACTAAAACCGTACAGGGTTTCGTATTGGGAATTGGATTTCCAACAAATGGTCAGGCCAAGGAACTTCCCATTGCCACATGAGAACGCCTCTGGAAGGACATCCCCGAGAACCAAACCGGATCTCTACCAACACAAGGCCGGGTTACCCCTAACTGAGTAACAACTGACCGAGTATGCCATTCCCCGGTCCTTTGGGACCTTTTACCGAGCGGTCGCAATCAATTCACACAATTATAAAGTGTTTTCAACATGAGTAAATATCTGGGCTCCATACCATGATACCACCCTTTTCCAGAAGGAAATGCACATACCCTAAAGGGCGCTACCCCTCATAACCTTGCCGCATCTTTCCTGTTTTGACCATTTCCGGGGTGTGAGGCTCGACGAAGTCTCGTCCACAAAAACACACTTTATACAAAAGCCGTGCTTTGGGTCAACAAATGATCATAGAAATGATCACAAAGATAAACGATCAAACAAATGATCCTATCACAAATGATCAACACAATGATCATTTCACAGCAACACTCAGCATGTCACATTACCAAATTGGAAATATATCGCTGATAACCTTCAACTACATAACCTCTGAGCTCGTACGTCTCAAAGAAGGGTGTTAAGCTAAGAGAATAAATTCTCCGCCACCAACAGAAATATATTTGAAAGAAATCGGCTTTATATCTCAATTTGTAACGTCAGACACACTATCCATACAAGTCTGTTCCGGGCTCGAACAGAACCGAAGGCACTTACAAAGAAGTCCTTGCAATCCGGATATTCACTAATCACGTCAGGACTTCCCATCACATATGGAGTCTCTATACCGGGGACCATTCGATGCAAAGACATTCGACGAGTTGTCCTTTCGCTTTCAAAAATATCCGGTCTTCAACACCGGTCATCAATGGTATCCATTACGTCGTATCACTGTTCGGAATGGGTAATCCGAATAACGAGCGCAATAATTTAAAAATAAGTGTAGCATTCAAATTCAACAAATCACAATAAGTACCTTTCAAAGGTAATTATTGATAGTCGGTTATTGAACTATCAATGGATATGCACACATCACCAGATTCCAAATAATTTTCCAAATTATTTATTTTCCAAAAATATCTTTACAAGATATATAATTTCAATACCTCAAAAATAAAGCAATGTTTATTTTTAAACAAATTCCACTTTCTTTTATAAATTCCATAGTGAATTTATACTCCAAAATATTTTATGAATAAACGATTTCAATTATTCATTTTCAATTTATCTTCAAAAAGTTAAATTCTCAAAATATTCACTTTATATTGGAAAACATTTCCATACTTATTTAATAAGTAATTCACAAATCCATTTATTTTCAACACTTGGAAAATATTCAATATACTCACATCGAAATTAAGTATATATTTCATTCTGTTAAGGAAATCATTTTTTTAAACATATTTATTTGGGCCAAAACGAATGTTGCGTAAAACATCGTTACGACAACCAAAAATCACTAGTATAGGGATTCGAAATTAAAATAGATATATAAATCCCAATACTATACAAAACATTTTCTTTCAGAAATCATTTACTATAACAACAGTGTTATAGTCCACCATTTCCTTCTATTTCTCGAAAACATCTATTTCAACAATGAATGTTGAAATCTATGGTTTCGAATCTCAACATATTTAAAACATCGTTAGGTCGTTTTAATTCTGTTTAAAATATCACATTCTAAACATTTTCTTTTACATATTATTCACTATTCAAAAACGTGAATATACTACGTTAACAATTTCATCCTTCTATACATTTTATCTTAAAGGATTATTCACTGTCTATAACGTGAATATAACTCCATTAATAGGTCTCAACAATTTACTTATCAAAATAAGTCGTTTGCGGATTTATAAAACAATGTTTATAAATTCCTTTATTACCCTATATTCAATTCATAACTCAATTATATACCAAAGGTTCATATTATAAGTTAAATACTTATAATTCATTTGTTTGCAAAATCGTTCCTTTGAACTTCATAATTATAAATCTTATAACTTATAAGATTCAATTATTTATCCAAAACCATTCTTTTAATAACTTTATAAAATTTATAAACCTACTGCTTATAAATTCCATTTATAACTTCACCGTTTATAATTCTATAAATTTCGTTCATTTATGAAATTCATTTACAATTCATTCTAACACTTATAAAAAACTCGTTTTATAATTCAAATGTTTTAATTTATAAATATCAATTTATAAATCCTTTATAAAATCAATTTATACTATTATTTTAAAACATCTTTAATCTCCTTTATAATTTCACCATTCTCTGGATTTATAAAATAATCAAATTTTATAAATCCTATTTTTAAACTTTTCACAATAATTTTAGAAATCACGATTTAAATTATTTTATAAAGTCATTAACCCTATATTATCAAAAATCAATTTTCTTACTATATTTCTCAAAAATCATAATTTTATAACATTAAAATTATAACGTTTATTTATTTAAAATGAATCAATTTCAAAAATATTTATAAACATATACTTTCAAAAATCACTTTAAAATCCTTTTAAAATTCCAAAATTTGGTCCAATGATGCTGCACACCAAATAGTCAATCACGACAAACAACGATATCATATATCGATATGATAATCCATCAAATATCAAAATATCTGAAATCAAATAAAAACTGTTGAGGAATCCAGTTGGATCCCTCCAACCTGTTTTCCTGCATCCACAGACATTAGCACAATACCAATTCCGCTCCAGTACGGAATTATCGCGGTATATGGGATTTAAAATATTATCCGCTTAATAGACGGCGCAATAGGGTCTCATCCGCTAAAAAAATGCGGGAAATCAATAACTGCAATATATACATATGCCAATATATATATATATATATTGCTATTATATATAATACCAATTTCACTGTTTATGAAATATTCGCGCTATATGTTTTTAATAAATAACATCCGCTTATTAACGGCGCATAATGTCTATTTTAACAATCAATAGATATCAATCATCATTCAAACATGCATTCAAGTATTTTAAATCTAACTATTTAAAATAAAATCGAAACTGATTCGATTGAGTGAGAAGTTCTCACCTTGATTTCAATTTTGTTTTAGCGATTTATTTCGAATAAAATTAAACGGACGTTAAATTTTACCCGAAATTCTCACTAACTCCAAACGACTCCAATCCAATTCCATAGCGTAGTGCTCGTCCATACGATTCCAACGCTTCCTGTTTCACGCGTTTTCGACCTCGTATGAAAAAGTTATGATTTTATTAGTTTCAATTACAATTTAAAACAATTTCTTATTAAATTTTGAAACCCAACTCAATCATGGCCGTTGCTTCCAGGCTTCAGATCCAGGCCGCACGCGATTGTTTTCCCCTTCCCTCACGCGTGTTTAACCCAGTAACCATCACGTAACCGAACCCATCAAAGCCCTAACTAGGGTTCGATTTTTGCTCCCTCTTCGTCGACTTTGAAGTCGATCAGAATGCGCCATCGTGAAGCCCATGCCCCACACACCACTCGCCAGAGCCACCATGAAGCTCGGTCATCACATACGCACGCAGTTCGAGGCCAAACGGCCGCACTTCCAACTCAACTCGCCACCAATCCACAACTCCAAACACGATCTCCTCCGTTGAATTTATAGATCGTGCTGTGCTCTACAACTTTCATTTAGAAAGTTTCTCGAATTACTTGATGGATTTGAAGATTTTTAGGGAGATAGAACATTGCTTTTCGGCCATTGATGAAGGGGGGTGGCGGCTGTAAAGAATTAGGGTTTAGTTTATTTTTATTTTAATTTGTGAATGGTGGGCTATTTATAGGAAAACGAACGACACTATTCATTCCGGAATTTCCAAACTCCGATTCACGCGCCGTAACCAGCGTTTCTAGGGTTTACCCCACGTTTCGGACACAATGGAACAGGTTTCGGAAGCTAATTCGGTCATCTGTGCGAGATATGGCAACAAACGATCGATTTAAATTAAACCGATTTAAACGATTATCTAGGCATTTTAGCTTGTACCGGACAAACGGTAAATCCGATTGACACGAAATTTTAAACCATACAATAATATCACATTATGGATCCGATGAAACTAGTTTTGTCGAAATCCGAGACTTTTTGAAAAATGGCTATTTTAACTCGCCAAATTAATATTAAAAACAATTCGATGCGTTTCGAGCTGCCACGATCAAACGATAGCTCCGATTGCTACGAAAATTGAAATCCGGTAATAACAAACTATTACGGATCCAATGGAACTGGTTTCGTCCAATTCTGAGACTGTTCAAAAATTAGCTAATTTCACTAGTCGATTAAATATTAAAATATTCAATTTTCACAAATAAACTTTTAATTCGATTTTAAAAGTTCTAAAATATCGTTCTAACTCCAACATGATAAAATAAAATTTTACAAATCATTTTCAATCATATTTAACCAAATTTTCAATTATTTCCATAATTTAACATATTAAATTATTGATTTAATTATCCAATAAAATCCAATTATTCGAATTAAAATATATTCGACTTATAAATTCACTAATTAATATTTAAAATTAATTAAATATTCAAATTTTAATTAATTAAAATTCTGGGTCGTTACAGATATGATGGACGAATGGATGCTGTATTTATATTGTATAAATTGCAAGTTATTATGCATTTTCATTTCATTCGGGATTGCGGTTTGAAATGATATACAACCGCATTTTTATTTTTAAATTGCAGATTGAAATGATAAATATCCGTATCACTTGACCATAGGATAGAAAAGTATATACAGGCACCGCGTATATATATAAAATTATTTTTGAAATGTTTTTCTATGGTTTTGGAAAGAATACGGTTTAATAAATATTAAATTTTGATATATATATATATATATATAGTAAAAATTCGTGAATTTAGCTATGTCTAAATTTGTTTTGAATTTAAAATAAGCTAAAGAAATTGAAGTTGATTTCGTTTATATAATATGGTTAAGAATATATTTGAAATTCTATTGTATATAGAGTTTATAATAACTCAAATAAAAGTAAGGTTGAAGATAAATGTGAGTATGATTTGAATTAAAGTATTTAAGAATTTTGCTCGAAAAATTTGTTTTGAAATGTAAATAAATTAAGATTTAAAGGGTATGATCTTATAACTTGATTTTTTGATTTGAGGATTTAAACGAATATCAAATTTATTTAAAGAATATTATTAAGTTAATATAATTAAAAGAATATCCTATTATTGAAGTTTAAGGGTTTTACTTAAATAATATTTGTTTTATTAAGTAAATATTTCAAATTTAAATAATAGGAATTTGGATTTGATATATATTAAATTACCAAAGAATCTTTTTTTTTAAATAGTGGAATATTTAAGGATTGAAATATATGAACTATGATGTTTTGAAATATAGAATATTTAAGCTTTGAAATATATGTGAATTAAAATGGTTTATTTGGAGGTTCAAATAGATATGGGGAATTTATTGCGAAATTTGAAGAAGCTGTTTATTTTAGAAAAGTAATATAGTATTTGAACCATTAAGTATTAAAAGTTATGTTTCAAAGCTATGGTTTCAAGGTATATATATTTGAAAAATATTCTGATTTTGGGAAAGAGATATTTATAAAATAAAAAATGATATCATATTGATTTGGGTTTTAAAAATATAAATGATATTGTATTTATATGGTTTGAAAGAGATATTATATTCTGGTTTTAAAGTATAAATTATTTTTAAAAACCGCGGTGTTATAATAACGATTGGTTGTTGAAGAGACCGGGATCGGAAGTTGTCACACTCTCTGCCAATCCCGAAAACCACTTTAACAACCGTGTACGCGGTGGAGATTCTAGAATGAAGTAGGATGGTGGCAACGTTTCCTTTGAGGTAAATACGTGGACCCGACTCCCGTGAGTTGGCATAAGGTGGCTAAAACATCAGCGATTCTCGGGCCAAGGGGTTAGCGTCCTTTATCGGATACTCCTCTTCGATATTATACTCTGACTTTGGATTGATTCGGTGGCCACTTTTGATTTTTATTTTTTATTTTAGGGGGGAGTTTGTCTGAGGTGGGCGGTAGCTGCGGCTATGCGTTACCACCAGCCCGGATGCGTAATTGGTATATCTACCCTGGCATTGTCAAGTTGTGCCGTGTCACCTACCCTAGCGCGCCTTCTACGAGTTTCTATTTGTGTCGTACCTATGGAGTATCCTCTGGTAGCCTCCCGATCAGGAGGTATTACGGTACTGTATAGACTATTGGCATTTACGTGTTAATGTGGAAAATGTAAAGCCTTAACGCTATTTAAAAGTAAGTTTATTTTTTACAATTAGACACTATTATAATAGCGAAATATACTACATAGTAAATAGTTTAACGGATCCTTAGGAGATGTAAATCCCGAGCATCTCTTGAGTTACTGCACTCATATTTACTTCTTTTGATTTAACTTACATACGATCTTTTAGTTCTGACTCGAGTGTTTTGTCTTTTCAATTCGCTCGGGTCAGTCCGAGTGTTTCAGGATTTGAAGATTTTATTCTGGAGGACGAAGACGGAGATTTGTAGTACTATTATCTACTATATTATTCTACTACACCATTTAATTCCGCTGCATTGATATTTATTGGTATTGAACTATGATATTTATTGTATAAAGAAGAATCAAATGTTTTGTAAACAGTTTTATGAACTGTATATTGATTATTATATTTTATCCTTCCGCTGTGAGATTATGTTTTGATCTTTTTTGTCTTCTCTGTTTTTCTTATTTACCCCATAACAATCCTTCCTTCCGTATGGTTTGAATTGGCACGTATGTCGATTTAAAGCGTGCGAAAAGGCGGGACGTTACAACGTGGTATTAGAGCTTTGGTTTAGCGATAAAGCTTAGCTTTGTGGGGTTTGACTCTTTACTAATAGGGTAGTGATACCCTATGAGAGTCGTTGAGTGTATATATATGAGAGAGCGTACTTGTTAGTGGTATAAAAAGGTTTTAATATTGTGTTAATTTGTTCCGTTTTGTATTTATAATTTTTGGTTGATGCATGGGACGCTGTGACATCAATAGGGATTTCTAAACACTTAATATGACAGACCGACACAATATTTGTTTTAATATAGGTGAATGAAATAATTTTGCCTATTATATTTTCTATATATATAAAGTAATAAATTTTATAAAGATTATAGTTGGTTGTAATATATTGGTTGTTAGGTAATGGAATTTATAGATAATAGTTGAGATAAGATTTGAAATGAAATAAATATTGGAAAGTTTAGAATTTAATTTCCAGGGTTTTGCAAATTTCTTTTGAATGATTTTGAAATATAATAATAATTTTATTAGAAGTATTTTCTAATATAAATATTTCAATATAAATTGAAACAAATGTTTTAAAAGCAATTTGGAAAAGAAATAAGTTTTGTACTCCCCTCTCCGTCGTTGGAAAATAATTTCGGTGATGAGTGCACGCATCATCGACATTCATTTTCGAGTTTCGAAGTGGGAAGGCCACTGTAGTATTTACTGGAGATTTGTTTTGATAACCAAATATAAATTTTTAATTGTTTTAAGTATAATTAGAAATATAAGTTGTAAGTATAAACCTTTATCCATTATTTTAAAATAATTTGAAATTTAAACCCGGTATTTAATTCTAAGGTTTCCATTAATTATAGTTTCAATTATTGTAATAAATTGGAACGTAGGTAATTAATAATTAAAACCCCTAAAGAACAAAAGATTTAATGCTAAGTTACAAATAGAAAGAAATTAAAGGATAGGTTATAAATGAAATAACAAGAAAGTTGAAATTTTAACTTATAAAACAAAAGATATAATTACTGAACATTAATTAATTAAAAGAATTGAGGAAACTTGTATAACTTACCAAATATTAAAAGTTGAAATGTTAATAAGAAAATGTAATACATATTATACAAGTAATAAATTTGAGGTAATGAAAGTAATTAATGGAATTCCTTAATAAATAAGATTTTAATGTTGTAATATTATAATTTTAAGTGTAATTGAAAAGACTACTAATTGAAATAGAAAGGTAAGTATTATAAATGAAATTAAGTAGTATAAATGAAAGATAATAAACGTAAGTAAATGACTGAAGCTATTTATTAATAAAATAAGCAGAAGGATGAATACTGCAAATAAATGGAAAAAAAACCATTATATGTATAAAAAAGAAGTCAAACAACAATAGTATGAAATGAAATTGACAAGAATAAACATAGTTTATTGTTTGGATTTGTTGTTTGTTTGGTTTATGGTTGTTTGGGTAAGGATACTTTAAAATTGTTTAGATGGAAGAATATTCTATTTAGCTTCATCAAAGACTGTTGAGTAAATGGTGGCTTAGTAGTTATTTTTCATTCCATACGATTCGAAGTTTTTGAACCCGAACAACTATTGTTTAATTTGATATGAACGAATGATTGATTTTATGGTCGTGTGCCTTGTTGCAAGTGTTTGATGTTGTATTGATTTGTTTGTTGATGATTGAGACCACTTTAAATATTTCATCTTATACAATTGTTAACCTTTTTGGATTATATAAGTGAAATGCAGGGTAGGGAAGCAATTGCTACTGCTTTTGGTCCCATAAAATAAGAGTTAATTGCCGGACAAATAGGTACGTTTTCGGATTACGATTTTATAGCGCTATTCTTTATATTTTCCCGTGTTGGGATATTATATGTGATATTTTGCGATATTTGATATTATATTTCTCCTGAGCCTCTCCGTACAAAGGAGACCCTGCCGAAATTTTCGTAAATTTTAGACTTCGAATTTTTTTGAAAATGATTTCCGAACTTTATTTATTTAAGTATAAAAAGATATAATGGTTATAAAATGGGTATATTTGTTCAAAGTAAAAAATTTGTAAATTATTTGTTTATAAAGTATTATTTGAATAAGATGTATTGTTTATTTAATTCCTTCTTCTACCTTCTTTTTCCTTTTCGGGGACGAAAAGTTTTGAGTGGGGGAGAGTGTAACGACCCATAAATTTTTGATGTGTAAAATTTGTTAATTTAATAATATTTTATGAGTTAATTGAAAGAAATAAAAATTTGTAAATTTAATAATGGAATAATAAATGAATTAAAATGAAACAATGTTAATACAAGTTAATTGCCAACAATATTAATGAAACTCCAATTCATTGTATTTAAACATGCTATGCTTGGTTATAAAATCAAATATAAGTAACAAATGTAAACATTTAATTATTGTACAAAATAGATAGTTAATGGTAATTAAATAAGATCAGTATTCTGTAAGGAATTATAATATGGATGGTATTAATGGGTGCACTGATTTATAGTGGGATGTAAAAGGTAATAAATTGATGTGTAATGGATGAAATTGAAATAAATGTATTTTAGTGAGAATTGTTGTAATAATTGCTGTAGAGAATAAATTTACAAATGTTATAAATTGTATAATGGTGACAACTATTGTTTGTTAACAATGCATTTAATCAACAGCGATTAAATGTAATTAAACATTGCCTTTTGTAAGTTAAGATAATAACTGAAAATTTTGAATGTAAAATCAATAGAAATGTTAATTATGCATAAGATGGCAATTGATTTAATAAACGATTGAAACCAAGATAAATAAATGGATTGGGATATTAAATGAGTATAAGTGACTTAATTTCAGCATAATGAAAATAAAATAGTTCAAAGTATGTTTATTGATGAATTATTACACAATTTATGTTGAAAAATAAGTTGGTTTAAGGATGAAATTAAGGAAATTCCGTTTATTGGTTTTAAAACCTAAATTAATGCATTTAATTAATAGAAGTACATTTAGGAATATAATATTTATTCGGATTAAGTTGTACATAGGCGTATATTAATATCATAAAATTTTAATCTAATACTGCGTTAAGGCTAACTAAGGTAATTATTAATAAATCGAATGAAATGCAATACCAATTGAGGGAAACAAATTGTAAGGGTATAATTGAATGAAATCGGTAAATTGGGAAATAAATTCAAAATTACTATTAATTGATGAAATAATGCATAATAAATTGTTGATTGATAATTAAAGTATGAAGATGTGTAAATTGGGCAATAGTGAAAACTTTAATCATTTACCCATTTATTTAATGCATTGAATTAAGATCTAAATCAATTGCAACAATTGGTTGTTAATAATAACTTAGAAGGGAAGTTTAATGTTAAGGGTAACGATTAGTATCGGTTAACCATTTATTTAGTATATTTAGTATAAACGGTAATCAATTAAAATAAATCTAAATTTAAAAGCTACGATAACACAAATTAAGGAAATAATTGGTAACCAATGTTAATTTTATATATAATATGATCATTTGGAAGATTTAAGAAGTAAAAATCAAGATTTATTAATTTATTTGAAATTTAAAATGCAATAAGTGGATTAATTGCAAATAAGTGGAATTTAGTATTAAAATATTACGCTAACGGAAATTAGGATGAAATTTGTAATAGTAATGAATTAACTACGAACCAATGAAAATTTCATCCAATAGATAATGATAGATTGAATAATAGAATGAAAATGTGAATTTAATAGAATTAGTGGAAATTTAATTTATAATTTAACGAAATTGAGGATCAATATTGAAATGTATAAATTATTCACCTCTAAGTTGACAATTAAATTTGTTTAAATCATTGTAAACGATTGAGGAGATAAAAATGTTGAAGTTTGTCGATTATCGAAATAAAATTTAAAATTTGATTTAATTAATTAATTATTAATTTATGGAAAAATAGCCATTTTGGCCACTAACTCGGATTCGATGAAACCAGTTTCATCGGATCCGTAACGGTGAATTATTTTAGTATTTCAAGTTTCGTAGTGATCGGACTTGTCGTTTGATCGCACAGACTCGAAACGGCTTGAAATATATGCAATTGAAATCAATTGAAATCAATTTGAAAAATATTGATTTTAACATAACTTCTTCATGCGATGGAATTTGGACGTGAAACTTTTTCTATTGCGTTTAAAATATTTTAAAACACCTATTTTGATATATGGGTTTACCCAATTTCGTTCCAGGGTCAGAACGGACTTTTTAGACCCCTTCGTCGTTAGCACGTATAAATATATCGTTATAAACCCTAATTCCCCTCATTTTCATATGGCTGTACGTATATCTCAACTCTCTCCTCCTCAGTGGCAGACAACATAAATTTCAGATCCAATCCCAAATCAAATCCAATGCTGAAAATTCAATCTCCTCAGAAAAATTCAGAAAAATTATATATTGAAGCTCTCGATGTACGCATCTCAAAACTGAAATTCTTTTTCCGATTCAATGCATCGTTTGTCCAGAATTTCTAAATCAATTCTTGGCCATTCATCGCGCATCGATGAACGTTGTCGGATCGACGAACCGTTTCTGAGTATTGTAGAGTGGACGATGGGGAGTGCAGCAGTGAAATTCGTTCGTCGAATCAACGGCTGGATCGAGCAAATTAATTCGATTAGGGTTATGGGCAAGTGGCGGCTGGTTTTTTTTTCTTGCCGACCGAGGCCGTGCATGGGGAAATCGTGGAGGTGACGGAGTGACGTGGTAGGAGGGGGGGCGGGGGGGCGAACGCATGAGAAGGCGGCTCCATGCACGTTTGTGACGGTTCGTTGACTTTTGCGTGTGAACTGAGAAAGCAGGGATATGGTTTCGTGCTGGAGTGCCCGTGCGTTACTGAGGATAGAGATGAAGGTTGATGACACGTGGCTAGGTGTGTAAATGTGTACACTTTTGTTATTTTATTTAATTGAAATTCAATCACAATTTTCACAATATCTCTCGCATACGAACTCCGTTTCACGTGCGGTTTCTTTTGTTAGGATTGTATTGAAATTCCAGACTTGATGACGCTAGTTTGGACGAATTCTGAGATGGTCAAATTTTTGGGTTTAAATTGGATTTAAATTCAATTTAAATTCAAAAGGTGAGTGTTTTAACCCGCTCATAACTTCTAAGATTTCTTATGTTTGTTAAATTGATATATGATGTGTTTAGAAATTTATTTATAGCTGTTTGGCATATATTTCATCATTATCTCAGTTAATTTGCATTCATAAAATTTACTTATTATTTAATTCATTTTGCATATAAACTTCCAATTAAAATTTTAGTTAAATTTATTATTGCATATAAACTACTAGTTAAATTTATTTATTATTGCATATGAACTACAGTTAAACAGTTATTTAATTCATTTTTGAAAAATTAACTGCCAGTAATTAATAATTATTTATTGATGTGATTGTTTGAATTGGATGATAAATTGATGAATGTTTGATGATTGATATGATGGACGAATGGATGCTGTAACTATACTGTATAAACTGCAAGTTATTATGCATTTTCATTTCATTCGAGATTGCAGTTTGAAATGATAAACAACCGCATTTTTGTTTTTAAATTGCGGATTGAAATGATAAATATCAGTATCACTTGACCATATGATAGAAAATTATATACAGGCACCGCGGTATATATATAAAATTATTTTTAAAATGTTTTCATATGGTTTTGGAAAGAATACGGTTTAATAAATATTAAATTTTGATATATATATATATATATATATATATATAGTAAAAATTCTTGAATTTAGCTATGTCTAAATTTGTTTCAAATTTAAAATAAGCTGAAGAAATTGAAGTTGATTTCGTTTATATAACATGGCTAAGAATATATTTGAAATTCTATTGAATATAGAGTTTATAATAACTCAAATAAAAGTAAGGTTGAAGATAAATGTGAATATGATTTGAATTAAAGTATTTAAGAATTTTCCTTGAAAAATTTGTTTTGAAATATAAATAAATTAAGATTTAAAGGGTATGATCTTATAACTTGATTTTTGATTTGAGGATTTAAATGAATATCAAATTTATTTAAAGAATATTATTAAGTTAATATAATTAAAAGAATATCCTATTATTGAAGTTTAAGGGTTTTACTTAAATAATATTTGTTTTATTAAGTAAATATTTCAAATTTAAATAATAGGAATTTGGATTTTATATATATTAAATTATCAAGGAATCTTTTTTTTAAATAGTTTAATATTTAAAGATTGAAATATATGAACTATGAAGTTTTGAAATATAGAATATTTAAGCTTTGAAATATATGGGAATTAAAACGGTTTATTTGGAGGTTCAAATTGATATTGGGAATTTATTGTCAAATTTGAAGAAGATGTTTATTTTATAAAGTAATATAGTATTTGAACCATTAGGTATTAAAAGTTATGTTTCAAAGCTATGGTTTCAAGGTATATATATTTGAAAAATATTCTGATTTTGGGAAAGAGATATTTATAAAACAAAAATGATATCATATTGATTTGGGTTTTAAAAATATAAATGATATCGTATTTATATGGTTTGAAAGAGATATTATATTCTGGTTTTAAAGTATAAATTATTTTGAAAAACCGCGGTGTTATAATAACGATTGGTTGTTGAAGAGACCGGGATCGGAAGTTGTCATACTCTCTGCCAACCCCGAAAACCACTTTAACAACCATGTACGCGGTGGAGATTCCAGAATGAAGTAGGATGGTGGCGGCGTTTCCTTTGAGGTAAATACGTGGACCCGACTCCCATGAGTTGGCATAAGGTGGCTAAAACAGGAGCGATTCTCGGGCCAAAGGGGTTAGCGCCCTTTATCGGATATTCCTCTTCGATATTATACTCTGACTTTGGATTGATTCGGTGTGCCACTTTTGATTTCTTTGATTTTAGGGGGGATTTTGTCCGAGGTGGGCGGTAGCTGCGGCTAAGCGTAACCACCATCCGGATGCGTAATTGGTATATCTACCCTAGCATTGCCTAGTTGTGCCGTATCACCTACTTTAGTGCGCCTTCTACGAGTTTCTATTTGTGTCGTACCTATGGAGTATCCTCTATTAGCCTCCTGATCAGGAGGTATTACGATACTGTATAGACTATTGGCATTTACGTGTTAAGGTGGAAAATGTAAAGCCTTAACGCTACTTAAAAGCAAGTTTATTTTATAATTATACACTATTATAATAGCGAAATATACTATGTAGTAACTAGTTTAACGGATCCTTAGGAGATGTAAACCCCAAGCATCTCTTGAGTTACTGCACTCATATTAACTTAAGTTGATTTAATTTACATAAGATCTTTTAGTTCTGACTCGAGTGTTTTGTATTTTCAATTCGCTTGGGTCAGTCCGAGCGTTTCAGGATTTGAAGATTTTATTCTGGAGGACGAAGACGAAGATTTGTAATACTATTATCTGCTATATTATTCCACTACACCATTTAATTCCGCTACATTGATATTTATTGGTATTGAACTCTGATATTTATTGTATAAAGAAGAATCAAATGTTTTGTAAACAGTTTTATGAACTGTATATTGATTATTATATTTTATCCTTTCATTGTGAGATTCTGTTTTGATCTTTTTTTTCTTCTCTGTTTTTCTTATTTACCCCATAACAATCCACCCTTCCATATGGTTTAAATTGGCACGTGTGTCGATTTAAAGCATGCGAAAAGGCGGGACGTTACAAAGATGCAACTCCGTCCCTAGTCTCTTGTAAGCTCTTATAAAACACATTAGTGAACAATGATTATTAGTCACACACAATACTCTACGGCACACTGTGAAATCGTACTATGCACTTTACGTATAACTCTGCCAACAAGGATGTCGTTCTACTTGACTTGACATGTATAAACATCACAGTCTTGGTCAACTGATCTACAATAACCCAAATATCATCGCATCCTGCGCGAATCCTCGACAGTCAATTAATAAAATCCATCGACACTTGCTCCCATTTCCATTCAGGAATCTCTAATGGTTGCAACAATCCACTAGGTTTCTTTTGCTTTACTTTCATCAACAGATAGTTTGTACATTTCGAAATTAATGCCCTAACGTTCCTCTTCATACCTTCCCAATAGTAGGTTCATTTCATATCTTGGTACATCTTGTTACCACCGGGATGAATAGTCAATCTAGAATGATGACACTCTCTTAGCACTTCATCTCACAATCCATCAGCATCGGGAACAAACAATCTCCCATCTTTACGAAGCCAACCTTATCGGTCAAGTTTGTATGGCTTCATATTTTCAAATTCTACTCCTTCCTCTATTTTGTTATGATCTCCGCTATCCTAGCATCTTTCTTCTGACTAGTACCAATCCTTTCAATCAGAGTAGGTCTAATCAATCAGCTTGCCAACATTTTAGGTTCTAGCTCGCAGTGAGGCTAGAAATCAAATCCAACAATATACTCTATTTGATTCCATTCTTAGAACATTGCTCCCAAACAAGCATCTCTTCTACTTAATGCATCAGCGACTGCATTCCCTTTTCCTAGAGTGTAGGAAATACTGAAATCATAAGAGGCCAAGAACTCTAACCATCGTTGCTGATGAAGATTGAGATCCTTCTGAGAGAAAATGTACTTTAAGGATTTGTGGTCCGTAAATATCTCAATTCTTTATCCTAACAAATAGTGCCTCCACATCAATAAAGCAAACATAATCGTCGCTAACTCTAAATCAAGGGTCCGATAATTCTTTTTGTGCCGCTTTAGCTGTCGACTGGCTTAAGTGGCAACCCTTCCCTTCTGCATTAATACCGCACCCAATCTCATAATACAGGCATCTGTTTATATTGTCAACTCTTCATTCCCACTTGGAATGATCAAGCCTAGTTCACTATTCAACCTCTCCTTCGGAAACACAAATACATGCTCACGCTTTGCATCCCAAACAAAAGATTGATTCCTCTTCGTTAAACTGGTCAACGGTGCTGCAGTCTTCGTGATGTCCTTTATGAAGCGTCTATAGTGTCCGTCAATCCTAGAAAAATCCTCTCATCCATAGCATTCATGGACATATTCTAATCTTGGACCATGACCAACTTCACAGGATCAACTGCTATTCCATGTCCTGACATGACATAACCTAAGAATCTCACTTCTTCTCTCCAAAAATGACACTTAGATAACTTTTCCCTCAACTTATGCTTCCTCGATATCTTTAACACAATCCTTAAGTGCATCCTGTTCCCATCTTTAGTTTTGGAGTAGATCATAATATCATCCACAAACTTATTCAGTTGGTCTCTAAAAACCTAATTCATATGTTCTACAAAGTATGCTGGAGCTTTGGTTAACCCAAGTGGCATCATCGACCACTCATAAAAATTTAGTGGCGTACAAAATGCAGTAATAGGCATGCTCTCCTTTGCTACTCTAAGCTGGTCAAATCCCATTGCCAAATCCATTTGAGAGAACACCTTCACACCGTGCAATTGATTGAACAAGTCATCTATGCGTGGAAGTGGGTGCTTGTTCTTCTTCGTCACTTTATTCAGCTTACGATAATCCACACATTACCTCAAAGAGAAATCTGCCTTAATTGTGAATATAACAGGTGCACCCCACTTACATATGCTTCTTTGAATGAAACCCTTCCTTAATAGGTCGTTCACTTGCACCTCTAATTCTTTCTGCTCTCTAGGTGTCATACACCTCAAAGGCATAATTATAGGTCTGGCTTCCTTCACCAAGTCAATTCGAATCTCGATCTCTTTATATGGTAGCAATCTAGTCTCTTTCTCAAAGACATCAAGATACTTTCTAGTAATAGGCACAGATGACAACCCCCTCCCATGGAACCCCAAGCAAATATAGAAAGCTAATCATTAACCCATCCTCTGGTAGGTAGCTAATTATTACCATTCGCCCATCCACATCTCTGATTGTCACCAATAGCTTCTCGCAATCCGCTATAGTTGCATACTTCTTTAGCTTGTCTATTCCTAAGATAATCTCAAATCTAATAAATTCAAAACAAAGAAATCACAAAAAAATAGCATCCATGACTCGATAAAACTAAACCGCTACAAACCATGCACATGCTAGTCGAGCCTCTAACAAGGTTTTTCAAGATCAAGGGATGGTCCACTATCTTTGGTCTCCATCCAATCTATATACTAGGTCACTAAATATAAACGAATGTGAAGCACCGGTGTCAAACAAAGATCAAACAAGAACACCACCAATAGAAAGCATACCTTGAATAACAACTCATTTCCCCTTCCCCTTCGCCGAGGGAGAACTTGACGAAGTTGGGGCAACGTCCAAAGCATATGCCTTCATTATCTGCTTATCCTTTACTGGTTTTGGACAATCTTTCTTTAAATGCCCATATTTATCACAATTTTAAAACTTCTTCTTATCACTCACTTTGCATTTCTTGATTAAACGACCCTTCTCTTTACACCCATAACAAACGGGTTCCCAATTACCCTTCTTCTTGCCACCACTTCTTCAGGGCTGCTTTCTCTTTCCATTTCTTCTTGCCTTAACCGCCTTGCTATGGATTTGGCTCCTCCTTCTCAGTAGAAATAACAATAGCAATCCTAGCTTTGGGTTTTAGGTTCTCAAGCAAAGCGCCTTCTCTTCCAGCTTCTCAAACAGCTCATCAATATTGTCCGCTAGCTTCTCTCCAATATAGTGATCCAATCCTATGATGAACTTTTCATTCTTCCATAAGAGAGTATCAATGAATGACATCCCATATTTAAACAAGGCATCAAATTCTACCACGTTCAAAAACTGTCATCTCTCCCTGCTTGAGATCAGCGAATTTCCTGAAATATACCGACTTTTAAGCAGCTAGAATGAGCTTCTCTTCAAACCTCATCCTAAACTTTTCCTAATAAAATTGGTCTTCTAAAGTAGCAATAGCGACAATATTCTACCAATTCATAGCTCGGTCTTGAAGCTACCTTGAAGCCAACTTTTTTTTCATAGTACTCCCACCTTCATATCACCAATGATGCGCTCACAAGTATCCAACCAATCTTGTACTTCTATGGCTAATTCCATTCCGTTGAATGGGTTCCCTCCCAATGGAGTAATCCTTGCTCAACTTGGTTAAATCGACCCTAGGCGCTTGTAGTGGAGCTCTTCCCATCACAACCAGGAGCATTTCTCATCATATTAGCCATCATAGCATTGAACGTGGCTTGAAAATCAGGAGTAGAAGCTCCTTGTCCCGCTTCTTCCTCCACTTCCAAAACAGATCTCATGGTATTACTAGTATAGCAGCTTATCCTTATTTGTAACAAGAATAATCAGTCTCTCGTAAAGAAAATTGTGTCTACAGTGCTTATGTGCATGCGACTTATACTACACTACTATATAGTTTTTAAAACCAAACTCATAACAAGTACATAGTCTCTCATATATACACACTCTAGATCCAGTCGAAGGCGACAACTCCTTCCCCATCTCTACTGGATCGCGTTATCAGATTAGGTTAATCATGTAACCAAAGTTTTGACATTAAATGTGACGACCGCCATATACAACCGACACCAATAGTACATAAATAGTGTGTTTTCCGTTCCCCGCTGATATAGGACAATCATTAGGTTTGAAATGAACCAATTGATATCATTCCAATACTCAATTGATAACTATTGTTGTATGAAAACTTTGCCAAATGCAAATGATCGTCCCATGATCCACTAAAGTTTATAATCCATGCTCGCAAAAGATCTTCCAATATACGATTTATTCACTTAGTTTTCCCATCCGTTTGCGGGCGATAAGCTATACTAAGATGAAACTCCGTCCCTTGTCTCTTGTAAGCTCTTATAAAACCCACTAGCGAACAATGGTTATTGGTCACTCACAATGCTCTACGGCACACTGTGAAATCGTACTATGCACTTTACATACAAATCTACCGGCATGGATGCTGTTCTACTTGACTTGAAATGTATAAACATCACACTCTTGGTCAACTGATCTACAATAACCCAAATACCATCGCACCCTTCTCGGCAGTACATTAATAAAATCCATAGACACTTGCTCCCATTTCCATTTAGGAATCTCTAATGGTTGCAACAATCCACTAGGTTTCTTTTGCTCTACTTTCATCAACTGATAGTTTGTACATTTCGAGATTAATGCCCTAACGTTCTTCTTCATACCTTCCCAATAGTAGGTCCATTTCATACCTTGGTACATCTATTACCACCTGGATGAATAGTCAATCTAGAATGATGACACGCTCTTAGCACTTCATCTAACAATCCATTAGCATTGGGAACAAACAATCTCCCGTCTTTACAAAGCCAACCTTCTCGGTCAAGTTTGTATGGCTTCATAATTTCAAATTCTACTCCTTCCTCTATTTTGTTACGATCTCCGCTAGCCTAGTATCTTGCTTCTGATAGTACCGATCCTTTCAATCAGAGTAGATCTAATCGATCAGCTTGCCAACATTTTAGGTTCTAGCTCGCACCGAGGCTTGAAATCAAATCCAACAATATACTTTATCTGATTCCATTCTAAGAACATTGCTCCAAACAAGCATGTCTTCTACTTAATGCATCGGCGACTGCATTCCCATTTCCTAGAGTGTAGGAAATACTGAAATCATAAGAGGCTAAGAATTCTAACCATCGTTGCTGATGAAGAGAAAATGTACTTTAAGGATTTATGGTCCGTAAATAGCTCAATCCTTTCTCATAAAAAATAGTGCCTCCATATTGTTAAAGAAAAAATGATCATCACCAACTCTAAATCAAGGTTCAGATAATTCCTTTTGTGCGGCTTTAGCTGTCGACTGGCTTAAGTGACAACCCTTCCCTTTTGCATTAATGCCGCACCCAATCTAATTATACAGGCATCTGTTTATCCTGTCACACTTCGTTCCCACTTGGAATGCTCAAGCCTGGTTCACTACTCAACCTCTCCTTCAGAATCATAAATATATTCTCACGCTTTGCATCCCGAACAAAATATTGATTCCTTTTCATTAAACTAGTCAATGGTGCTGCAATCTTTAAGATGTCTTTTATGAAACGTCTATAGTATCCGTCAATCCTAGAAAACTCCTCGCATCCGTAGCATTCATGGGTATATTCTAATCTTGGACCATGACCAACTTCACAGGATCAACTGCTATTCCATGTCCTGACATGGCATAACCTAAGAATCTCACTTCTTCTCTCCAGAAATGACAGTCAGATAACTTTTCCCTCAATTTATGCTTCCTCGATATCTTTAACACAATCCTTAAGTGCATCCTGTTCCCAAGTTTAGTTTTGGAGTAGATCAGAATATCATCCACAAACTTATTCAGTTAGTCTCTAAAAACCTGATTCATAAGTTCTACAAAGTACGCTGGAGCGTTGGTCAACCCGAGTGGCATCATTGACCATTCATAAAAATCTAATGGCATAAGAGATGAAGCAATAGGCACACTCTCCTTTGCTACTCTAAGCTGGTCAAATCCCATTGCCAAATCCATTTAGAGAACACCTTTGCGCTATGCAATTGATCGAACAAGTCATCTTTGTGTGGAAGTGGGTGTTTGTTCTTCTTCGTCACTTTATTCAGCTTACGACAATCCACAATTACCTCAAAGAGAAATTTGCTTTAGATGTGAATATAACAGGTGCGCCCCACTCAGATATGCTTCTTTGAATGACACCCTTCCTCAATAGGCCGTTCACTTGCACCTCTAATTCTTTCTGCTCTCTAGGTGTCATACACCTCAAAGGCATAACTGTAGATCTGGCTTCCTTCACCAAGTCAATCCGAATCTCGATCTCTTTATATGGTGAAAATCCAGTCGCTTTCTCAAAGACATCAAGATATTTTCTAGTAATAGGTACAGATGACAACCCCCTCCCGTGGAACCTCAAGAAAATATAGAAAGCTAATCATTAACCTATCCTCTGGTAGGTAGCTAATTATTACCATTCGCCCATCCACATCTCTAATTGTCACCAATAGCTTCTCGCAATCCACAATAGTTGCATACTTCTTTAACTAGTCTATTCCTAAGATAACCTAAAATCCAATAAATTCAAAACAAAGCAATCACAAAAAATAGCATCCATGACTCGATAAAACTAAACCGCTACAAACCATGCACAGGCTAGTCGAGCCTCTAACAAGGTTTTTCAAGATCAAGGGATGGTCTACTATCTTTGGTCTCCATCCAATCTATCTACTAGGTCACTAAATATAAACGAATGTGAAGCACCGGTGTCAAACAAAGATCAAACAAGAACACCACCAATAGAAAGCATACCTTGAATAACGACTCATTTCCCCTTCCCTTCGCCGAGGGAGAACTTGACGAAGTTGGGACAACGTCCAAAGCATATGCTTATCCTTTACTGGTTATGGACAATCTTTCTTTAAATGTCCTGATTTATCACAATTTTAAAACTTCTTCTTATCACTCACTTTGCATTTCTTGATTAAATGACCCTTCTCTTTACACCCATAACAAAAGGGTTCCCAATTACCCTTCTTCTTGCCACAATTTCTCCAGGGCTACTTTCTCTTTCCATTCCTTCTTGCCTTAACCGCCTTACTATGGCTTTGGCTCCTCCTTCTCAGTAGAAATAACAATAGCAATCCTAGCTTTGGGTTTTAGGTTCTCAAGCAAAGCGCCTTCTCTTCCAGCTTCTCAAACGGCTCATCAATATGGTCCGCTAGCTTCTCCCAAAATAGTGATCCAATCCTATGATGAACTTTTCATTCATCCTTAAGAGAGTATCAATGAATGACATCCCATATTTAAACATGGCATCAAATTCTACCACGTTCAAAAACCGTCGTCTCTCCCTGCTTGAGATCAACGAATTTCTTGAAAAATACCAACTTTTAAGCAGCTAGAATGAACTTCTCTTCAAACCTCATCCTAAACTTTTCCTAATAAAATTGGTCTTCTAAAGTAGCAATAGTGACAACATTAT
Source organism: Allium cepa (assembly GCA_030765085.1). Lineage (NCBI taxonomy): Eukaryota > Viridiplantae > Streptophyta > Magnoliopsida > Asparagales > Amaryllidaceae > Allium > Allium cepa. The sequence goes on from CM060941.1 coordinate 942,960,358, forward strand.
ACCAATTCATAGCTTGATCCTGATGCTGCCTCGAAGCCAACTTTCTTTTTATAGTACTCCCACCTTCATATCACCAATGGTTCGATCACAAGTATCCAACCAATCTTGTACTTCTATTGCTAATTCCATTCCATTGAATGGCTTCCCTCCCAATGGAGTAATCCTTGCTCAACTTGGTTAAACCGGCCCTAGGCGCTTGTAGTGAAGCTCTTTCCATCACAACCAGGAGCATTTCTCATCATATTAGCCTTCATAGCATTGAACATGGCTTGAAAACCAGGCGTAGCAGCTCCTTGATCCCACTCCTTCCTCCACTTCTAAAATAGACCTCACGGTATTACTAGTATAGCAGCTCATCTTTATTTGTAACAAGAATAATCGGTCTCTCGTAAAGAAAATTATGTCTATAGTGCTCATGTGCATGTGACATATACTATACTATTATATAGTTTTTAAAACCAAACTCATAACAAGTATGTAGTCTCTCGTATATATACACTCTAGATCCAGTCGAAGGCGACAACACCTTTCCCATCTCTACTGGATCGCGTTATCAAATTAAGTTAATCGTGTAACCAAAGTTTTGATATTAAATGTAATGACCGCCCTATACCACCGACACCAATAGTATATAAATAGTGTGTTGTCCATTCCCCGCTGATATAGGACAATCATTAGGTTTGAAATAAACCAATATAGCATATAACCTATCCTATCTCACAACACATGGATAAAATATAATACCACAGATACAATAATAGAGGCAATATTTACTATGTAAACAAATCATCGTTAGAGCAATAAATCCACAAAGTTATACATCAAATGTAATAGGGTTTATACAAAAGACTTAAACTCAAATAAACCGTCTCAGCAAATAGAAATAAGCAAGCACTATCACTCATCCCTGTGCTCTGAATATATGATAACTTGTATGGCCTTCCTACCGTCAAGGACTAATTGAATTCCCAATTCTCTATGTACTCTCGTGTCGAATAGCCTAAAGCTCAATACACGTCTCATAGCCCCAAAGCTGGAAACTAGACCCAAAGCCATTGTCCAGGGTATTTGGATCCTTGCTACCAAACCATGGGCATCCTCACTTGTAATAATCCTGCTTCAAGTACACAAGAAAACACCTTGAGTATTAACCATTCCCTAGCATATACTTATCTGAGCCCTCCTTCTTCCTTTTGGATACTGAGCCCTTCTTGCTCAATCCAGTTTCCATTAATCACAAGGAATCCTTCCACATTCCTTTATCCTATGGCTCCTTCATTACCGAGCCACCATCTTTGAAACCTACTCCCAATATGAGCCAACATATGAAGATTCAAGCTTTTTATCATGCTTTTACATCATGATCCAATCCTAATGCGAAGAGACAACACCTCCAGCATGGTTTACAAAACCTCTACATTATTCCTCATAAGTTCCATACCCATTAGACCTACCAAAAGAAGTCGATACCGACCTCTTCATTTAGGTTCCGATCTCTCTACTTAGCCAGACAATGGTTGAGTTTTCTTCCACTCCTTCCTTGCTTCCAGTACTTCATGCCTAAATGCTTTGACCTCGACCTTCCAAGCAGAAACATGTCATCATAGGAACAAGTCTTCTCTTTAAAGCACTCAACTCCACGTTCTGGAAACAAGTTGTCACAGCCTCTAACACTGTCAATCATCATTTTATCACCTTGGGCAGTCTCCACTAGACCCGTTCTTGCTCTTCAAAATCGATGACCCAAAGGACCCAACCATACATGTCCGTACAAAGCTCTTCTGTTGATGCCAACATGTGTAGTTTATGAATTGGAGCTCGCGACTTGAACCCTAAGCACAACCCATACTCTAGAGTATTCCCTCAAAGTTTTATCCAATTTCGACCATCTTTGCCTTCGATATGCTCAATTCTCCTACCCATCTATCTAAACATCCAAAAACACTAACAAAAATTATCATATCATACAAAAATAGAACAATAAGTAGTTTCATTCATTCAAACATGCAATCTATAAGATAAACAAGTCAACCTCTAACGTAGATCTATAAATAGCATGAATATATGAACATAAACCAAGGCGATTTCTAATCAGTCTATAACATATGCATGTATTGACATGTAATTAGTGTTAGAAAGGTTATATGGGAAAAAAATAATTTAAAACATGTTAAATCCTACAATATTACCCTATAAATATGCATAATATAGTGAGAAGGTATAAACCTCTCGCCAATTACCAAATTCAATCAATTTGAATGTTGATCCAATCCAGACAGTAGTGAAAAGCACTTCTAATCAGCTAATTTTATTATCTTTAGCATCCGATCGAAGATTAAATCTCTAATCCATAATCTAGTTTGATGTAGAGAGAAATTTGGATGAAATAAGACAAATTTAGGGCTAATTATGGTTTAGACCTGATTTGGAATGAAAGAGAAAGTTTTAGTTTGACTCTTATAGCTCCTATTTATAGTAATATCTAATAAGGCTATTGGGCCAACTAGTGGACTTAATTAATTAACACTAATTCCGACCAATAGCTTTAAAACTTAAACATGCATAACTTCCTTTGCATAAGTCCGTTTTTCAATTATGACCAATCTACGAAAAAAGAAACTATCATCCCGAATCAATGGAATTATTTTGATACTCTAATTCAACTCTTATCAAAAGTTATAATCCAAATAAATTTTTTATGATCAAACTGGTGACATAGAACTTCGAAAAAAATTACACGTGTGTAAAATTTGCCTAAGAGTCATATCCCTAAATTTTAGAATCATACGACCTCATACGAATAAAATACAAATATTTTATGATCTTTAGTTACATAAATTATGAGTCATTACATCTTGTTTATAAATCCATGTCTAAAAATTAGTCATACTCATGTCCATATTTCGATAATAGTCAAATATGCTTAAATCAAGGGAAGTAGGCTATGCAAAAGTTGTTCAAGACTTTTTGTTCGCATAAATTTTCAAAGGCAATAATCGATTCTTATTTTCCCCAAATCAATTTAGTGTTTATAACTCTATTATACGAGAGAGAGAAAAGAAAACTTTGCCCCTCCCTGAATGAGGGTGGGGTCTATTTATAGAGGCAGTGGCATGCGGCATGGACGCCATGCATTTACGCAACCGTACGCCCGCCATCTTTTAAGTATCCAGTATCCTTCTCGATTTCTTATGTATGACATTAGCAGATTCTCAAAAACCCCTATAAATGTTTGATAACCTTCATTCTTTTGTGATTCGACACCTTCCTATCTTTGATGTTCATCCTTCCTTTCTTTTTGGGGAAATCTAACACCGTTATCTGGCTAGATTTTTTTTACAATAATTAGTGTTCTAAAGCCATGACAACTATTATTGAACCAAAAACTCGATATCCTTTTTTATGTTTAGATATTTGTCATTTTCTTATTCTTGATGTTAAGATTCGATATCAATTGCTATAGCGATAGGCTTAGATAAGCCTACCATCTTTGACTGTTGTCATTGATAGCTTTATGTTAAAAACTCATCTTTTTGAGGTAATATAGCACTCTTTCCTTGTTTTATGTTCTACAACATTATGTTGTGAGGTTCGATACCATTTTAGTTATAGAGATGCAATATCATTTGGGATGTAAAGATTCGGTACCATTTAGGCTACAGAAACCCGATATTCCCTTTTTGTAACTAATTATTCAATGTCCTTTACTAATGCCGCATTCTTTATAAATTCGACAACTCTGGGTGATTAAATGATCGATACCTTCTTTTTTGGATACATGCTCAATATCTTCATGCTTGGCAGACTCATTGATCGACATGCTTTCCTATTTATAAGCCTAGCATCTTCTTGAGACCCGATATCCTTCTTTACTGAGTAGATATTTGATATGCTCCATCAATGTGGAACTCCTCTTTATTTTACACTTTACTATACTTAGTGTTGCAGTGGTTCGACATTTCCATTACCTTTTCTAAACCCGACACCACTTAGGTATCAAGTGCTCGACATACTTCTTTGTTAAGGCTTTGACATTACTTCTTGACTATGGATGCCTGATGATGTTTATAGTTACTTTAAGGTCTGCCTTCTCATAGAGGTTCGACACCTTCTTACGATCCATCAAGATGCTCGATACCCTTATTACTCTAAAGGGTTGAATTCACCTTTTTCTTTAAACGTCCGATACCTTATATGGGTGTTAAAGCTTGACATCTTCCTTTCTTTATGTGCTTGATATCATCTATTATGGCTACGAAACCTTGATACCCTTTCCTGCCTTCAAATTCATCATCTATTATGGTTTTAAATCTCCATGTTTGATGTTATTAACTTGGGAGCTCAATTGTGTAATCATAGATCTATTAACTTGACATGCATTAATGGACATAACATGTTTTCTTTAGATGTTCGGCATACGTATTTGTAGTAACACTATCCTTTATTGCTTCCATATCTTTTCACTCATTTCTCTTACATAACAGTCAGAAAACATGTGATAACACTTGCCCCTTCTTGTATAAAAGAGACATTTTACACTAACTAGGTATTTTCTCATCTTTCCAACTTTCGGTCAAATTTTCTTTTTAATCCTATTCTCCTGAAAAACATAAAATGAATAATGATGATTTTATTATTAACTTTATATCGAAATTTAATAATCCTTCTTGAATTTGATGAAGACCTGAAATAGTTTATCCTCTTCTTCATACAAAAAGCTTTTGTATTTCAATGTAAAACACATTCAATTGAGAAGATCATAAATTTGCTCAATAGGAAAAACAAAAGTTCTCTTGATAGGAAAACTAGAAATTCATCTAGATAAGAAATTTTAAATTCCATCTAAGCATTAAAAGATTCAACTACTTCAATTCTTGAATTTCTTAAGAAAGAAGCCTTAGGCTTATATAAGATTTGGAACTTCTTGGATGATCATATTGGAGTGTCAAATAGTTCTTGACCTTTCTTTACGGAGCAGTTATTTTAACTTTGCATTGCTGTGGAACTAAATGAACATGATTGTTCTTCCTCCAGAAGGTTGCTTTGACCCATATTTAGGATGGATTTGTACATGAATGATTGGTTTTTCACCCTTTGTCACTCTTTGGGTGACGATTTAGGTTTTGATTCTTTTCTCCCCTTATCACACTTTCAGTGATGATTTAGGCTTGAGCCCTTTATTATCTTATAAGTAATGATTTGAGTTGGTCGGTGTGTTTGGTTGGCTATCTTAAGTAGAATCAAAGTCTTACCAATCCTCCCTCTAGGAGGCGCTTCAGTTAGGCCTTATAAGTAGAACTGAAGGCTAGTTTGGTGCTTTAGCTAGGCCATCTCAGGCAGAACCAAAGGCTTACTATGTCCTCCTTCTTGGAGGTCCTCCGGCAAGGCCATTTAAGCGGGACTGAAGGCTTGCAGTTCTTTGGCCAAGCCATCTTAGGTGGGACTAAAGGCTTCCTCTGACCTCCCTCCTAGAGATGCTTTAACTAGGCCCTTATGGTGGGATCAAAGACTTTTCTTTCACTCCATGTTACCTTATAGGTAATGATTTAGGCTTTTTCTTATAGCTACTTTCCTTCCTTTTGATTATCAATTCCATAGATACTATCTCAATTTCTTTACTCATCTGTCGTTGAAAAGCAAGGCCTTAGATGCTCAACATTCCAAGTTCTCGCTATCATGTTGCCATCAGGCCAGCACAATCGATAAGTCTCTGGTGGAATTACTTCATGACTAACAAGTGGTCCTTTCTAATTTGGTCCAAGTAGTCTATTTGTCGGGTTTTTGGTATTCACCTTGAATTTTCGAAGAACCAAACCCGTATTTTGAAATAATCATCCTTTAACTTTATAGTTATAGTACTTGATATCCTTTGTTGATATTCGACCATTCATAGCTGCTTCATCCTTAATTCATTGATTAAATCCAATGATTCTTTCCTCGGTTCCTAATTGGGGTCAAATGTATACGAAATTCTTCAATGAGATGGAACTTAACTTTAATTGGAAGGATTGCTTCACATCAATATATTAAGGAAAATGGAGTGTGTCCTATTGTGATCTTAGTTGAAGTTCTATATGCCAATGCACTAGCGACAGTTCTTCTATCCAATTCCCTTTCACTTTGTCCAGTCGTTTCTTAAGGATAGTATTAATGGTTTTGTTGGCAGCTTTAATGGCTCCATTAGCCTTAGGATGAGCTATGGATGAATTTTTTTTGATTATTCCACTCCTATTATAGAAATGAGTAAATTCTTCACTTTCAATTTGAGTTTTTATTGGATATTATCTTATAAGGCATTCAAAACCGAATGAATAAGTATTTAAGCACAAATTTTAACACTTTTCCTGATGTTATACGATAATAGTTCCACTTCTTCCCATTTGTGAAATAATCGATGACGACTATTGCAAATTTAGCTCCATCTTTAGACAAAGGCAATAGTCTAATTAAATCGACTCCCTATATATAAAAGGTCATGGACTTGAAATTGGGGTTAATTCACATAGGGCATATGTGGATTGTTTAAAAATTTTCAACACTTCTCACATCTCTTTACATGATTCACTGCATATTATTCATTTGGGGACAATAGAAACCTTGTCTCATGGCTTTTTTGCTAATTTTATTCCGCTAGAATGATCTCTATAAAATCCCTCACGTGCTTCTCTTAATAGTTTAAGCCATTTTGCAGAGTACACACCTTAGGTAAGGGAGTGAATATCTATTTTATAAAGTGTTTCGTTCATCATATTAAAATTTATGGCTTGGCACCTAATCTTTCTAACGTCTCTCTTGTCCTTTGGCTATCTCCCTTCCATCATGCACTCAACAATGGGTGTCATGCAGTTATTTTTGTATTGACTATTAATTTCTACATGAATGGATCTTTCTTGGTTTTCTTCTTTGCCATATCTTGATTCATTTTCCTCATCTGCTTATTCAAGGCTTTGGGATCTTGTCAATGCCATAAACTCATTTTTTGGCCTGGAGACCCGTTCCTTTATACCAGGACTTGGTTGGAAGCCAAATGTACTTCGAGTTTTTGACACTCGTGTAAGCTAAACTACTTGGCTAATGAATCGGCTTGGGAATTCTTCCTCTTAGTACTTAATGTATTGAGAAATCTTCAAATCGGATCAACATTTTAGCACCTTTTTTTTGCAAAGGACTAACTTGTCATCTTTCGTTTGATAAATTTGGTTTAATTGATTTACCATTTGTTAAGAATCGTTGAAGATCTCAATCCTTAGAATTATTAATTGTAGGGCCAAGTAAGTCTACCCTCCATCGATTCATATTCTACCACATTATTAGTAGTAGGAAAACCTAATTTCATTTTATAATGCAACCGGTGTCCATTAGGGGTAATGATCATGTATTCTGCACCAGCCCCTTTCTCATTTAAAGCTCTATCAACAAAAAATTGCCACTTTGGTTTTAAATCCCTTTCCTTTTCTGTCTGTTCTTTAATGAATCCTGTGCATTCATTCACAAAGTCGGCCAGAGATTGTCCTTCAGTAGCTACTCGGGGTTGGAACTCAATATCATATTGGTTAAGCTCTACTCCTCACTTCATTAATCTTCCTGACACCTTAGGTTTACTGATGACTTATTTGAGTGGAAAATCGGTTAGGACTTTAATTGGGTGTGCTTGGAAATGGGCCTTTACTTTCGAGCTGTGACCATCAAACAGTATGCCAACTTTTCTATGACTGAATATCTAAATTCAGTATCCTTGAGCCTATTGCTAATATAGTGTACTGGAAGTCGGATTCCATTTTCTTTCCTCTACATGCTCGAAAACTGCCACGTAAAGGTAAATTTCTCCCCTTCTACTAGGCTAGATAGGATTGAAGGCATTTCAAGATAATCTTTCATCTTTTTAAAGGCCTTTTGACAATCTTACCCCATTTAAAGTTTTCCTTCTTATTTATCACTTCAAAAAATGATATGCACTTATTAGTGGCTTTATAGATGTATCTTTTTAAAGCTGCCAATCTCTCATTTAAGCTCATCACATCTTTCCTTGTCTTTGGTTCTGCCATATTCCTAATCGCTTTAATTTGGTCAGGATTGGCCTCTATTCCTTTAACACTGACAATATATCCCAAGAACTTCCTAGATTGTACCCCAATGGAGAACTTTTGTGGATCAAATTTCATTTTGTATCTTCTTAGTACTTCAAACAATTCCTTAAGGTCCTTTAAGTGGTTATTTTTTTCTTGGGATTTATTAGCATACCATCTACATTTACTTCCACGTTTCGTCCAACTTGTTCTTTATATATTCCATTTACTAGTCTTTGATATGTAGATCTAGCATTTTAAGTCCGAAAGGCATCACTTTATAGCAGTAGATTCCCTAGTCTGTTATGAAGCTCGTGTGTTCTTCATCTGGTTCGAACATTGGGATTAGGTCATACCCTGAGTATGCATCCATAAGGATAATTGTTTTTTTTGCTTATGGCATCCACCAGTTGATCTATTCGAGCCAAAGGGCAATAATCTTTAGGGCATGCCTTATTCAAATTAGTATAATCAACGCATGTTCTCTATTTTCCATTGGAACTTTTGACTAACATGGGATTGGAAAACCATTTTGGGTAGAAAACTTCTCTATGAATCCATTTTCAAGTAGTTTTTTGACTTTTTCTTTTAATGGACTAGCTCAAGCCTTATCGAACTGCCTTTTCTTTTATCGAATAAGAATAATATTTGGATGAATGTTTAAGGCATGGTCATAATTGTTGAATCTATTCCAACCATGTTAGAGTGGGTCTAGGAGAATACATACTTAATAGATTGAAGAAATCGAATAAGTCCTTGTTAACCTACTTTTTGGCAAAGCAGATTTTAATTAGACTCAGAAGATTTAAACGAGGATGATATGACTTGAAATCTGAAAGGCACACTCAAATGAACTAAGGAAATAGCTTGCGAAAATTCTAACAAAAAATATGCTGAGTCCATAACTTGGTACTAAGTTATCACCATAGGTTGGTATTGAGTTATCACCAAAGCAGCTTCAAATGGACGTAGAAGATTAAAACGAAATCAGAATGACTTGAAAATTGACATGTGCACTTAGAAAAACACAAGAAAGGACTTAGAAATAGTTCAAAATGGTTTGACCAAACCTTTTTCGACCCTAAGTTATCCTATAGATCAGGTCCGACCTATAGGTGTTCAGCAAATGACTTGCTGGACTTCATGCACGGCTCAATCTATTCTATTGCTTCATACTCAAGTAATGGTACAGGGAATTAATGAATTACTCTAAGGATTGACTAAGTATGAAGAGTTAAGGAGTTGGACATCGAAGGAATCACAAGACTCGACTCGAAGACTATTAGAAAGTGGCTCGAAAGATTTAAGTAGATAAAAGAAGAAACATGTAAAAGGGGTTATCAAAATTACACTAAGTGGTACAACTGGGCACCGACCTATAGGCATAGGTCGGACCCGAGTTGTAAGTGTGGCTCGATATGGCTTGCAAGTTATGGTGGAACCTGAATCATCTTCTAGATTTTTGTACTACTGGGCCTTCGACTCTATGCTGCCTAATTCCCCTATGAATACTCACATATTTGCTAACAGAAAAGGAAAATCTTCTCTTTGATGGATTGTTTCACCTCCATTACTTTGCTACTTGGGACTTGGGAGCTTCCACTATACTTCCTTCACTACTATTCTCCTTTACAAACCTATCCAAACTCATTGTAACTTAGATATAAGGCAATTAGTTGTAATTCGAAGAGAGTACAATTAATAAAAAAAACAAATTGAAGTGGACATAGGCCGGAGTATGTCAAACCATTATAAAAACTTCTATGTATTCTTATCTATTTTCTGTTTTTATTTTGATTTTATCTAAAGGTGCTTTAATCTTTATTTTGGGTGTTGATCCCTTTTTTGGGTGAATATTTTGGTGCTTTCTCTAAGAACAAAGATAGATCTGAAAACTTGAAGCTTGAATTTGAGATTTAGAAAAGATGAAAGGCTTAATACTAGATCTAAAAATGGAGAAAGTCTACCAGAGCCTAGTGACAGCTAGGAGGTATCCTCAAATTCTCATCAACCCGTCTATGTAACTAAAGAAAAGATGGAAAGCATGATGAAGGAGATGCAAGATGGGATGATAACTTGATAATAAAAGATCCTGAGAGGATATTTCCAAAGGATTGGACAATAAGGAATTGTTATAGGTGTAGGAATTTAGAATAGAGGATAAGGATCTAATGTAGGAGCATTTGGAGTTAAAGTGGAGTGAATTAGAACAATACCCCATAAATAGAACAACTCGGTACCAACTCAAACCAACTCAGTATCAAAAGGATTACACTAGGGGGAAACGTTGTTGTGACTGCTGGCATGTAGGGAATGGATAATGATGGAGAAAGAAATGCAATTCAAAATGTAAATGCATAAAAACTAGAGGGACATGTGCTAAAGCTTCCTTATAGAAACAGAGGACAGAATGAAACTAAAGCCATATGTCAGAATGCTAATGTGTAGCCAGAGGAACATATGCTAGAGTATGTGCCATAATTTCCCTACAGTAACACGTGGCAATGTATTGCTTTTTAATGGAGACCTCCATTGAACGGTGAAAACCGGATTTGCTGAGTTGGTAAGGAGAATGATAAGAGGTGGGCCCTCAGATCAAATCTTGAAGGATGTGAATAGGAATCCATTCACTTATAATATCTAGAACGCAATAAATCCACCCGATTTCAATCTTTCGACACTGAGAATGTATGACAGAAAGTCAAAATCAACGATTCATTGAATGAGATACATCAAACATATGGAGGAGTTGGATGCTTCTAAGGAGGTAATGGGGTGGTGCTTCCCATTGTACTTGACAGACTTAGCGGTGATGTGGTTTAGACAGTTGGAAAATGGATCCATTAGTACGTGGACTGATTTAGTGAGTAAGTTCTTAAGACAGTTCAAAGTTCACATCTATCAATCGAAGAATGTGACGATGCTATCAAACATTAAACAAAGGCCTGGAGAGACCTTGAGAAGCTATTTGACAATATGTAATGTAGTAGCAGATGTAGTCGGTAAGCCATATCGATCTATAATCTTAGTGGCGGAAGTGTCTGGAGTTGCAAGTAAGACAGAATCTAAATTTGCATTGGAAAGGGATCCATAGATGGATCTTGTGAAATTCTACCATAAAGCTGAAATACATTTGCATCCGGAAGACGCCATAGCCGAGGATGAGGATGTTGAAGTTAAGTTGTGGATGATAGAGGATTGTTCGAAGAGGAAATGAAAAAGACACAGGAAAAAGGAGAACTGATGACAACTTGGAAGAACCGAAACGACAAAGGAGAGAGACGAAATTCTCTTTCTACACCAACTTGACCAAAACCCCTCAGAGGGTATATCTGGACATTAGTGGGCAGATGCACTATTTAAATCAAATTAGGTGAGAGGCTAATGATTAGGAGAAAACATTGGGAAAGTTCTATATCTTCTATGATTCGGATTGACATGAAATGAATAAGTGTCGACACCTTTGTGATCTGATAGAAAAACTGGTTCGAAGCAACCAGCTGTAACAGCATGCGAGGAACCGAGTTGCAATGGTGCAGCCAGAGCTACCACCATCTGTAGTGAATGCATCAAGGAAAAACAAGGGATATGGTTCGAGACTCGAAATCCCATGATTGGGACGAACGGGAGTTGAACTCAATTCTCATGCATTGCTTTTTCGTTTCTTTTCTTGTACTTTTTTTTCCACATTACGTAATAAAGCCAATAATAACCTTAGGTCACTTACATGTGTATGGTATTCCAAACGGTCCTTAGGTATGTTTTAAGTCAGATGCATGAGATGACTATACATGGCGATAATAATCTCGAACCATTTACACGTGTACGTGACCTAGGTTGGTCTCTAGGCACGCTCTGAGTTGGATGTACGGGATGAATGCTTAGTATTTCTGCTTGATTGCTTTGATTGGAATATTTGACTTCTAAAAATTACACATAGAATGTGATGACTTATTGATCGCTTTAAGTCCCATCTGGAGAAATGGGACCGGAATGTAGGTTGTAAGACCCTCGATAAAGAGCGAGTCGATGGGCTTCTACGATATTGATTGCTTTATGTTCCATCCAGAGAGACGGGACTGTAGTGAAAGAAGTAAGTCAGCTCACTGGAGAGTGAGTGGAGGACTTGCTTGTCATTAAGTCCCCTTGCTGGAGAGTGAGTGGATTGGGTTTATCAAGGACCCTGAGAGGTCAAAGGTAGGTCCCCTTACCCCAGAATGAGTTGATGGGCCTACTCGTTCATTTGGTCCCCATATTAAAGAGCAAGCGGATCAAACTCAGCAAGTAACCACTAAAGAGATTGAACCCCAGAGTACATGAAGAATGATCCGAACAAATCAAGTCCTGGATTAGGAGGTGAATGGTCCAATGAGACCATGCCCCGAAATGGATGCAAATTTGATAAAAGGACTTGAACACCTTACACTCGGAGAAAGATAAACCCTAGGCGAACACAGGATGATTTAGATTCAAGAGATGATATTTCCAGATGATGGATTAGGATTTATATAGCCAGATAGCTTGATTGGAATAGCCAGAGAGCTCAACTCTCTGAATTTGATTATGGATTATCAGAATTTGTTCCTGAGAAAAGCATACCTTACATTCAAAAGACATAATTTGGAGGGCTAGTGTTAACCCACTTTTTGGCAAAACAAATTTCAATTAGACTCAGAAGATTCAAATGAGGATGAAACGACTTGAATTCTAGAAAATGCACTCAATTGAACTAAGGAAATAGCTTGAGAAAATTCCAGTGAAAATATATGATAAGTCTATAACTCAGCACTAAGTTATCACCATAGTTGGTGCCGAGTTAACTCCAAAGAAGTTTCAACTGGACATACAAGATTGAAACGGAATCAGAATGACTTGAAACTTGACATGTGCACTTAGAAAAACATAAGAAAGGACTTAAAGAAGGTTTGGAGTGGGTTGGCCTAACCATAAACTCATCCCTGGGTTATCCTATAGGTTAGGTCCAATCTATAAGTGCTCATTGAATGACTTCTCGGACATCATGCATAGCTCAATCTACTCCATTGTATCATGCTCAAGTGATGGTACAAGGAATTAATGACTTACTCTAATGTTTGACTAAGTATGGAAAGCTAAGGAGATGTTATCCAAGGAACCACAAGAATCGAATCGAAGATGATTGGAAAGTGGCTAGATGGAAGAATCGACATGCAAAAGGAGTTGTCAAATTTACACTAAGTGGTATAAGTCGTCCCGATCAATAGGCATAGGTCGGACCCAAGTTGTAACTATGGATTGGCATGGCTTGCCAGTTATGGTGGAACCCCAAATCATCTTTAGGATTTCTATGCTACAGGGCCTTTGACTCTATGCTTCCTAATTCTCCTATAAATGCTCACCTACCTGTTAATAGAAAAGAATGGTCTTCTCTCTACTGGATTTCTTCACTTGCATTACTCTACTATTTGGACTTGGAGCTGCCATTATACTTTCTTTACTTCTATCCTCCTCCACAAACCTACCCAAACTCATTATAACTTAGATCTAAGAGGAATTAGCTGTAAACCGAAGAGAGTATAACTAATAATAAAAACAGATCGAAGTGGATGTAGGCCAGAGTAAATTGAACCATTATAAAAACTTCTGCGTGTCCTTGTCCATTTTAGCTTTCCTTTTGCTTTTACCTGAACTGGTTTTTTTATCTTGATTATAGATGTTGATCCAATTTTTGTGTTAATTGTCCCTCCCTAAGTTTGTTGCTTGACTCCTTTTCAATCTTCACTGTATATGTTGGATCAAGCGAATCCAGGCTTAGCACTTTTAAGCCTTCAGTCGCCTTCATTCTTTCTTGCTTACTACTACAATATAGTTCAGTAATAATTTCTTCATCTTCTAATTTACTGTCTAACTAGTTCGCAACTTTTCATTTTCATTTCCTCTTGAAAAAGTTGAATTTTCTTAGTATATTCTTTGGATTTCCAAATACTTTCATTTTCTTGTTTGCCTTGGATAGCCGATTTAAAGGCTATCCCGAGGGATTTTCAATTTCTATTTTGCTCAACTCAATTTTTTCCTTATCGTAATAAGAAACATCGTATCTTTTAAGTTGCTTAAGTGTAGTGAAATACAGTTCCCGAGAGGTAAACTGGTCCCGTTTTATTGTTCCCTAACCATTATTAGTCAGGAATTTCACCATTAGATATTTCAGTGAAACAAATGCATCTACTTCATCTAGGGTCAGTCTTCCAAAAAAAACACTGTAGTAGGAATGTCGGTTCATTATCATGGATAGAGTTTGAAATATTCTGGAATGTGTCAAAATTCCCATTTGTACCAGGAGCTTGATTGTCCTCTTAGAGTATACCCTTTATTGTTGAACCAAGTGATAGGTTCAAAGCTTGTTTCCAATTTCTCTTTCGGAATCCCCATTTGATCGAAAGTGTAACGAGCCAAGTTTTCGACCTTGAAAATCGGCACTAATACATTCACTGTATAAAGTGCTGAGCAATCGAGTTTCGAAAATCCCAGACTGTTAGGGTTAAGAAGAAAAAGAGGTAGAAGAAGAAACAGAAAACAAACGCACGAAATCTCACAATCGCAGTGGAACAAAATATAATATACAAATAGCAGTATAGCTGTAAATGTCAATTTACATACAATATATCAGAATACAATCATTCACAAATAAACTGGACAGTTATAATAACTTGTCCCTACATACATACTACATAGTCTCTAATACACAACAGAATAATCAATACGCCCCTGCCATCCAGCTCGCCTCCTGAGCTCCATATCGTTCTAACCTGAAAATCTGTAGTACTCGGTTTGACCTAAGCATACAATAAAGTAACACCCGGGTCAGGCTGGAAACCAGCTTGAGTAAACCCATATAACTTGAAATTCTAAAGTTATAAAACTTCTTTGAAAACCAGGGTAACTCGCACCTCACTACGAGTTCTTATCTTGTTATAGCCAAACACTTATTTCACAAAATAGTATCTAAGACCGTTACTTAGTTTAAATGGCCAAGTCTACTTAATTTAATTCAATTCCGGCCCATTCGATTCTATAATCAAATCTATAAGAATTACGATGGTTATTAAATCGAAGTGGTTTTGGATACCGCTGATATCCGATCCTTGTCTCTTGGAATCCATCGAATAAATTCAAGGAAGTCAGTTGTTCAAATGACAGTTTATTATCTATAGGGACAACACCTGATTAAGAGGGCTTATTACAGATTTTATTTCAAATAACACCTTATCATTGTTTTAATTTCATTATTATTATTGAAAACTAATATCCCACAGAAAATTAAACGAAGATATAGATCTTCAACCCCATTAACGATCTATAACCAAATCCACCGATCTACTCAAGAATCTTAGTTTATTTTAATTAACCGTATGCATTTTATGTTTTAAAACCAATTTAATTACAACTTTAAAAATTTATTAATTAATAAGTATTATAAAATACTATTCATTATCCATAAGTTTAAGACAAATAATACTCATGATTTATTACCATTAATTGTCTCAATTAAAATTATAAAATTTCATTTCACCTAAACTAAAATGGAAATATGAATTTATCTTATGCATAAATTACAAATTATATTTCCTCTTTTTTTCTCTTTCTCATTTTCTCTTCCTTATTTTTGTTCTATTTCTTACTCAATCTTCTTTATTTCCTTTTCTTTCTTTCCCTTTTACTTTTCCTTTTACTTATTTCCTTTTCTCTTTTCCTGGCCCAAATCCCTTCCTGGCCCATTTCGTATTCTTTGGCCCGTTCCCCTTTCTTTTCATTATTACAGTATTCCTTTTCTTCCTACCTTCCTTTTCCATTAATCCAGGCTCCCTTTGTGCATGAATCTGTGCACCACCGTGCACATATACATCAACCACGACCATCAATTTCCATCGCCGAACATCTCCATCAGTCACCTACCGCCCCCGCGATCCACGTGAACCCCCAGTCTTCATAACATATCCCACATACGAAAATCGAAGGAATCCCAACCCCAGGAATTCGACCGACCACTTCTTCCCCCTTGTCCCGTCGCTACCGACCAAAGGCCAGCGCACCACTCCACCAGCAGCTTCGCCGCTCACTTCCCTAACTTTCCCCCTATACCGAACGCTCATCTCCCCTAACTACTGCCGCTATCGCCGATTACCTAAACTTGAGAAATTTCGACGCCCCAACCCTAAATCATTGATACTCGGTCGCCACGACCATTAATAACCATCGTGCCATTTTTCTCACACTACCCCACCTTCGAGCTACCTCCTGACCCAACGTCGACCTCCCACCTAGCTTGACCCGCCGTAATTTTACAAAGTCTAAAAATCGTTCATCCCACATCATTACATTAAATACACAACGAAAAATCGAGGTGAAGCTATCAAAATTCATCATTTTTCAAATTGATTCCATTCATGTAGGAGAAAACATGAATCAATATGATCGAATTTCCTCAAATTATTTACTTATTTACTGTATATTCCTTTTCAAGCATTTCTTCTTGATAGTATTTTATGTAATCATTTTTAAAATTAATTACACTCACATGCACACAGATACCCTTCAGACATTTTGGCCTAAAACTAACTAGAGGACGAGATATCGATTTTTGAAGAGTCGAACATACCAGGGAAGACTATACAGAGGCAACAAACATATATAGGTTTTCATATTTCTATATACAGGCATATACACTTTATTTCTATGCAACAACACACTCCAATCTGTTATTTCTATTTTTATCATTAAACCCAAATCATGAATTGATAAAAATATTTGATTTTCAAATGAAGTGTACACATTGCAAAATTTTTGAACAGAGCAACTCAGTTCTGTGTTTGAAAAAATGCACTTGATTTCTTGATCTACTCTAATCTTCTTTGTCTAAGTTGAATTTGCTTTGCTATGCTTGTCCAGTTGTAAGCTTAGTGAAGTTTATTTGGTTTCCTCTCTTTATTTTTCAGGTTTTGTTTGAAAGAAGAAATAAAAATGAAAGAAAGAAGAAGAGATATGTATATAAAAGCAAGCTGCCTGTATACAGCCTTGGTTCTTTGTCTCTATAAATCATTTTTATCTTTTTATGAAGAAATCAATTTAAAAGGTAAATTTGACACTTGTATACATAGGTCTCTTTCTAGCTCACAAATGTCCATATGCATATATTTTATCTTATTTATGTTTTATACTTTATTTACCATATATATATAGCTCAAAAGATTTAATATCATAAAACCTTTTTATTTGTTCTTATCTTAATTTTAAACTTAAGTTATAAATATTTTAATTAATAAGCACATAAATATATATATATATATATATATATATATATGTATATAGTGTTTAAAATGTAGAGTTAAATTTTATATAAATTTTGAGAAATTTATATTGAATTCAAATCATAGTTTCTATTTATAATATATATATGTATAAGAACAATAGTAAATAGAAAGTATATTTTATTTATTTGAAAAGATAAGTTTGCAAATTTAAATGATTATATTTAGATTAAATTTTTCCAAATATTTAATTAATTAATAATCATATTAGACATATGTAGATAAGGGTGTATATATCTATTTATATACTTAAGGATATTCTATTCTTGAATTTAAATGGTGAAGTATATTATCTATTTATTTACTATAAGATTGAACATTTCTAGAGATTTATAATTCAACATTTGTTATGGTTTTCAAATCAATTTATATTTGTTCAAATATTTTCATTATCAAAAATTAATTTGTCCGACTAATAAAATTAACACTTCAATGATTTAAACCAGTAAATTACCCCATTAACAGACGCTAAAAATCTGGGTCGTCACATTCCCCCCTTTGAACTTTTCGCCCTCGAAAAGGAACGAAGCAAAAGCTTTAATTATAATGTTTATTATCAGTTAAATTATTCTTTAAATATTTTTAACTCTTAACTCTTTTTATTTAAGTTATTAAAACACTTTAAAAATCTACGTGATATTATCAAAATAGTTTTAAACAATACTTTTTATAACTCGATGTGTCATCTAGTCCATCCTTGTTCTCACAAAAATTCGGTCATATGTTGATCATGCGTAAGACTGAAAATCTATAAGTACATAGTAGACCCTTTTTCAACACCCAGTGAAAATACATAGAAAATTTTTGTGAAAATATAGAAAACATTTTTGTGAGAATGCTCTTGAAATCATCACCCCCTCCATGGTCGCAGTTAACCCGATGATTGCGTCGCCATCCCGACAAAACCATAGAAAACTGTAGGCATCTGCGCCCCTCGATTTCACCATGGAACCGCCACAGATTGCAGCTACACCTAGGGTTACGTTACCATCATGGCAAAAACAATATAACTATAGGCATCATCGCCCTCGACTTTCGCTGCCAAATTAAACTTCACCACACAAACCACACAGACCACATAGATCGCAGACTACATCAGTCCAGTCCCAATGTAGCCTGTAGGCACTCACTGCCACACAACTTTCGCTATGTCCACATAGATCGCAGTCTACCGATGTTACGTCGCTCTCCCAGCGAAATCAAACTTAGACTTTAGGCAATCACTGCCCCTCGGCTTACGCTATGGAACGCAGTAGATCATAGTTACACCGAGTTACACTGCCGTCACAGCATAACCCTAATGTCTCTATAGGCATCAACGTCCTCGACTTTTGCTACCCCAACCACAATCCCCAGGAACTACAATTTAGTTCGGTTCATCATATATTTCTCAAAATATACTTTTCGATTTAAATAAAAACCATTTTTACATTTCTTCTCAACATTTTCAATATCTATTTCATTCAAGAAAGTACAATGTACATATATCATCCGTATGCAATATCAAATCTGATGCTCACTCGATCACACAATTTCACTTCCGAACTAGTATGGTCTACACGACTTCCTAGTGCGGACTCAGATCTAGTTTCTTGATAAAAAACTTGTTGATACGTGAAAATTTTGATCAATGACAATGTGCTTTAACAAAAAAGGAAGAAATATATGCAAATGCTAAAGGAAGATAGATGAAGACCAAACAAACAAAGTATGTTTTTACATATGTCATTAGTCTAGATATACTGTTAAAATCTATCCTCAAGAAGCTTGCACGAACACTAGAAATTTTTTATAAACTTCATTTTTCAATTAAGTTTTAACTATGCAGGTTTTATGAGTTCAATCGACTGAACAGAAACAGTCAGTCGACTGAAACTGGAACAAATTTATACATATGCATAGTTTCAGTCGACTGAATGTTCCTGCACAGTCAACTGAATTTGGTCCCGAAAATTTTACTTCATATTTTCAGTTGACTGAATTCCCTGCACAGTCGACTGAATTTGAACCTGCGAATTTTCTCCGAAAAGACACCTTCTTCCTCCCAAGAGTTGCAACCATTAATTAATGGAAATGGAAGCATCTCTTGTTTGCAACCTTTGACAACATATGCATCTCTTATACTTGTATATATACATGATTCTAACATCATTTAATTCACCGAATTCTCTTGCTTTAATCTAACTATTCTCTTGTTCATATTTTCTAGATATTCTCAAAACAATCACTAATCTATTGCTTGAATCGTTGTTTTTGTTTATAACATTCTTTTGATTCATAGCAATTCACATTTCCTAAATCTTCACAAACACATTGCATATTCTCGAGGATAATATTATAGGAATATTGTACTACATTAGACTCATTAGTGTTGACAAGAACACAACAAGTCGAATATTGTATTTTGGCAATTGAGTTGAAGTCCTCTTCGGTAGTTGAGGGAAGAAATCCCATTCGGTTGTTCGGGTAAGTTGTAAACCTATTCCTCCGGGTGAAGTGAGGGTGTCAGTTAGTGAAATTCCTAAGTGAAGCTTAGGGACTGGACATAGGACGAGAGGTCCGAACCAGTATAAAATCCTGGTGTCTCCTTGCATTTACCTACTTTATCTACCTAGACTATTCCGTTATTCCATATTACACGATCCTACCCATAGCCTACTCTTTCAATTGGTATCAGAGCAAGGCCGCCCTATAACCATAACACCGTTATTAGACATATTGATAATATGAAAAATAACGCAACTACAAACACAACATCTGCCTATAGTTCTACATTTGCGGAAGGATAATCTACCCAAAGACCTCCTCTGTTCAATGGACTAAACTATAGCTATTGGGCTACAAGGATGAGGATTTATATGCAAGCAACAAGTTTCGAAGCCTGGAATGCTACTCAAGCAGAGTTCGTTGTACCCACAACCGATTATCCTACATGGACACAAATTCAAAAGAATGAAGCTAGTGCAAATGCCAAAGCTATGAATATGCTATTTTGCGCCCTGGATAGAAATGAATTCAACCGTGTTGGCATATGTACTACTGCATATCAGATATGGGAAACACTTAAAGTCATACATGAAGGCACAAACAAAGTTAAACAAACAAAGATATCCATGCTGAAGAATCAATTTACAAAATTTTAGAATGCGACAAAATGAATCCATCAATGACATGTACTCAAGATTTCAAGAAATTCATCATGCTCTAATGGGACTAGGAGAAAGATACACGGACTTTGACATTGTGTCTAAAGTTCTAAATTCACTCACTGATGAATGCGAGAGAAAAGTACTAGCAATCGAGGAAGCAAATGATCTATCTACAATGAAACCATAAGAATTGATTGGAAATCTTATGTCATATGAAGTAAATATGCAAGCTAAAAAGGATCAAGCTCAAGAAAGAAAGAATGTTGCTTTTCATGCGAAAAAGGAAGAATCAGAGTCTGAAGATGAGGATCTAGCATTTATAGCAAAAAATTTCAAGAAATTCTTAAAGTATAGAAAAGGAAACAAAAACGGATTCAAAAAGAATTTCTTGAACAAACCTTCATCCTCAAATATTGAATGCTTCAATTGTTATAAGAAAGGACACATGCAAAAAGATTGTCAAGAATAAATGAAGGAAAATCAGAAAAACTTCAACAACAAAAACAAGAAGGATAAATTCAAAAAGAAAGCATTTTCTGTAACATGGGACGATTCAGATTCATCTTCATCTGAAAATGATAGTGATGGGACAATGAACAGGCAAATGTATGCTTCATGGCTCAAGAATATGAGGTAAACAATTTAACTTTCGACGATTTAATTGAAGTAAACACTGAACTTTTAAGCACAATAAAAACTCTTAAAAAGAAACTCAAAGAAAATAATGAAAATAAAAAAAAAAACTGAATTTGAAAGAGATATGTTAAAAGATGAAAAGAAAATCTTAGAAGAAGAACTTGAAAAAGTTCAAGAATCTTATTTAAATTCGGAAACTCAATTATCACTTTTAAGTCAAGAAATTGAAACTCAAAAAACAAAGAATGATATAATTGCTTCTGAAAATCATGAGTTAAAAACTAAGATTAAACAAGTTGAGTTAGAAAATAATAGTCTTCAAGCTAGATCAGATAACATTACTAAAAATGTTTCTAACTTTAACAAAGGAAGAGAAAATTTATCTAAGATTTTAGAAAATTCTCAATCCTCTTCAAGTAAACATGGATTAGGATATAAAAAGGAGTCAAAAATTCCTAAAAAGAAAGATACAAATTTTAAGAGGAATATGGATTCAAAACAACAAATATTGCCAAAGAAAACTATTAAAACTAAAGTAGAAAACAAAGTAGTTAAAATTTGGGTACCAAAAACTAACAATGTATTAATAAGAAATAAATATATTAAAACATTTATGGATAATGTTCATCGTAATGAAAACTATATTTATAAAAAGGATACTAAACCAAATTGGGTTTGGTTTCCTAAACTCTAACTTTTTAGGACCCTATTTTCATATTTATTTTCAGGTCCCACTCAAAAAGAAGAAATGGATATTAGACAGTGGTTGTTCAAAACACATGACCGGAGACAAAGATATGCTTACAAACATCACATACTTTGATGGTGGCTCGGCTACCTTCGGAGATAATTCAAAAGGGTATGTCATTGTCAAAGGGGATGTGAACAATTACGGTACGTCAAATTTACCTTTTATAACAAATGTTTCATTAGTTGAAAATTTAAAACATAATCTACTTAGCATAAGTCAATTGTGTGACAAAGGTTTTAAAATAACTTTCTCGAATAATAAATGTAGTATTTTTGATCAAAACCAAAATCTTATTTTTGAAGGAAATAGAGATAGAAATATTTATGTTTTAAATATGAATATTAATCATAATTCAAGTATGTGTTTACTTGCCAAAGATAATGATCCTTGGTTACGGCACAAAAGATTTTGTCATATAAATTTTAAAACCATTAGAAAACTCTCTAAAAATGAATTAGTAAGAGGTTTACCCAAAATAAACTTTAAAATAAAAAATCTTTGTGATGATTGTCAAAAAGGAAAATTAACGAAATCATCTTTCAAATCTAAGAAAAATATTTCGACTTTACAACCATTAGAATTACTGCATATGGATTTATTTGGTCCAACACAAATTCAATCCATTAATCATAATCGATATGTATTTGTAATAGTTGATGATTTTTCAAGATATACATGGACTATTTTTATGAAAAATAAAAGTGACACTTTTGAGCATTTTAGAACATTTGTCAAAAGAATTCAAAACACTAAAGATTTGAAAATTAAAAATATTTGAAGCGATCATGGAGGCGAATTCGAAAATGAAGTTTTTAAAACTTTTTGTAAAAAGAATGGAATAAATCATAATTTTTCTTTTCCTAGAACTCCTCAACAAAATGAAGTTGTAGAAATAAAGAATAGAACATTACAAGAATGCGCAAGAACATTGTTAAGTGGATGTTCTCTACCAAAACATTTTTGGGCAGAAGCCGTTGCTACTGCATGTTATGTATTAAATAGAATATCAATTAGACCATTAACTAAACATACTTCTTATGAACTATTTAATAATAAAAAGCCAAATATATCTTATTTTAAAATATTTGGATCAAAATGTTTCATTTTAAATACAAAAGATCAACTAGGAAAATTCGATTCAAAAGCTGATGAAGGAATTTTCGTAGGATACTCAGAGCGAAGCAAAGCATATCGAGTATTTAATAAACGAACAAACTTAATTGAAGATACTTTGCATATATCTTTTGATGAAAATTTTAATAAAATTTTTAATATAAAAGATGATGAATAATTAATAAATATAGAAGAAACAAACCTTGAAAATAATAATAATGAACTAAGATCTCCTCCTAGAATATTACGAGATCATCCAACTCAAAATATAGTAGGATAAATAAATTCTCAAGTTAGAACAAGAAATCAACTAAATCAAATGGGTCATGTAGCTTTCATTTCATCAATAGAACCTAAAAATCCAAAAGAAGCATCAAAAGATGATTATTGGATTATTGCAATGTAAGAAGAATTAAATCAATTTGAACGTAACGATGTTTGGGAATTAGTTCCCCGTCCTAATAATCAATCAGTAATTGGAACAAAATGGATTTACAAAAATAAAGTAGACGAACAAGGTAATATAACAAGGAATAAAGCAAGATTAGTAGCATAAGGGTATAATCAAGAAGAAGGTATTGATTTTGAAGAAACTTTTGCTCCCGTTGCAAGACTTGAAGCAATACGTATTCTATTAGCCTTTGCATGTTTTTCACAATTTTAAACTTTATCAAATGGATGTTAAAAGTGCATTTTTAAATGGTTTTATTAAAGAAAATGTATATGTAGAACAACCTCCGTTGTTTATACATGAAAAATATCCGGATCATGTTTTTAAATTAAAAAAGGCACTATATGGTCTTAAACAAGCACCTCGTGCTTGGTATGAAAGACTTAAAAGTTATTTATTAAACTCGAGACTTAAAATTGGAAAAGTAGATCAAACGCTTTTTACTAAAAATACTACCAAAGATATTTTAATAATTCAAATATATGTAGACGATATTATTTTTGGTTCAACAAATGAAAATTTATGTAAACAATTTTCAAATATAATGACTAATGAGTTCGAAATGTCTCATATGGGAGAATTATCATATTTTCTCGGACTTCAAATCAAACAATTAACAAATGGAATTTTTATAAACCAAGAAAAATATTGTACTAATTTAATTAAACGATTCGGCATGGAAAACACTTCTGCTAAACCTACTCCTATGAGTACAACTACACATCTCGATCAAGATGAAAATGGCAAAAGTGTAGATCAAAAATTGTTTAGAAGTATGATAGGTTCCTTGCTTTACTTAACCGCTAGTAGACCTGACATAATGATGAGTGTTTGTTTATGTGCACGTTTTCAATTCGATCCTAAAGATTCACACTTAAGAGCAGTAAAACGAATAATGCGGTATCTTAACAAAACTAAAGATTTTGGTCTTTTGTATCCAAAGGAGTATCCATTTGAGTTAGTATCATATAGTGATGCTGATTTTGGTGGATCTCGAACAGATAGAAAAAGTACAAGTGGTACTTGCCATTTCATTGGAAAATCACTTGTATCTTGGTTTAGTAAGAAACAAAATTGTGTCTCGCTTTCCACTTGCGAAGCAGAGTATATATCAGCTGCTTTAGCTTGCACTCAAGTTATATACATGCAACAAACACTTAAAGATTTTAATATAAATTTAACAAATTCTATAATATACTGTGATAATACAAGTACAATAAACTTATCTAAAAATCCGGTTAATCACTCTCGTACAAACATTTAGATATTCGTCACCATTTTCTACGTGACAATATCGAAAAAGGAATAATTAATTTAGAACATATTTCTACCGAAAATCAAATTGTCGATATATTTACTAAACCTCCATTAGAAAACTCCTTTATAAAACTTTGACGAGAATTAGGTATAATATCCCTTAAAGATATTAATTAGAAATACATTATAAATATTCCCACATTTCAGTCGACTAAAACAAAATATTCAGTCGACTGAATAAGAATTTCAAATATTTTCAGTTATGTTATATGTTACATTATATAATTTATAGACCACACATTTTTAAAACTGAATTATTAAATAAGAATCATACATTTTTAACAAAATTCTCTTTACCATTAAATCTCTATACGGTTAAAAAATCTTATTAAATTATAACCATTATTTGTTTAGTAAAATTCTACTATAAATAAATTCTTAAAAATATTTTTATTTTCATCTCGATTTTATGTATAAAATCTTAATTCAACACAAAATGTCATCCAATAACTCCTTCTCTCCAATCAATATCACCTCATCAGTTGATAACACTCCAACGTCGCCAAAACTTCCCACACCAACACCAACACATGAACCGGTTTACAAATGAGAAAATTATCGTACTGGTTTCACACCAGAATCTAAAAAGGCGAAACAGGACTCTTTATTTCACCTGACACAAAAAGAAAGATTGATGAAATTCATCACTTTCAACAACAACAGATAGATCTTCAACGAGAGCTATACTTCGAGCAAAAAGTTACGGCAAGACGTTTGAGCTTCCTAGAACAAATTGGTTTACGCTTCTGTGGATCAAAGAAGAACGAAGTGGCCGAACCCCTACCTCGCCCTGTTAGCTCAATTGATCCATCTTCATCTTATCGTACTCCAGTCGATCCTATGAATCTTTGGATGTCTCCTAAGACTCCTCAATATAGTCCGAATTCATGGGATATAAATTACATGAAGTATGAAGGAAAGAAGTCTCCAAGTCCATCCCCAAAGAAATAGTTAAATTTTGAAATATTTGTATGTTATTACATCAATATTTTTGTAACTATTTCTTTAAATAAATTGTTTAATTTCAAAAATTAACTGAAACAACAAAAATGCATGTTTCAGTCGACTGAACGCCCCTGCTTAGTCAACTGAAAATATAACAGAAAACAATATTTACATAGTTCAGTCGACTGGAATCATCTGCACAGTCGACTAAAAATACAACAGAAAATTTCAGCAAAAATTTCAGTCGACTAAATGTACTGTTCAGTTGACAGAAAATTTCGGCCTTTGATTCAGTCGACTGAACAGAACATTCAGTCGACTGAACGCCACTTCCCAGGCAAAATTTCCCCTTTTAACCACCAGATTTTACCCTACCAATTCACTTTTTATCTCCTACAAACTTTCTTCCCCAAATCAATTTCGAAACCCTATCCCCCAAATTCCTCAAAATCAACTAAATTCTCACCCAAATGGCACCAAAAAGATCACGAGCTTCATCTTCTTCATCTTCCAAGCCAATTGATGCTCAAATAGCACAATGGCTTTACGATGGAACCGCTGTCACTCGATGGAACAAGATGAAGAATTTCCGATTTTTCGAGCATTCTTTCGTTGATTTTCAAAGTTTTCAGACTTACAACATCCAAGCGTTAACAGATCCGGCAGGTTTAACTTCTCTTTTAGATTTGAAAAGAAATGACCATGCCATTAATCATGTAATGGTAAAATTATTTTTTGCTAATCTTAATCTTGGACACCAAACTCCAAGAAATCCAAACAATAGTGTTTGGAGTATGGTGTGTGGAAAGAAAGTTTGGTTTTACTTGGATAGAATAGCACACATTTTAGAGTCTCCAAACGTCGGGAGAAAGCTATAGGAGATAGAATTCAATCCACACATTCGCGAAAACATCAACCATCGATTTAGGGATGATAATAGCAACTTTAGGGATTTTAAGTCCACCTCTCTTCGACCTATGGCGAGAATCCTCCACTGAAGCCCTAATGAGAACAATTACTCCTCGCACGGGCTCATACGAAATTGTCTACCCAAATAACTATCGAGCTCTATATGCTATTTTTGGCAATATACAAGTTAATTGGGTACAGCTTATTCTTGATGAGTTTCTCACTTTCAATAATTGCAAAATGCGCACTATCTACTTTGGAGAGTACATCATGCGACTTCTCCTCAATGTCGATACGCCATTACCTGAGTCGGAGAATACAATGGTCCATCAAATTAACCACCGGACCATAAGCCTAATGCAACTCCCATCTCGACCTCCTCGCATAATATCACTCGCCGAATGGGAAGCAAGGCATCAAGAACTACAACAACAATAACAACAACCTCCTCAACCTCACCATGAAGAACATCTCGAGCAAGATGATGAAATTCGTCTTGTTGACCCAAGCTTCACTACCAACCAATCCTTGGGGATATTGTCAAGAAATCAACAAATTCTTGACACTCGCCTTAGAAAGGTAGATCATAAGCTTGACAAAATCAAAGGATTCTTCAACAAGCTTTGGGATGCAATCTCGTGCTCAAGCACCACTACTGCTTCAACATCTCGCGGCAAACGTCCGGCACCTACGTTTACATGGACGACATCCGAAGAGCATACAAGTAGCAGTGCTAGCGGAGCTAGTTGTGGCCAAGGAGGAAGAGCACATAGACCACCAACAGGAGGACCTGTCATACGTGAACTAACAGGAAGAGAAGGTTCATATGACTGGGATAGAGATGAGTGATTTTTTGTTGTTGTTTTGATGTGTATTTTTAATTTTCTAGTGGCTTGTATAAATAGCCATTTTATGCTTGTCTGTCACAACATTTTTATTTTTCTTCAGTCATGATTATGCAAATATTCTCTATGCTTCAGTGATTGTTTTGATAAATTATTACTGCTGTTAGCTCTTCCGTTTTTGTCGATGACAAAGGGGGAGAAAATCTATGGTACTAACTTTGTTTTATAGGAAAGATAGTGCATACATTAAGGGGGAGAAAATAAGTAAAACGTCTCTAGAATAAATCAGTATTGTCATCAATCAAAAAGGGGGAGAATGTTGATATGCAAAGATTTTGATCAATGACAATGTGCTTTAACAAACAAGGAAGAAATATATGCAAATGCTAAAGGAAGATAGAAGAAGACCAAACAAACTTAAAGTATGTTTTTACATATGTCATTAGTCTAGATATATTGTTAAAATCTATCCTCAAGAAGCTTGCACGAGCATTAGAAATTTTTTATAAACTTCAATTTTCAATTAAGTTTTAACTATGCAGGTTTTATGAGTTCAGTTGACTGAACAGGAACAGTCAGTCGACTGAAACTGGAACAAATTTATACACATGCACAGTTTCAGTCGACTGAATGTTCCTAGTCGACTGAATTTGGTCCCGAAAATTTTACTTCATATTGCTCAGTCGACTGAATTTGAACCTGCGAATTTTCTCTGAAAAGTCACCTTCTTCCTCCCAAGAGTTGCAACCATTCATTAATGGAAATGGAAGCATCTCTTGTTTGCAATCTTTGGCAACATATGCATCTCTTCTACAAGAAAATATACATGATTTTAATATCATTTCATTCACTGAATTCTCTTGCTTTAATCTAACTATTCTCTTGTTCATATTTTCTAGATATTCTCAAAGAAATCACTAATCTATTGCTCGAATCATTGTTTTTATTTATAACATTCTTTTGATTCATAGCAATTCACATTTCCTAAATCTTCACAAACACATTGCATATTCTCGAGAATAATATTATAGGAATATTGTACTACATTAGACTCATTAGTGTTGACAAGAAAACAACAAGTCGAATATTGTATTTTAGTAATTGAGTTGAAGTCCTCTTCGGTAATTGAGGCAAGAAATCCCGTTCGGTTGTTCGGATAAGTTGTAAACCTATTCCTCCGGATGAAGTGAGGGTGTTAGTTAGTGAAATTCCTAAGTGAATCTTAGGGACTGGACGTAGGATGAGAGGTCTGAACCAGTATAAAATCCTGGTGTCTCCTTGCATTTACCTACTTTATCTACCTAGACTATTCCGTTATTCCATATTACACGATCCTACCGCATAGCCTACTCTTTCAAAACTGTCATTCTTCTTTCATAGCCACAACAATGATTGAGAATTTTCAAAATCAACCAAAAATCCATATCCAGGGTTCGCCGTCGAAAATCGAGTGAAAAATCCCAACTCGAATCGATATACTATCTCAAAATTCTATGCTCGAATCCGGATCAAATCGTTATGCAAATAGAATAATATACGTACATCCTACGTATCTATCTACATTGATTATTAGCTAAATAAATTTTCTTTTTTATTCACATTCATTTTTATTTCTATTCACTTATTCACAATTGCTTCAAATTCCATTTGGGTTATCAATTCAACTTTTATCTCAATTAGTATTTAATTATGAACAATTTTCATTTTGACCAGCTTGAATTTAGAAAATAACTTTGAAAAGTTTAAGGTAGTTAAGTGGTTGTAAAATAGTTATTAGTTGTAGAATAGTTAAGTAGTTATAAAATAGTTGTAAAATAGTTAAATAGTTGTAGAATATTTAGATAGTTGCAAAATAGTTGTAAAATTGTAATTAGTTGTAAAGTAGTTGTAAAATAGTGATTGGCTAATATAAGATAGTTTGAGTTTTAAAAAGAAAGGTTTGTATAATAATCAGAACAATCTAAATATTAAAAGGAATAGATTCAAAACAATGTATATTAAAATAATTTGTTTGAAAATAGTTCAGAGCCAAACTGTTCAATCTCCCAATCTCCCATTTCAACCTATCTCAATTTCCATTCCATTAAATTGATTCAATTTCAATTCAATTTGAATTAACCACGATTCTCATTCTAAATTCAAATCAATTCCTATTTGAATTTAAACTTATTCAACTTCAATTACACTACCAATTAGTTTAATTCAATTTCAATTTCAGATTCCAATTAATTTATTTCAATTCCACCTTTGAATTAATTCTAATTCCATTTTCAAATTTAAATCATCTCAATTTATAAAAATTTGGGTTAAAATTTCAAATGTTGATTAATCCCTCAAATCAAATTAATCTTTACTTTTAATTTAACAACCTAAGTCTTTAACAATTTAATTCTGAGTCCAAATTTCTAATATTCATTTAAATTACATTTACTTAACTTATTTCAAGGTTCGAGTAAGAGTTCAAATCTTTTAAAAAAATTTAATCTTCGTAATCCAATTTATTATCCAATTTTAACTTCTAACTTTGAAACCAATTCTTAACAATTTTAGTTTGCAAGTTCATTTTTAACATTCAAATCTTAAGTTCAAAGTGATCCCATTCCCATAATTACAATTTTATTTTTAAAAAATCAATTTTTTTAATAGTTTTAACGTAAGGTTTTATTTCCATTTAATTTCAGCAATATATATATATATATCATTTCAATCCACTTCTTAATTCGTTCAAAACAATCCAATTT
This sequence comes from Allium cepa, assembly GCA_030765085.1. Taxonomy (NCBI): domain Eukaryota; kingdom Viridiplantae; phylum Streptophyta; class Magnoliopsida; order Asparagales; family Amaryllidaceae; genus Allium; species Allium cepa. Next base: position 942,990,625 of record CM060941.1, read on the forward strand.
ACAATTTCGTAGATTAATAATAACAACAAGATGATATCAGGTTAAGTCAAAGTAAATAAATATCCAAATTATCTAAGCACCCATTAATAACATCCATTACCAATTTCCAGAACTCAAACCCATTTTGAGATCACACATAACTCCCTTTTCAATTCAACCATTTAACTTCCATAAGTTAACTCTCAATTTTATTTTGAAATTTCCAATTTAGGTTGTTCGTTCTAAACTTATTTAACTTTCCCTAAGTTAAATTTCAATTTCAATTTATTTAATCCAGTCAACCTTACTCAATTTGAATTCCCCATTTCAAATTTAAATGTTCCATCAATATTCCTTCCTACTTATAAGTTCAAAAACTTATTTCTCTTTGGGTTTACATCTCATTTTCAAGGGAATTTAGAATTCAACACTTAGTATTTATTCCAAATCAACTTTAATATTATGTTTATCCCACACACACACACACACACACACACACACACACACACACACATATATTATTTTCTCACCCAATTCATACTTTATATTTTAAACCATTCTTGGTTTTTTATTCAAAACAAATTCCTTTAAATTTTTCATTCTGCTTTATCATTATTTATTTTAAAAATAAACATCCCATTATTAAGATACAACAACCAATTTATGATAATAATCATATCCAGAAATCATACCTACACCATATATTCCATAATCATTTGCTGGAAAATCACGTCAAGGTAACTTATTTCAATACTTTGAAAATTAATTTGAACTTTCTAGGATTTAAATTTAGTTTTGAATCCATTTTTAGCTCAACATATTTGCATTGTCAATCCTTACCCAAATATCTATCCGGTTGTATATATATTACCACTTAATTCTTATTATTTATATTTAATTTCAATAATCAACAACCAATTATCTTAACACATTATAATAATTAGAGAAATTATTGCTTTATATATCAAAATATAAGCTTATATAAAAAGTACTTTTTAAAACCGTTTTTAAAATCATTATATAAGAAAATAATAGGCATGCCCTCATATATAATACACTCAACTCATTCTAGGGTACGATTGATCCTATCTCTAATGAGTAATCCCCACAAGAGTCAAGGTTCTCGCTTAACCTTCAGCTTTGATATCAAATGTAATGACCCAAGTTTTCGACCTTGAAAATCGACACTAATATGTTCACTGCAAAGGGTGCCGAGCAATCGAGTGTCGGAAATCCCAAACTGTTAGGGTTAAGAAGAAAAAGAGGTAGAAGAAGAAATAGAAAACAAAAGCACAGAATCTCACAATCGCAGCGGAACAAAATATAATATACAAATAGAAGCATTTACACAATGAAAACTGTAAATGTCAATTTACATACAATATATCATAGTACAATCGTTCACAAATAAACTGGATAGTTATAATAATTTGTCCCTAAATACAGACTACACAGTCTCTAATACACAGTGGAATAATCAATACATCTCTGCCATCCAGCTCGCCTCCTGAGCTCCAGATCATTCTAACCTGAAAATCTGTAATACTCGGTCTGACCCAAGCATTACAATAAAGTAACACCCGAGTCAGGCTGGAAACCAGCTTGACTAAACCCATATAACTTGAAATGCTAAAGTTATAAAATTTCTTTGAAAACTAGGGTAACTCATACCTCACTATGAGTTCTTATCTTGTCCTAGCCAAACACTTATTTCACAAAATAGTATCTAAGTACCGTTACTTAGTTTAAATGGCTAAGTCTACTTAATTCAATTCAATTCCAGCCCGTTTTATTCTATAATCAAATCTATAAGAATGACGGTGGTAATTAAATCAAAGTGGTTTCTGATACCGCTGATATCCAATCCATGTCTCTTCGAATCCAAGGAATAAATTTAAGGAAGTCAGTTGTTTAAATGACAATTTTTCATCTATGGGGACAATACCCAATTAAGGGGACTTACTACAGGTTTTATTTCAAATAAAACCTTATCATTGTTTTAATTTCATTATTATTACTGTAAACTAGTATCCCATAGAAAATTAAATGAAGATATAAATCGTCAACCCCATTAACGATCAATAACCAAATCCAATGATCTACTCAAGAATCTTAGTTTATTTTAATTAACCGTATGCATTTTATGTTTTAAAACCAATTTACTTAAAAATTCAACAGTTTATTAATTAAGAAATATTATAAAATACTGTTCATTATCCATCAGTTTAAGACAAATAATACTCATGATTTATTGCCATTAATTGTCTCAATTAAAATTATAAAATTCCATTTCACCTCAACTAAAATGGAAATATGAATTTATCTTATGCATAAATTACAAATTCTATTTCCTCTTTTTTTTCTCTTTCTCATTTTCTCTTCCTTATTTTTCTTCTATTTCTTACTCTATCTTCTATATTTCCTTTTCTTTGTTTCCCTTTCCCCTTTACTTTTCCTTTTACTTATTTCTTTTTCTCTTTTCCTGGCCCAAATCCCTTCCTGGCCCATTTCTTATTCTTTGGCCCGTTCCCCCTTCTTTTCTTTATTCCAGTATTCCTCTTCTTCCTACCTTCCTTTTCCATTAACCCAGTCTCCCTTTGTGCAAGAATCTATGCACCACTGATGTAACGACCTGATATTTTCAACCGTTCGCATTCACACATGTTGGAATTGAATTGCTCAAAATACCAGATTATTAATTTATATTTGGCTAAACTCAACATATACAGTAAATAAATAAATCACAGAATCACAGACATGGAGTAATATAACAATAATGCAGCGGAAACAAGGGAATAGTAGTTCATGAGCTACTATATATATCAGAGTTATATAAGATACAACAGAAGTCTCGAATACAATTGTCAAATACAAGATCAGAATACATCACTAGAATCAACTGAATATCTGAAATCTAGATAGATAGCTGGATCTCCAAGCGAAGATCCAACTCCAAAGGTGAGTCTCAAAAGCTGAACCACTCAGTCTGACCTGAGCATAAAGCAAAACATAAAACACTCGAGTCAGGATTAACATTCTAATATCAATAAATCCAATTCAAGTGAAATAACAACTGAAATATAAGTAACTCAAAGGATGCTTGGTATAACCATCCTCTAAGGATCCGTTAAACTATCTACTATGTAATAATATACGCTATTATAATAATATCTAAAGTAAAGTATAATATATTTAAAAATAGCGTTAAGGCTTTAATTTTCCACCTTAACACATTTTATATATTCACATAGTCAATACAGTACCGTAATCTCTATAGTACTGGGCGTCGTCGGATGGCACTCCATAGGTATGGTACAAAACAAAGTCGTATAAGGCGCACTAGAGTAGGTGACAAGGCATAACGAGGCAATGCCAGGGTAGATATATCAATTACGCATCCGGGCTGGTGGTAACGCATAGCAGCAGCTACCGCCCACCTTAAGGCACACTCCTAAATAAAAAATCAAAAGTGCCCACCAAATCAATCATAAAGTCAGAATATAATATCGAAGGAGTGTGTCCGATCAGAGGAGCTACCTCATTGGCCCAAGAATCGCTCCTGTTTTAGCCACCTTATGCCAACTCATGGGAGTCGGGTCCACGTATATACCTCAATAGGACGTCGCCACCATCCTACTTCATTCTGGGATCTCCACCACGTACACAATTGTTAAAGTGGTTTTCGGAGTTGGTAGAGAGTATGACAACTTCCGATCCCGGTCTCTTTAGCAACCAAACGTTATTATTACACTGCAGTCATTTCAAAATAGTTTATATTTCAAAATCAAAATATCATTGCCATTTCAAAACCATACCAATATGATATCATTTCCATTTCAAAACTAAATACGATATCATTTCCAAAATCATAGTATTTTCAAAGTTATAACACTTTCAAAACCAAAGACATAAAATTATAACACTTTGAAAACATAATAGGTCGAAATTCATAAATTTTGAAAACATAACTCCAACTACTTAAACAATTTAGATATTAAAATAGTATATAAAATAAAATAATTTATAAAGTAAAATAGTTTATATAAAAGGAGTTATAAATTAAAATGGTTTAAAAATAGTTTATAATAAAAATAGTTTATAATAAAATAATTTAAAATAAAAATAATTTATAAAGTAAAATATATAAATGGTTTAAATATAATTTAAAATTACTATATATGATAAAAATAGCTTCCTCAAATTTCCCAAATCAATTCCAAATCAATTCGAGTTCCAAAATTCAAATTTAATCAAATCTTAAATCATCAATTTCAATTCAATTTGGTTTCTCGATAAACCATTTCAAATTATATCAATTTCAAATATAGATTTGAACCACAAAATAAACCATTCCATTCAAAGCTTTAAGTATGCAACATTTTCAAAACTAAATTTGATAATTTCATATATATATATATGTATATATATATGTATATATATCAAATTCAATTTACTATTATTTAGTTTTGAAATATTTACTTAGTAAACCCAATGTCACTTAAATAAAACTTTCAAACTTCAAATAACCGAATACTCCTTTAATTTATTTAAACTTGATATATTCATTTAAATCACCATAAGCCAAAAATCAATTTATAAATCGTATCCTTTAAAATTTTCAAATACCATAAGTTTCAAATCGATTTAATTAAATAAATTCTTAATTAAGTACCATTTAAAATCAATTTCAAGTCCATCTTCTCAACCTTAATTTGTTAAAAACATTATAAACTCTATATTAAAATATAATTTAAATAAATACTTAACCATATTATATTTTAATTAAATCAAACTTATTATTAAAATTACTATATTAAAACAAATTTATACATAGCTTTAAAATAAAAAATTTAACTATATATATAAAAAATAACATTTATATAATATCTAAAATTAAGATTTATATAAAACCATATATTTTCCAAAACCATAGAAATCATTTCAAAATATTTTTATATATAGACCATGGTGTTTGTATATAATTTTCTATCTTATGGTCAAGTGATATGGATATTTATCATTTCAATCCGTAATTTAAATATATACGGGTATATATCATTTCAACCCGTAATCCCAAATTCAATGCAATGAAAATCGCTTGGGTCTATTATTTCAACCCATTACGATTTTCTCCTATTCTATAGATCGTTCGGGTATGTATCACTTCAACCCATAGTGAATTCTATGCTAACAGGGAACTTGCAGAGTGATAACAGATATGATAATAATATAATAGACATATATCATCAATATAAATAATAGATAATGGTGGCAGATGTCACAGGTGAACAGATATAGATAATGGCATATATATAGCAATGTAAATAACTAACAATAGCATATTTCAATTGTTGTTTCAATTGAAATCAAATTTAATGTATAAGGACGTTAATCGTGAGTGATTTCTCACCTTTCGAGGCTAGAGATACATGAGACTGAGATGAGTTACGAATCTAAAGTAAGGCACGATGGACACGAGAACGACGGACAAGGCTGATAATCAAGAATTGATGAACTGAATCAGAATCAATTTGATATATATAGAAATATTTGTTATTTAAAAAAATCAATATTTAATTTAAAACAAATATTAAATAACATATATACAAAATCATATTCAAATTCCAAACGCATCTAAAATATATATAACTGAAAACAAACCTATCCATACTTACACGTAAGCTAACAAATATATATAACTTTTTAGTATATGTGTGTAGACCAAATTGTACAACATATATATAAAATCAGCTCCCGATAAACTAATATATATATATATATATATATATATATATATATATAGAATAATATAAAACTAAACTCGTATGTAACTTACATCATATAAATTGTTATATAGATCCAATGTATAACTTTATATACATATTTAAAACAATGCAAATACCACGGAAATCAAAATTATAAAATCAGAAACATATTATACTCACGTATATACTTTTATACATAACATATTTAAAATCAAACACTTATTTTACACCATCAACATGCTTTATTGTAATAGCCATATGACTCAGCAGAACAAGACATATACATACACAATATTGCTTTATATATGCTAATAAAGTATACGTTCAATATTATTTTATAGCAGATTATACACACATAATATATAGACCACAACATGACTTAAATATAAATAACTGTTTTGTATACATAATCATACAAATAACATACTTCATATAAATTATACATATATATACGCTGACACCCAAACTAACATATAAACCATACTAAACTATACATATAGTACTATAACCATATATATACGTGTGGCAAAACATATATGACGCTTCCTAATTAAAATATACACTTGAGTAAACATATATAGTTATACTTCCATGAACTATCATCATTTAAATCAATGTTAATAACAAATATAGATGCTTCTTTGCCCACGTTCCACATACATGTACATACGGTTAAAGCTTACTTACTATACGCATATTATACCATACTAACTAACTATATATATATATATATATATATAAACAAATATGTATAATAAAATAACACTTATATCAATTTTATATATATTTGAACTTATATATAAACCTGTTCACAAACCATCATATATACAAGCAACTGTAATATATATAAACTTATATATATAAAAGAACGTATATATCTATACCTCATAAAGGGTGCTCGGCCGATCAACGGTGAACTAATTGCATGGCTGAATGGAAAGATTTGGTCGAAGCTCGAGCAAACAGGTGGAAGGGCTTCGGCCGTTGCTTGTCGGAAAAGAGCTGTTGCTCAATGGAGGAAATAGGTGGGAAAGTGGTTGTTCACGTGTTAGCTAAGTGGCAGAGGTTCTATTCGATGAAGCGCGGTGACGTAAAGGTTTGCATGCACAGTTGAAGCATGGAACTACGAGAGGACAAGCAAAATAAAAAAAAATGGAAGAGAGTAGGTATCCTATGAAGTGACCTAGAAGGAATGAAAAGCTTCAGCTAAACAAATGAATCCATGCCTCTTTTTTTTATTTAATGAAGAAGGAGGCAGCCATGCTAGATGAAGAAGAAAGACAGAGGGGTTTTTAGGAAATAATAGGAACGGAAAGGAAGTTACACAGTAAAGCCATGAACAGGTTTTAAGATAATCTCATCTTTTTTTATTTACGAATCTGGATCAACAAATATTAATTGAAAAGGTAGAATTACAAAAGTCAAAACGTTAAATTCAGGAGAATTTATACGAAGTGGCTTTTTAATTTGAACGGTGGAATATGAAACAAGGTAAGAAACCAAAAGACTCAAACAGGTTACTGATACGGTTACCATTTACATGAATTTCCGCCGCGTACCCGATTCCAAAACATAGAATTGAGTATACTACAGAGACCAACACGACAAGATGATCATAACGGTATACAGATATCAATGGTATGATCAACTTATCAAAAGTTGATAATCGGTACCAAAATGCTGCTATTTCGTCGAAAATAAGATCGACGGAGCAATAACAGTCAAAATTTGAAGAAATGAACTATGACATCTTGCTCAGAAAATGATTTACAAATTTTTTGTGTAAAAATATTTAGTTTTGAAAAACATTTTATTACCATTGATTTTTAACCGATTGGAACTAAAATAGAATTACATAAAATAAACTTTCATATTTTCCGATGAAAATTTACTAGTTGCTGTGTTTAACTAGACGCGTTTCAAATATCAAATTTTTATTTCAAAATTTTATTGTTTACAATTTCTCATAATTTCAATTAAATATATTAATAAAACAAATAAAATTTTTTGGTTCGTTACACTCTCCCCCACTCAAAAATTTTTGTCCCCAAAAAGGAAGGAGGTGGGAGAATAGAAATAACTAGAAAGAAAAGTAGTTTGAAATATAAAATAAAACAATAAATTTAAACCCTAGAAATTTTAATTTAATTAATTAATATTAAACCATTGATTTAATTCAAGGTACTTCATCGGGTTGATTTTATTTCAATACTATTGATGTTTGTTACAAAATTTATTTCAAACAATTTTATTTGATATCTCATTTATTATTTAACCAAATTATTTTTCTATTTATCTCCATTAACATTTTTATAATTAAAATTAAGTGTATAACATTTATTATAACCACTCAAATTTATTTATAAAAAAATCAATTTGTATTGTATATTATCCAATTACATATTCAACTTCTGAGTAATTTACATAAGTTATATTGGAATGTAATTGAGTATTATACAAGTAAAATTTTCTTATTCAATCATTTTAAGCTTAAATATTCATTCAAAATTTTAGCTTTATTTTGACATCATCCTTTAAGAAAATTTAAGAATTTAAATTTTCGATTTGCTTTAAATCATTTAGATATATATATATATATATATATATATATATATATAATCTGATATATAATCATATACCTATATATTATAAATCAAGTCATATTTGAGGAATTCAAAGCAATTTCATTTTTCAAAACAAAGCGTAGTAAAGCTGCAGAATGGTCTCTCCACTCTGAAACTCGAAAATGAATTTTGATGATGCGGCCGTCATCACCGAAATTATTTTCCAGCGACAAAAGGGAAGAGCAATAATTTAACATTAAAAATTCTTTGGATCAAATTTATATTCGAAAATACTTTTAATAATATACGTTTACATTTCTAAAGCTTTAAAACCAGAGTTTGAAATTACCGAAAATAAAATTCTCAAATTCCAAATTTAAATTCATTTGATTCCAATCAAATTGTAAACCATATTTATAAATTCATTTATTTATATTGTTAAGATCAATGGTTTACAAAACAATAAATGAAAAATCAAATATTATCATTTCTGATAACCATTTCATTAACAATTTAATTTCAGAAAAATTTATACTTATATATATTATAATTATTCAAAATTATTTTATTTACCGAATTTGAAAACAATATTGTGTCAGTTTGCTCTGCTCTAGTGTTTTGGAGATCCCATCGATACGGAATCGATTGAAAATGCAAATCAACATCAATAACTCAAACGACACAATATATAAAACATTTTTAATATTAATTTACAAAATGCTCGAGTTAGGATTAAAATTCTTATATCAATAAATCTAACTTAAGTGAAATAGCAACTGAAATACAAGTAACTCAAACGATGTTTGGAATAACCATTCTCTAAGGATCCATTAACTATCTACTATGTAGTAATATACGCTATTATAATTATGTCTAAAGTAAAGTATAATATATAAAAAAATCGTGTTAAGGCTTTACATTTTCCGCCTTAACACATTTTATATGTTCCCATAGTCTAAATAGTACCGTAATCTCCCCTGCACCAGGCATCGTCAGAGGGCACTCCATAGGTATTGTACAGAACAAAATCGTATAAGGCATGCTATGGTAGATGACATGGCACAACGAGGCAATGCCAGGGTAGATATACCAATTACGCATCCGACCTGGTGGTATCGCATAGCCGCAGCTAACGCCCACCTGGAGTCACACTCCCAAATCAAAAATCAAAAGTGGCCACCAAATCAATCACAAAGTTAGAATATAATATCGAAGGAGTGTGTTCGATCAGAGGAGCTACCTCATTGGTCCGAGAATCACTCATGTTTTAGCCACCTTATGCTAACTTACGGGAATTAGGTCCACATATATACCTCAATAGGACGTCGCCACCATCATACTTCATTCTGCGATTTCCACCACGTACACAGTTGTTAAAGTGGTTTTCGGAGTTGGCAGAGAGTATGACAGCTTCCGATCCTAGACTCTTTAACAACCAAACGTTATTATTACACCACAGTCATTTCAAAATAGTTTATATTTCAAAACCAAAATATCATTGCCATTTCAAAACCTTATCAATATGATATCATTTCCATTTCAAAACTAAATATGATATCATTTCCAAAATCATAGCATTTTCAAAGTTATAACACTATCAAAACCAAAGACCTAAAATTATAACACTTTGATAACATAATACACTGAAATTCATAACTTCTGAAAACATAACTCCCATCACTTAAATAGTTTGGATATTAAAATAGTATATAAAATAAAATAATTTATAAAGTAAAATAGTTTATATAAAAAGTGTTATAAATTAAAATTGTTAATATTAAAAATAGTTTATAATAAAAATAGTTCATAATAAAATAATTTATAAATTAAAATATATAAATGGTTTAAATATAATTTAAAATTATTATATATGATAAAAATAGCTTCCTCAAATTTCCCAAATCAATTCCAAATAAACTCGCATTCCAAAATTCAAATTTAACCAAATCTCAAATCATGATTTTTAATTCAATTCGGTTTCTCGATAAACCATTTCAAATTATATCGATTTCAAATATAGATTTGAACCACAAAATAAACCATTCTAATTTCAATATTTTCAAAGCTTTAAGTATTCAACATTTTCAAAACTAAATTTGATAATTTCTTATATATATATATATATATATATATATATCAAATTCAATTTACTATTATTTAGTTTTGAAATATTTACTTAATAAATCCATTATCATTTAAATAAAACTTTCAAGCTTCAAATAACTGAATACTCCTTCAATTTATTTAAACTTGATATATCCATTTAAATCACCTTAAGCTAAAAATCAAGTTATAAATCATATCCTTTAAAATTTTCAAATACCGTAAGTTTCAAATCGATTCAATTAAATAAATTCTTAATTAGATACCATTTCAAATCAATTTCAAATCCATCTTCTCAACCTTAATTTATTAAAATCATTATAAACTATATATGAAAATATAATTTAAATAAATACTAAACCATATTATATTTTAATTAAATCAAACTTATTAATAAACTTACTTTATATTAAAACAAATTTATACATATCTTTAAAATCAAAAATTTAACTATATATATAAAATAACATTTATATAATATCTAAAACAAGATTTATATAAAACCATATATTTTCCAAAACCATATGTAACGACCCGGAATTTCGATCCCAAAATTTCCAGATAGTTAGGAATAGAAGAAAAGAGAAAGAAGATGAAACAGAAAACAAGGCACAGAAACCTCACATTCGCAGCGGATCAAATATAATATTAAATAAAATAGCAGTTATACAAAGGACTCTGTACTTGTTAAATTACACTTTATTACATCAGAGTTACACATATACATAAACACTGGACAAACAATCATGTCCAGACACGACAATATCACAGTGGAAACCCTCCATACTTCCCTGTCATCCAGCTCGCCTCCCGAGCTCCAGAACGTCCTTACCTGAAAAATATGTAATACTCGGTCTGACCCGAGCATTACATCAAAGTAACACCCGGGTCAGGCTGAAAACCAGCGTGAGTAAACCCATCTAACATGGAATACAAAAGCATACAACTTATATAAAACCCGGGGTAATTTATATCAATTTTCAACTTCACAAGTTATTATAGACATCATCTATTTCACACATTAATTTCTAAGTGCCAAAACTTAGATTAAAGGGTCCAATTCCCTTAAATCATTCCATATCAGCCTATAGATTTCACCTAGCAATTTAAAAGAATCGAAGTGGTTTCAGGTATTTACTAATACCCGACTCCGGTCTCTTCGAAACCATTGTCGACTTAACTTACATTCTTCAAAGTGAAATACAACTCTATTTTTAATACAGGATGTCATAGTAATTCTTAATCAATAGATAATCACATCTTCACAGTTTAAATCAAACATATCATATTACATAGTATCACAAACCACCTATTAGGGATAACAATTAATCAAGGCTTCCAATATCATTCTACTTATTTTAATTACATTTAAGTAATTAGCCCTTAACTAATTTCACAAATTAATTATCCTTAACCAAATACAGTAATTAACTTTTAATTACTTCGTTAATTAATTATTAACCATAATTATTAATCACCTTTGATTAGTAACATCCAGAATTTAACTACCCTTAATTACTTTATTGAATAAATTAATCCTTAACTTATTCTCTAATTAATCCCTTGATTAATCTCATTCCGCAATTTCCATTAGTTACTTCCTTAAGTAATTACACTTTCATTGATTACATTGAGTAATTATTCATCAATCATTAAGTGTTTAAAATTAATTAAACTTAATTAATTTAAACTGATAACATTAAACTCAATTAAGTAATCAATTTCTTAATTACTTTATTATGAATTAGTTATTCAACTTAACTTAGTTAACATTGGTTAATTACAAGTCATTTGAACCAACCTTAATTTTTTTTTAATTAATCCATAATTACCGGATAATTAATCAGACATACTTACCAATTACCTTATTTTAATCAGTCAATTTGCTTAATTAAGATTAAACAAATAAGGATTAATATTAAAAATAAATTTCTCAATTTTCATCATCAATCACTAATAAATTAATTATCACTCAAAATGCATTAAAGACAATTAAATTTAAACGTATTGAGCTTAAAAACACTGAGAACTTAAAATAATTAAAAACTCATCATCTGAACCTATTTGTTAAAACTTTGGAAAGTAAGTTCATTTAGGATTATTATTATATTTTTTTAAAATCCCAAATTCCTTTTTATTTTCAAAGGTCTTGCTTAAATTAGGCAACACAAAAATCCCCTGGCCCAACTCATACCAATTCCCGTTCCCACATTCACAACCCACGAAGACAACTGGACCAATGCCCAAAACAAACACATCAGTACAAACCCAAAAACAACGAACCTAACACTATCCAACTTCTTCCTCATCCACGCGATAGTGATCTCCCACGATCGAATCTAGAAACAAAAACAACATCGAATGATAACGAACACTACAACAACGAACTCGAGACCACTCCAAACACAGAGCCTTGATCGCGAAAACATTTTTCCAAATTAGGATCACCTGTGCACGGTACCAAACGTGCACATGCACAACCACTTCACCAGCCAACCCATCGCCGCTCCATCGCCGACAAGTCCCACCTTGGCCCCAGATCTCAATCACCGCCTTGATTGAGCCTGCTACACCCCTGATCAAAATCGGTCAATTTCCCAAAACTACCTAAACCTGAAAATAACACCTACCTCCACCAATTTACAACTGCACTTGCGACGGACCCTTCCCTCCTCCACCGCCTTCACAGATCGGAAGATCCCTCATTGTGCTACCTTCCTACCAGAAATCACCTACTCCGGTTGCGTCGCCCACTTCTGATTCCTTCTCGATGCCACCCAAACCAATACTATCCTTAAAACCCTAATATAGATTGACTAATCCAATCTAGGCTCAAATACCCAAATATGCCACGGTCGACTCCTCCCTGGTGAACACCAGCACCCTCCAGTCAAGCCACGTTGACTCTTGTTGACTACAACGACGTAGAAAATTTTTTGAACTGAAAACATTCCTCTGTAAATTTCTTAAAACTTAGATTATTAGAAATTAAAATTTAACTTCTAAAATTCCTAATTTCATACAACATTCGATTCTGCATGTTTAAATTCCAGAATTAAACATGTTTATTTTTCACTACTATTTGGTTTACACTGTAAATTTTCAGTTTTCAGATAAATTGTTTATTTGATTTATATTTTTTTTTGAATTTGTATGATGACAACACTCACAAATTCCTTAAAACATCAGGTGTTCCAAAGAAATCAGGGAAAGGAATATAAATTTTTTAATGCAAACTACTCTGAAATTTTCAACAGAGGCATGAATATGCCTGGATATAAGCATGCATTCCATATCTCACATATATTAACATACTTCCAGAATTTAAAACCGTCATGCAGCCATTTTTAAGCATACATCACTTGTTTACTTCAGTTATATGTCACATGCAACATGTTTAGAGCCGTATCATGCTCACTGTCTAAAGCTGATACTAAGAATAGATATTATAGAATCATATCTATACTTCATTCAACATTTCATACTAATATTTCCAAAACATAGTACATGCATCAGGGAGTAGGAAAAATTTGGTTACTCACAAATATTAATAAGATTTAATTCAGTGTTGTAGTTTACTCACCTTAGGAATGCAGAGCTTTAAAACTGGGTTGTCAAGAACTGGAAACTTTTGGAAAACTTTGAACACATGAAACTTGTATTGCTGCTATGTTGAAGTTTGAGATGATTAAAACTGAAATGAAGCTACAATTGTTCTTGATCTACTATCTTATCTTTTAAATCCTGAAGTTTTGCTTTATGGTTGGATCTACAAATCCTAACTCTGCTCAAGTTGAAGATTGACATTGTTTGAACCTGTAACTTATTCAGGTTTAAATCTTCCTCTCAGCTTGAAGTTTTGATATTATTTGAATTGGCATCATTCAATTTGTTTAACTCTCAGATTTTGAGATGTAAAAAAAAATGTAGCCTGACTCCTCTTTCTAATTTTATTATCTAATTTTTTTTAAAGAATAAGTATGCCACTTGTATCTCCAACATAACACTTGTATTTTGCATGTTATCTATCTTACAAATGTTTTAAAAGCTTTTATGTTTGTATCTACAATGTTTTGTAACCTTGTTTTAATGTTATGTATTTTATATGTACAACTAAGATTATTTCCTAAAGGGTTTTTTTATGACTTTGTTTTTTTTTTTATGAAAACAGTAAAAGAGATAGAAGAAAGTAGGTGAGTGTTCATATAGATTAAATTAAGATTTATTAAAATATAAAAGAAAATAATTTAAATGGTTGACACTTGTTCTCTTGGTTGCTAATTTGTTTACACATATGCATAAATTTGTACAAATGTTCTTAACATATATTATAATGCTTACAAGTGTTAAACTTGTCTCTTTTATTAACTTATATATACATAGGTGATATTTACATGTTATATAATGTATTTGTCTTTGTAATCTAAGTCTAAAATTTTATATAAAGATATACATATGTGAATTCATGTAAACATTTATAAATAACTTATGCTTAAGAATTAATTTTAACTCTAACATGTTTACAAACCAAACTTATCCCATGTTAGAATTTTAAAGGATTATGTGCATATATATTGGAAAGGGGAAAAATATTGTTTTGAACTTAATAAAGTGTTTTTAATTTTAAATATTTTATAAATGAGATTATCTCATTTATTTATTTAATCTATAAATTAGTATTTTAAACTAGATAATTATTCAATTATCTAATGCCCGAAAAATCCGGGTTATCACATTCCTCCTCCCTTTGAATCTTTTCGTCCTCGAAAAGGAACGAAGCACAAACTTATTTAATACTTAAATTCAGATAAATCACTTTTTAATCATTTTAAAATACTTTAAAAATCTATATAATATTACAAAACAGTTTTATAAAATATTTTGTTATGACTCGATGTCTCAACCAGTCCATCCTTGTTCTCACAGAAATTCGGTCATACGTTGATCAGGCGTAAGACTGAAAATCTATAAGTACTTAGCAGACCCATTTTCAACATCCAGTGAAAATACTTGAAAAATAATTTTATTGAAAATATAGAAAACAATTTTTGAAAATAGAGGATATATCTTTAGTGAGAATGCTCTGGAAATCATCACCCCCATCCATGGTCACAGTTACATCCAGGGTTAGTTGCCGTCGCAGCAAAAGTCCATGTAACTGCAGGCTCTCAGCGGCCTCTGATTTTCGCTGTCAAAATGAAACTTCTCCACTCCTACATAGGTCGCAGTCTGCCGATATAAAATCAAACGCAGACCGTTGGCTCTCAGCGGCACACACGACTTTCGCTATGTTATACCATAGGTCACAATCTACCAATATAAAATCAAACGCAGACTGTTGGCTCTCAGCGGCACACACGACTTTCGCTATGGCATACTCTACTCATAATCCCCAGGAACGAGTTTAGTCCGGACTCCTCACAGGATCAACTTTAGAACCTCCCTTGGGGCTCAAGGCAGCACCATCCGGTGGTACTCCTGAGAAGTTCATTTCGAGGGAGCGCCTTTTTCCCCAGAGCCATCATCAAAACATTTTATACTATACACATATAGTATCTTTAAATCATACACCTAGTATGATCTCATACAAAACTCCTTTACTTAAAATCGATTATTCCAAAATTGATAATTCTCAAACTAGGCTTTTCAAATTCCAATATTGATTTTCCCCAAAAATCAAAAGCCTTTCCAAATCCATAGGTTCCCAAAACCTTTTTCCAAATCCTCATATGATCCTTTATATATATATTCAGATATATAAAATCTTTTAAAATTTTGGATCATTTCAATACTTGTATAAAACTCCTTTTATACTTCAAAACACCTTCAAAATCCTTTTCTTCTGGTAATAGATTCAACAAGGGGAGTTTTATTTTATAAAACAAAGATATTTACTATGTTTACTCAAAATCAGATATTCAAATTTGATTAAACTCTTTTCAATACCATTTTCATTCAAATCTGTACGATGTACACATATCATCCGTACGCTATACCAATCTGATCGCTCACTCGATCACAAAATTTCACTTCCGAACTAGTATCGTCCACCCGACTTCCTAGTGCGGACACAGTTCTGGTTTCTTGATCAGAAACCGTCATTCTCCTTGCATAGCTTAACTATGATAGAGAATATTCATAACCAATCAACAATCCATATCCAGGTTCGCCGTCGAAAATCGAGTGAAAAATCCCGCTCGGATCGATATAACTATCTCGAAATTCTGTGCTCGAATCTGGATCAAATCATTATGCAAATTGAATAACATACGTACAGCCTACGTATTTGTCTTATTGGTTATCAGCCAAATTAATTCCATTTCTATTCACATTCACTTACTCACAATTGCTTCAATCCATCTGGATTATCACCTCTATTCTTATCTCGATTGGGTATTTAACCAATAACAGTTTGAACTCCAACCAGTTTATTTGGAAAATAGCTTGAAAAAAATAAAATAGATAAGTAGTCGGAAAATAATTACTAGTTTGTAAAATAGGTGTAAAATAGTTAAATAATTATAGAAATTTTAGATAATTGCAAAATAATAGTAGGATAGTAATTGGTTTTGTAAAATAGTTGAAATATAGTAATTAGTTTATAAAACAGTTGGAAAATTGTTAAACAGTTTCAAAAATAATTATAAAACAAATATAAGATGGTTTGGCTTTTAAAAGAAAGGTTGTATATATAATAAATAGCTTGGAAAAAATAGGTTTATATTAAAACAGTTTATATTTAAAAATAGTCCACAGTCAAACTGCTCACTTCCCAATCTCCATTCTCATCAATTTAATTTAAATTTCCCCTATCATTTAAATTGACCCAATTCCAATTAAATAATTTCAATTTCCTTTGAAATTGATTCAACCCCTATTCAAGTTGAATTAACCTCAGTTTCTTTCCAAATTTAACTTTATTCAATCTTTGATCTCAAAATTTATTAATTCAAATAAATTTTAAATTAAACTAGTTCCAATTTCAATTCATTTCAACTCCAGTTTGAATTAATCCCAATTTTAAACTCCATTTTGAATTATCCTTATTTAACTCATTACAAGGTTCAAGTAAGAGTTTCAAACAATTTTAATTTACAATTTCATTTCTTAACATTCAAATCTAAGTTCAAATGAATTCCATATCCTTGATTTTAAATTTAAGTTAAATTTTATTTATCTCTACAATGGATATATTGACACAATCCATTTCTTCATTTTATTTAAACAAATCAATTTACATTTTAAAGATTTTTAACAACAATAGGATGATATCATCTAATTTATTTTAAAACATCCATTCACTTTCAATTTCCGGATCTCAAACCCATTTTGAGACCACACAAACTCCCAATTCAATTCAACCATTTAACTTCCCAAGTTAAATCTTAACTCCATCTTGAATTTCCAAATCAGGTTAACCATTTCAACTTTTTAAACTTTTTCCCAAGTTAATATTAATTCACTTAATCCAGTCAACCTTACCCAATTTGAACTTCCATTTCAAATTTTAAACTTCTCACTTATTAAGTTCAAAGACTTATCGCTTTGGGTATCATATCTCATTCCAGATTTAAAACTCAATATATAGAGTTTATTTCAAACCATCCATATATATACATTTTACTTCTTGGCCCACCAAGCCAAATTTTAAAATTTAAACCACCCTTGGTTTTAATTCAAAATAAATTCTTTTAAGTCATTAAACAACTCTTGTTTGCATCGAACTCTCTTATTCAAATAATATTATTTATTATTCCTTTTAATCATTTGAAACTAAATTCCAAATGTTTTTAATACTTAAGATGCAAACTTCACAATTTAGATCAACTTAAATTTTAATTTATATCCCATACTTATCTAAAGGGTTTACTTCCTTAAAACATTTAATTTTGCTTACTCATTAACACACATTTCATTATTAAACACAACAACTATTTATGATAATGCCCAAGATTATCATATCTAGAAACCAATTCATTATTATCTTATTCTAAAACACTTTTCCAATTTAAGATTTCAATTTCAGTTTGAAACCATTTCAAACTTATCTTTAATTTCAATTTGGTTGTAATTCTATTACCATTAATTCTTACTATTACTTTTAATTCAATTAATACTACAACCAATTTCCTTAATATAATAGATAATCTAATTCTTATATAAGATTCATTTACTTTTGAAATCATATAAAAACCTTTATATAAGAAAATAACAAGTATGCTCTATATATATATATACACTCAACTCATCCTAGGGTACCACTTACCCTATCCTTGATGAGTAATCCCACCAGAGCCAAGGTTCTCGCTTAACCTTCTGCTTTGATACCAAATGTAACGACCTGGAATTTCGATCCCAAAATTTCCAGATAGTTAGGAATAGAAGAAAAGAGAAGGAAGATGAAACAGAAAACAAGACACAGAAACTTCACATTCGCATCGGATCAAATATAATATTAAATAAAATAGCAGTTATACAAAGGACTCTGTTCTTGTTAAACTACACTTTATTACATCAGAGTTACACATATACATAAACACTGGACAAACAATCATGTCCAGATACTACAATATCACAGTGGAAACCCTCCATACGTCCCTGCCATCGAGCTCGCCTCCCGAGCTCGAGAACGTCCTTACCTGAAAAATATGTAATACTCGGTCTGACCCGAGCATTACATCAAAGTAACACCCGAGTCAGGCTGGAAACCAGCGTGAGTAAACCCATCTAACATGGAATACAAAAGCATACAACTTATATAAAATCCGGGGTAATTTATATCAATTTTCAACTTCACAAGTTATTATAGACATCATCTATTTCACACATTAATTTCTAAGTGCCAAAACTTAGATTAAATGGTCCAATTCCCTTAAATCATTCCATATCAGCCTATAGATTTCACCTAGCAATTTAAAAGAATCGAAGTGGTTTCGGGTATTTACTAATACCCGACTCCGGTCTCTTTGAAACCATTGTCGACTTAACTTACATTATTCAAAGTGAAATACAACTCTATTTTTAATACAGGATGTCATAGTAATTCTTAATCAATAGATAATCACATCTTCACTGTTTAAATCAAACATATCATAAAACATAGTATCACGAACCACCTATTAGGGATAACAATTAATCAAGGCTTCCAATATCATTCTATTTATTTTAATTACATTTAAGTAATTAGCCCTTAATTAATTTCACAAATTAATTATCCTTAACCAAATACAGTAATTAACTTTTAATTACTTCGTTAATTAATTATTAACCATATTTATTAATCACCTTTGATTAATAACATCTAGAATTTAACTACCCTTAATTACTTTATTGAATAAATTAATCCTTAACTTATTCTCTAATTAATCCCTTAATTAATCTCATTCCGCAATTTCCATTAATTACTTCCTTAAGTAATTACACTTCCATTAATTACATTGAGTAATTATTCATCAATCATTAAGTGTTTAAAATTAATTAAACTTAATTAATTTAAACTGATCACATTAAACTCAATTAAGTAATTAATTTCTTAATTACTTTATTATGAATTAGTTAGTCAACATAACTTAGTTAACATTGGTTAATTACAAGTCATTTTCCATTAAATTGATTAACCATTCTCAATTAGCTAACCAACCTTGATTTTTTTTAATCAATCCATAATTACCGGATAATTAATCAGACATACTTACCAATTACCTTATTTTAATCAGTCAATTTGCTTAATTAAGATTAAACAAATAAGGATTAATTTTAAAAATAAATTTCTCAATTTTCATCATCAATCACTAATAAATTAATTATCACTCAAAATGCATTAAAGACAATTAAATTTAAACGTATTAAGCTTAAAATCTCCGAGAACTTAAAATAATTAAAAACTCAACATCTGAACCTATTTGTTAAAACTTTGGAAAGTAAGTTCATTTTGGATTATTATTATTATTTTTTTAAAGCCCAAATTCCTTTTTATTTTCAAAGGTCTTGCTTAAATTAGGCAACACAAAAATCCCCTGGCCCAACTCATACCAATTCCCGTTCCCACATTCACAACCCACGAAGACAACTGGACCAATGCCCAAAACAAACACATCAGTACGAACCCAAAAACAACGAACCCAACACTATCCAACTTCTTCCTCATCCACGCGATAGTGATCTCCCAAGATCGAATCTAGAAACAAAAACAACATCGAATGATAACGAACACTACAACAACGAACTCGAGACCACTCCAAACACAGAGCCTTGATCGCGAGAACATTTTTCCAAATTAGGATCACCTGTGCACGGTACCGAACGTGCACATGCACAACCACTTCACCAGCCAACCCATCGCCGACAAGTCCCACCTTGGCCCCAGATCTCAATCACCGCCTTGATTGAGCCTGCTACACCCCTGATCAAAATCGGTCAATTTCCCAAAACTACCTGAACCTGAAAATAACACCTACCTCCACCAATTTACAGCTGCACTCGCGACGGACCCTTCCCTCCTCCACCGCCTTCACAGATCGGAAGATCCCTCACTGTGCTACTTTCCCCCCAGAAATCATCTACTCCGGTTGCGTCGCCCTCTTCTGATTCCTTCTCGATGCCACCCAAACCATTACTATCCTTAAAAATCTAATATTGATTGACTAACCCAATCTAGGCTCAAATACCCAAATATGCCACGGTCGACTCCTCCCTGGTGAACACCAGCACCCTCCAGTCAAGCCACGTTGACTCTTATTGACTACAACGACGTAGAAATTTTTTTGAACTGAAAACATTCCTCTGTAAATTTCTTAAAACTTAGATTACTAGAAATTAAAATTTAACTTCTAAAATTCCTAATTTCATACAACATTCGATTCTGCATGTTTAAATTCCAGAATTAAACATGTTTATTTTCACTACTATTTGGTTTACACTGTAAATTTTCAGTTTTCAGATAAATTGTTTATTTGATTTATATTTTTTTTTGAATTTGTATGATGACAACACTCACAAATTCCTTAAAACATCAGGCGTTCCAAAGAAATCAGGGAAAGGAATATAATTTTTTTTAATGCAAACTACTCTGAAATTTTCAACAGAGGCATGAATATGCCTGGATATAAGCATGCATTCCATATCTCACACATATAAACATACTTCTAGAATTTAAAACCATCATGCAGCCATTTTTAAGCATACATCACTTGTTTACTTCAGTTATATGTCACATGCAACAAGTTTAGAGCCGTATCATGCTCAATGTCTAAAGCTGATACTAAGAACAGATATTATAGAATCATATCTATACTTCATTCAACATTTCATACTAATATTTGCAAAACATAGTACATGCATCAGGGAGTAGGCAAAATTTGGTTACTCACAAAATATTAATAAGATTTAATTCGGTGTTGCAGTTTACTCACCTTAGGAATGCAGAGCTTTAAAACTGGGTTGTCAAGAACTGGAAACTTTTGGAAAACTTTGAACACATGAAACTTGTATTGCTGCTATGTTGAAGTTTGAGATGATTAAAACTGAAATGAAGCTACAATTGTTCTTGATCTACTATCTTATCTTTTAAATCCTGAAGTTTTGCTTTATGGTTTGATATGCAAATCCTAACTCTACTCAAGTTGAAGATTGACATTGTTTGAACCTATAACTTATTCAGGTTTAAATCTTCCTCTCAGCTTGAAGTTTTGATATTGTTTGAATTGGCATCATTCAATTTGTTTAACTCTCAGATTTTGAGATGTAAAAAAAAAATGTAGCCTGACTCCTCTTTCTAATTTATATTATCTAATTTTTTTTAAAGAATAAGTATGCCACTTGTATCTCCAATACCACACTTGTATTTTGCATGTTATCTATCTTACAAATGTTTTAAAAGCTTTTATGTTTGTATCTACAATGTTTTATAACCTTGTTTTAATGTTATGTATTTTATATGTACAACTAAAATTATTTGCTAAAGGGTTTTTTTATGGCTTTGTTTTTTTTTTATGAAAACAGTAAAAGAGATAGAAGAAAGTAGGTGAGTGTTCATATAGATTAAATTAAAATTTATTAAAATATAAAAGAAAATAATTTAAATGGTTGACACTTGTTCTCTTGGTTGCTAATTTGTTTACACATATGCATAAATTTGTACAAATGTTCTTAACATATATTATAATGCTTACAAGTGTTAAACTTGTCTCTTTTATTAACTTATATATATAGGTGATATTTACATGTTATATAATGTATTTATCTTTGTAATTTAAGCCTAAAATTTTATATAAAGATATACATATGTGAATTCATGTAAACATTCATAAATAACTTATGCTTAAGAATTAATTTTAACTCTAACATGTTTACAAACCAAATTTATCCCATGTTAGAATTTTAAAGGATTATGTGTATATATATTGGAAATGGAGAAAATATTGTTTTGAACTTAATAAAGTGTTTTCAATTTTAAATATTTTATAAAGGAGATTATCTCATTTATTTATTTAATCTATAAATTAATATTTTCAATTAGATAATTATTCAATTATCTAATGCCCGAAAAATCCGGGTTATCACACCATAGAAATCATTTCAAAATATTTTTATATATAGACCATGGTGTTTGTATATAATTTTCTATCCTTTGGTCAAGTGATACAGATATCTATCATTTCAATCCATAATTTAAATATATACGGGTATATATCATTTCAACCCACAATCCCTAATTCAATTCAATGAAAATCACTTGGTTCTATCATTTCAACCCATAACGATTTTCTCCTATCCTATAGATCGTTCGGGTATGTATCATTTCAACCCATAGTAAATTCTATACTAACAAGGAACATGCAAAGTGATAATAGATATGATAATAATATAACAGGCATGTATCATCGATATAAATAACAGATAATGGTGTCAGATGTCACAGGTGAACAGACATAGATAATGGCATATATATAGCAATGTAAATAACTAACAACAACATATTTCAATTTTCGTTGCAATTGAAATTAAATTTAATAAATATAAGGACATTAATCATGAGTGATTGCTCGCCTTTCGAGGCTAAGATGCACGAGACTGAGATGAGTTACGAATCCAAAGTATGGCATGATGGACACAAGCACGACAGACAAGGCTGATAATCAAGAATTGATGAACTGAATCAGAATCAGTTTGATATATACAGAAATATTTGTTATTTAAAAAAATCAATATTTAATTTAAAACAAATATCAAAAAACATATATAAAAAATCATATTCAAATTCCAAATGCATCTAAAGATATATAGTTGAAAACAAACCTATCCATACTTACACGTAAGCTAACAAGTGTGTGTGTGTGTAACATTTTAGTATATGTGTGTAGACCAAAATGTACGACATATATATATAATCAGCTCCCTATAAACTAATATATGTATATATAGATAATATAAAACTAAACTCATATGTAACTTACGTCATATAAACTATTATATAGATCCAATGTATAACTTTATATACATAAAAAGAATGCATATACCACGGAAATCAAAATTTATAAAATCAGAAACATATTATACTCACGTGCATACTTTCATACATAACATATTTAAAATCAACATTTAATGTACACCATCAACATATTTTATTGTAATAGCCATATGACTCAGCAGAACAAGACATATATACACCCAATATTACTTTATATATGCTAATAAAGTATACGTTCAATGTTATTTTACAGTAGTTTATATAAACACAATATATAGACCACGGCATGACATAAACATAAACAACTGTTTTGTATATATACTTAGACAAATAACATACTTTATATAAATTATACTTGTATATATGCTGACGCCCAAAATAACATATAAACCATAATAAACTATATGTACAATACTGTAACCATATATATACGCGTGGCAAAACATATTTGATGCTTCCAAATTAAAATATACACTTGAGTAAACATATATAGTTATACTTCCACAAACTATCATCATTTAAATCAATGTTAATAACAAATATAGATACTGCTTTGCCCACGTTTCACATATATATACATATGGTTAAAGCTTACTTACTATACACATTTTATACCATACTCAATACACACACACACACACACACACACACACACACACACACACACACACACTCTTAAACAAATATATATAATAAAATAACACTTACATAAATTTTATATATATACGAACTTATATATAAACATGTTCACAAATCATCATATATATAAGCAACTGTAATATATATAAACTTATATATATAAAAGAACGTATATATCTATACCTCACAAAGGGTGCTCTGCCGACCAACGGTAATTGATTGCAAGGCTGAGTGGAAAGATATGGTCGGAGCTCGAGCAAACAGGTGGAAGGGCTTCGGCCGTTGCTTGTCGAAAAAGAGCTGTTGCTCGATGGAGGAAATAAGTGGGAAGTGGTCACGGTTATTCACGTGTTAGCTAGGTGGCGGAGGTGCTATTCAATGAAGTGCGGTGACGTAAAGGTTTGCATGCACAATTGAAGAATGGAATTACAAGAGGACGAGAAAAATAAAAAAAATGGAAGAGACCAGGTATCATATGAAGTGACCTGGAAGGAATGAAAAGCTTCAGCTAAATAAATGACTCCACGCCTCTTTTTTATTTTTATTTTTCAGTGAAGAAGGAGGCAGCCATGCTAGATGAAGAAGAAAGACAGATGGGTTTTTTGGAAATAATAGGAACGGAAAGGAAGTTGCATAGTGAAGCCACGAACATGTTTTAATATAAACTCATCTTATTTTGTTTACGAATTTGGATCGAAAAATATTAATTGAAAAGGTAGAACTACAAAAGTCAAAACGTTAAATTCAGGAGAATTTTTACGAAGTGGCTATTTAATTGGAACTATGGAATATGAAACAAGGTAAGAAACCAAAAGACTCGAATTTGTTACCGATATGGTTACCATTTACATGGATTCCGCTGTGTACCGGATTCCTAAACACAGAGTTGAGTATACCGCAGAGATCAGCACGACGAGATGATCAAAACGGTATACAAATATTAGTGGTACAATCATCCTATCAAAAATCGATAATCGGTAACAAAAATGCTGCTATTTCGACGAAAATAAGATCGACGGAGCAATAAGAGTCGAAACTTGAAGAAACGAAATATGACGTCTTGCTCAGAAAATAATTCACAAATTTTCTATGTAAAATATTTAGTTTTGGAAAACATTTTATTACCATCGATTTTTAACCGATTGGAATTAAAATAGAATTATACAGAAAAATAAACTTCCATATTTTCTGATGAAAATTCACCAATTGCTATATTTAACTAGACGCATTCCAAATATCAAATTTTTGTTTCAAATTTTTATTATTTACAATTTCTCAAAATTTCAATTACATACGTTAATAAAACAAATAAAAATTATTAAAAAATTCCGGGTCGTTACAATCGTGCATATATACATCAACCACGACCATCAATTTCCGTTGTCGAAAATCTCCATCAGTCACCTACCACCCCCGCGATCCACCTGAACCCCCAGTCTTCATAACATAGCCCACATGCGAAAATCGAAAGAAACCCAACCCCAGTAATTCGACCTACCACTTCTACCCCGTTGTCCCATCGCTACCGACCACCGGCCAGCGCACCACTCCACCAGCAGCTTTGCCACTCATTTTCCCAACTATCCCCCATACCGAACCCTCATCTCCCTTAACTATTGCCGCTATCGCCGATTACCTGAACCCGAGAAATTTCGACGCTCCAACCCTAAATTATCGATGCTCGGTCGCCATGACTTAATAACCTTCGTGCCATTTTTCTCACACTACTCCACCTCCGAGCTATCTCCTGACCCAACGGCGACCTCCCACCTAGCTTGACCCACCGTAATTTGGCCAAGTCCACAAATCATTCTGTGATATCCCGGAAATTTGGGCAATATAAATTTAATAATCTGTGTTTTAAATTTAATTTAACTTGATAATTTTAATAACAAATTTGGAATTTGATTTAATAATCATGTTTTAATAAATATTTAAATGGAAAGATTTTATTCTTTTAAATAAATAAATTGTTTTCTGTTTATAATATATATATTTGTATGTATTGTAGATTGATAAATTTTGATTTTTGAATTTAGTAAAGGAAGTGATTTTCTAATTCTAATTTATTTTTAGTAAATGAATTAATTTTCTAGCTTTAATTCACATTTGGTGAATTGGAAGATTTGATTTAAACTTAACATTTAACTTTTCAAGACAATTAGTAAATAATTATATGGTTTATATTAAAGGAAATTCTTATCTGTTTAAATTTATATTTTTAGTTAACTTAAATATGAAGTTAAATTTGATTAACATCAAAGCTTTGTTTTATTTTCTTTTTAAAGTATTACTTGAAATTTGATAAGAAGTTTAAAATACAAATTACATATGTCTTAATTTATTAAGTAATAAAAGTAATTTATAATCTCTTTTATAAATTTATTTAGAATTGCTTAATTTGTTATTTTTAAATAAAAATTATAATGCTTAAGTTCTTATGAACATAAATAGTTTTTGTAAGGGATAAAATTTGTTGTTTTTAATTTTAATAGAATTTTATATGCATTTATATGTAACTTGATTTATTAAA
Organism: Allium cepa; assembly: GCA_030765085.1. NCBI lineage: Eukaryota > Viridiplantae > Streptophyta > Magnoliopsida > Asparagales > Amaryllidaceae > Allium > Allium cepa. The sequence continues at coordinate 943,017,676 of CM060941.1, forward strand.
ATTTGATTTGATAAATTTATTTAAAATATGAATTTAATATATTGTATTCAAGAGAATAAACACTTAAAATATTTGAATAAGATTTTATTCATAGTTGTTTGTCTCATTTCTTTTTAATAAATTAAAAAGAGGTAAATTCATGTGTATATACATAAGCATGATAAATTGAGGTTTTTAAAGTATTTATAAACAATTTTAAACTAAAATATTCTTAATACATGTGTTAATCTCCTAATACTTAAATTGACATGTGTAAACCATTAATGTGAGCAAGTGACAAATGTAGAAAATTAAAACAAGTGTCCTTTTAATTTTCTTTTCTTTTATTTTTTTAAAAATCAAAAATCTACTTGTATTAATATACTTCATTCCATTTCATTCACTTTTTGCAATTCCTCTTCAAAGCTTAAGAAAATATTCAGATCTGAAATCTGAAATCCACATTCATACTTAAGTTTAAACTCTTTGATCCTCTTCCACAAAACAGAAAATTTCTGTTCCTCTAAACCAAAACCTGAAGTGCAAATCATGTAAACCTGTAACTCTTCAATTCCAATCCCTGCAATCAAATTGCAACACTCAAAAATCTGCATGCAAGCAAAATCAAAGAAGCTATCTTCAAATTGCCTCAACCTGAAAACCCTTCTACAATTCAATTTTGCAATATTCAAAACTGCATGCAACAACACTTCATCAAGCCTGTAGTCCTCTTTGAAAACAACATTCAAATGCATTTTTTTCTCTGGAAGCTGCATGTGCTCACCTGGGAATAAGTATGCATATAGGTCAGGAAGCATTTCATCATTAAGGTTTAAAGCAAAAGCAAGATAAAGTTTTAAGGGCATCTGCAGTCTTTAAAAGGGCAATCTGAAGTTTTAAAGCAAAATTAAAAAATAAATCTGAAGCTCTTCATTTAATACTTGTGCTCTGCCCCTAAAACTCAGGTGAGTAACAAATTTTTATTTAATAAACATAAGTATAAGTAGTTGTTTGTTGCTCTGAAATGAATGCATGACTGAATATGGTAAGTTTTGGAATGTATGTATGTTTTTATGAATGCATGACTGAATATGGTGAAATTTTGGAATGTATGTATGTTTATATGAATGCATGTTTGCTGTGTCTTAAGTGTTTGGTCCTGAGACTAGAATGTAAGTTTAAATCCTGATCAAGTTTAAGATCTCATGTTTAAACATTTCTATAGTTAAGGTTTTAGACAGATTTGTAACAAGCTTTAAAAAATAATATAGGATGATGATAAACTGTGATGACACAGAATAGAAAAAATAATAATAAGAAACAGAGTAAATTTCTGAAATCATTATGTAAATGTTTCATATTTATCCGTTTAAGCTTAAAAACAAATTACTTGATCTTTATCTTGATTTTTAAAAACTATAATCTAAATTTTAGTTTGCAATCAATGAAGTATTTCTGGTTTAACCAGAAAATGCATTTTTGTTTAGTTCTGTCAATCTAGGGATAAGGAGCTACCTGAATTTCTTTTGTTGTTAGATTGATGTATATAGTTTTCAGGAAAAAACATAAATGATGGATTAAGGAAATTAGGCAAACCTGATTTGGGTTTAAAATTTTGAACCCTAGATTTTCTGTGTTCATGAGAACTGATCACTGTGATCAAATTAAGCAACCGAGTCCTTTCTAATTCGGGGAGAAGGTAGATGGGGTATGGAAGAGGTGACGGCCGGAGGAGCAGTCTCTCAGGTGATTGGAATTTGAGTATTGAAGAATTTCCAGGTTGCGACATTGTTTCAGTATTTTGAGCTCGAATGCTTAAAATTGATTTTGGGGTTTTTCAGTTTGCTTGTTGATCGGAATGGAGTTGAGGAATGGCCGTTGACTTGCATAGGGGGTTGCGATGGGTCGGAGAAGGTTGCCGTGGTGGTGCAGGTGCACAGTGGCAATGGCGTGTCAGTTGTTTGTTTTTGGGGAAGAAGGAGTTTGTATTCTCGGTTGTCTCGTATTTGCTCGAAGTTCAGGGTTGAATTGCTCGAAGTATTTGGTCTGGGGACTCGAAGTAATGAAGTCGTGGTCTCGGGTATAATTTGGTTACAGGGGATTGGGTTAAACCTGTTAGCACAGGTTTTATACAAACCTGATTTTTGTTTCAAATTTAAATGGATTTTAGGATGTAATGTTTATTCGAGTTACTCGAGTTGCTTGAGTCGGCTAGAATTAGTTATTGAGGTTTAGAAATTATTATGTTTCAAAATTTTAAATTTAAATTTGAAATATAAAGCTAAGATTTAAATTAAGTTTTAAATCTAATAGATTCAAGATGAATTGAATCTTAAAATTTGAAATGATTAAGTTTTAAATTCAAATATTCTTTAAAATAACTTTGAAAGAGTTATTGTTAAATGTTTTTTTAAAAGGAATTTGAATTTAAATTGGAAATTGAAATATGTAGTAATATTTAAATAAAGTTTAAATTTGATTTAAATCTAACTTTGAATCTTGGTTTAAAATGAATTTAAGTTTTATAAATTTAAGTGTTTAAAACAAATATGATTGATAATGTAAGAATTTAAATGGTTTTAATTTTAAAAGAAATTTGTTTAACTTTTATAAAAGTATTATTTTTAATTAAGGATTTTAAAATGATTTTAACTTGTTAAAGTTAATAATGATTTAATATTTTGTTTTTAATTTAATTATTAGGTAAATTAAATGAATAATTAATTTATTTAATAAATTAATGAAATTAATAATTACTTAAAGTAATTAAGAGTTAATCTTAAAGGTTTAGGATTAATTATTCTTTGAATAATTAACTTGTAATTAAGAATAATTTATTAAATAAAATTAGTTTTTAATTAATGATTAATAATTAATTAATCAAGTAATAATGGATTAATTAAGTTTTAATTAACATTTAATTATTTAATTAATTAGGGGTTAATTAATGGATTAATTAATGATTAATTAATTTGTAATAAATAATGATTAAAATAAGTTAATTACTTTGAAAAATAATTAATGAGTTATTAATAGTTAATGAAGGTCATTAACTGAGGATTATTTAATAATTAATTAATGTGGTTAATTTTAATTATTAATTAGATTAATTAATTTAAAGATAATCAATTGTGAGTTATTAAGTATAATTACTTATGGAAGTGATTAGGGAATTAATTACTTATTGTAATTAATTAAGTTAATTTGATTAGTTTAAGTTAATTAATTCATTTTAATTAATTTAAAATTAATCAATGGATGAGTTGTGAAAGATAATTACTTAAAGTAATTAAATAAAGAGGAATTACTTAGAGAAGTAATTAATGAGTAATTACTATATGTAATTAATTGAAGGTGATTGTTGATGAAAGTAGTTTGAGTATAATTACTTTGTAAATTAATCTAGAGATTAATTGGAAACAATTAATCAGGGGTAGATAATTATTAAATGGAGTTAATCAAGGGTGATTAACAGTTGTGATTTACATGAAGATTAATTACTTAAAGTAATCAATGAAATTGGAAAATGTAATTAGAAGATCATTAATTATTATAATTAATGATGTAATTAAGGTTGATTAATTAAGATTAATTCATCAATAATAAGTGACTAAAGATAATTAATTTAGACAATTAATTAAGGAAGTAATTAAAGGTTAATTACTGTATTTGGTTAAGTGTAATTAATCTGAGAAAATAAATAAATAAATAATTACTTGAATGTAATTAAGAGTTAATTAATCAGGGATGATTAATTAAAATGAATAATTGGATGATGATTAATTAATTGATTAATACTTTATCAATAGTGATATAAGCAAGGTTTATCTGATGAAGTGATTAATTTAATTTACTTTAAATTAATTTGAATGATGTAATTAATTTAATTCATTTTAAATTAATTATATTTTGGTGTGGATAATTATTGCTTATATGGTTGGTTAATGTTGTTTGCTTGAATGATTGAATCTCAGATATGAGATAAATTATGTTGAATGTTTTGGATGCATTGGTTGCATTGTGATGTTGATATAGATTATTCTTTTTGAATAATGATAATATGGTTTATCTGAGATGATGATAATGTTGATTATCTGTTGTGGATCTGTGATTTATCTATTTGTATGGATATAGATAATTGAATTGTTTTAACCTTTAAAACAACTTGGCCTTAAAAGACACGCTTTGGATTTCGATGAGACCGGGATCGGATTTGCTACACTACAGCGTGATAGGGGGTTCTCGCTTTGCGTTAGGTGGCGAACGGGAGACTCTTACCCCTACATGCCCCCGGGGATAGTATAAGGTCTTGCGGGGTTGGTTGCGACTCGAGAGGGTGGCCGTAAAAGCAAATTCGAGGTATCACTGTGAGCCACAGCGGGGCTGGGATGGTTGAAAAGCCTACCGGTCGTGAGCCGTTGCTGATGGTTGAAAAGCCTTGGTCGTCACAGGTGGTATCAGAGCGTTAGGTTGAGTGAATACCTAGGCTCTGGAGTGGCGTCTATCTTGAGAGAGCGTATTTGTAATTTTATTATATATATATATTTACTTCTACCTATTTGTTGGGTTACCTGTTCGGGTTTTCCAATATAGGAGATAAGGTAGATAAGGTAGTGGGTGTGTAACACAACTACTACTTTTGGTTGGAGTTTGAATGTTGAGGTTGGTAGTGATTCTATCGAGACTGTAGATCAAATACCGTCTCAAGTGAGTTTTCTTGGAGTATAGGATTTCATAGATCTCTGAAGGTAACCTGTAAAGGTTCGGAGTCTATCTTTGAATTGGATGAGTAGAGTTTGGATCTGTCGGTTGGGCAGAAGAGAATGATGGTATCTTGATATTTTAAGGAGTAGTAGCTGCGTGATGAGACGCAGTGACTATGGATGTTCTCGAAGATGTTTTCTTTGGAACAATGTAAAGAGGTGAGTCTGCTTCGAAGTTGTGACTGGATTTAGCAGGATGGTTTTGTCCGTCTGAAGCCGGAGTTTCTCGAAGAGCTTTGGATTAGGAAGTCTTTGGCGTCGGTGTCAGCAGTGCAGTTCGGAGTGTTCTGTGTGCCAGCAGAAAGTCTTTTGGTTAGCAGTTTTTCTGAAGATAGAATTCAGAAGTAGCAGAGAAGATTCCATTTTTACGATGGATTGGCCAGTTAAGCGTAAGCTGTTCTGAATTGGTAAAGAGAGAATAGATTTCTGTGGATTTTGGGCTAGTTGATCGCAAAAGTGACTTGCGATAGTATGAGTGTTCTCTTGAGCTATGGGAAGTTTGTCCCTATTTGGAGGCTGAGTTTTCTTTTAGACTGGATTCTAGGAGTAGTACCGAAGGTTTAGTGAAGTAGCTTTGGTTCAGATAGGGCATCTGAATTTTCTTTTATGGATCTATTAAACCATATTTCTGTGGTGTGTTATCCAGTTTGTGCTCGAGTTTTTCTTCTGCTTCAAATCAGAGTTGCGCAGCGGAAGCAGATAGGAAGTGCTTTTGTTTTATCTTTTCCGGATAATAGAAGTAAGTTGATCCTCTGATGTTTGTGGAGTATAGTTGGAGTTTTTGGTTTGGAATTGATCTTGAGGAGATCATTTGGTTGGATTGTTTTGGTCCAGTTTGTTTTTAGAGACATCAGCGAAGATTGAGCTGATCAGGAGAGTTGAGGTAGCCCAGGATCGTCAAAAGTGTTTTTGGATGGGTGACGAAGGAATTTGGATTCTGGAGTCGGAGATTTGATTTTTGGTAAGTTTTTCTCCGATCTGAGGAGCTATAAGATTGAGTAAGACTGGGTAAGTCAGCTTTGAGGTTTTTGGATTCTTTTCTGTGTTCTTGTGAGAATTGGCGTTTAGTTTTCAGGATTGAATTGCCAGTTTGGATAACTAGAATTTGATGTGTTTCACGTATCTCTGAGGGAGTACGTGTATGGTTTAATTCTGGTTGTGAAACCAGCAGTTCAGGAGGATGTGATTGTAAAGTCAGACTCGTCTGTAGTCTGATATATATTGTTTTGTTGGTAGATAGAGTTGGATAGGAGCTCTATAGCTAAATAGTATTGATTGTTTAGATTCTATAGAGCGAGTATTCCGATATATATACCGGGGAAACTCGTGAAAATTTTATCCAGTTTTCTGGATAATTAGATTTGTTTTGCTTGATTGGTTGCTATGGTTGTTAGCATATGTTTGATAATATATGCTTGTGTTTTAAAATAAAATCTTAAGATGGATTATTAAATTATCTTTGTTTTAAATTTCGGAGACGAAATTCTTTTAAGGGGGGAGGAATGTGATATCCCGGAAATTTGGGCAATATAAATTTAATAATCTGTGTTTTAAATTTAATTTAACTTGATAATTTTAATAACAAATTTGGAATTTGATTTAATAATCATGTTTTAATAAATATTTAAATGGAAAGATTTTATTCTTTTAAATAAATAAATTGTTTTCTGTTTATAATATATATATTTGTATGTATTGTAGATTGATAAATTTTGATTTTTGAATTTAGTAAAGGAAGTGATTTTCTAATTCTAATTTATTTTTAGTAAATGAATTAATTTTCTAGCTTTAATTCACATTTGGTGAATTGGAAGATTTGATTTAAACTTAACATTTAACTTTTCAAGACAATTAGTAAATAATTATATGGTTTATATTAAAGGAAATTCTTATCTGTTTAAATTTATATTTTTAGTTAACTTAAATATGAAGTTAAATTTGATTAACATCAAAGCTTTGTTTTATTTTCTTTTTAAAGTATTACTTGAAATTTGATAAGAAGTTTAAAATACAAATTACATATGTCTTAATTTATTAAGTAATAAAAGTAATTTATAATCTCTTTTATAAATTTATTTAGAATTGCTTAATTTGTTATTTTTAAATAAAAATTATAATGCTTAAGTTCTTATGAACATAAATAGTTTTTGTAAGGGATAAAATTTGTTGTTTTTAATTTTAATAGAATTTTATATGCATTTATATGTAACTTGATTTATTAAAATTTGATTTGATAAATTTATTTAAAATATGAATTTAATATATTGTATTCAAGAGAATAAACACTTAAAATATTTGAATAAGATTTTATTCATAGTTGTTTGTCTCATTTCTTTTTAATAAATTAAAAAGAGGTAAATTCATGTGTATATACATAAGCATGATAAATTGAGGTTTTTAAAGTATTTATAAACAATTTTAAACTAAAATATTCTTAATACATGTGTTAATCTCCTAATACTTAAATTGACATGTGTAAACCATTAATGTGAGCAAGTGACAAATGTAGAAAATTAAAACAAGTGTCCTTTTAATTTTCTTTTCTTTTATTTTTTTAAAAATCAAAAATCTACTTGTATTAATATACTTCATTCCATTTCATTCACTTTTTGCAATTCCTCTTCAAAGCTTAAGAAAATATTCAGATCTGAAATCTGAAATCCACATTCATACTTAAGTTTAAACTCTTTGATCCTCTTCCACAAAACAGAAAATTTCTGTTCCTCTAAACCAAAACCTGAAGTGCAAATCATGTAAACCTGTAACTCTTCAATTCCAATCCCTGCAATCAAATTGCAACACTCAAAAATCTGCATGCAAGCAAAATCAAAGAAGCTATCTTCAAATTGCCTCAACCTGAAAACCCTTCTGCAATTCAATTTTGCAATATTCAAAACTGCATGCAACAACACTTCATCAAGCCTGTAGTCCTCTTTGAAAACAACATTCAAATGCATTTTTTTCTCTGGAAGCTGCATGTGCTCACCTGGGAATAAGTATGCATATAGGTCAGGAAGCATTTCATCATTAAGGTTTAAAGCAAAAGCAAGATAAAGTTTTAAGGGCATCTGCAGTCTTTAAAAGGGCAATCTGAAGTTTTAAAGCAAAATTAAAAAATAAATCTGAAGCTCTTCATTTAATACTTGTGCTCTGCCCCTAAAACTCAGGTGAGTAACAAATTTTTATTTAATAAACATAAGTATAAGTAGTTGTTTGTTGCTCTGAAATGAATGCATGACTGAATATGGTAAGTTTTGGAATGTATGTATGTTTTTATGAATGCATGACTGAATATGGTGAAATTTTGGAATGTATGTATGTTTATATGAATGCATGTTTGCTGTGTCTTAAGTGTTTGGTCCTGAGACTAGAATGTAAGTTTAAATCCTGATCAAGTTTAAGATCTCATGTTTAAACATTTCTATAGTTAAGGTTTTAGACAGATTTGTAACAAGCTTTAAAAAATAATATAGGATGATGATAAACTATGATGACACAGAATAGAAAAAATAATAATAAGAAACAGAGTAAATTTCTGAAATCATTATGTAAATGTTTCATATTTATCCGTTTAAGCTTAAAAACAAATTACTTGATCTTTAACTTGATTTTTAAAAACTATAATCTAAATTTTAGTTTGCAATCAATGAAGTATTTCTGGTTTAACCAGAAAATGCATTTTTGTTTAGTTCTGTCAATCTAGGGATAAGGAGCTACCTGAATTTCTTTTGTTGTTGGATTGATGTATATAGTTTTCAGGAAAAAACATAAATGATGGATTAAGGAAATTAGGCAAACCTGATTTGGGTTTAAAATTTTGAACCCTAGATTTTCTGTGTTCATGAGAACTGATCACTGTGATCAAATTAAGCAACCGAGTCCTTTCTAATTCGGGGAGAAGGTAGATGGGGTATGGAAGAGGTGACGGCCGGAGGAGCAGTCTCTCAGGTGATTGGAATTTGAGTATTGAAGAATTTCCAGGTTGCGACATTGTTTCAGTATTTTGAGCTCGAATGCTTAAAATTGATTTTGGGATTTTTCAGTTTGCTTGTTGATCGGAATGGAGTTGAGGAATGGCCGTTGACTTGCATAGGGGGTTGCGATGGGTCGGAGAAGGTTGCCGTGGTGGTGCAGGTGCACAGTGGCAATGGCGTGTCAGTTGTTTGTTTTTGGGGAAGAAGGAGTTTGTATTCTCGGTTGTCTCGTATTTGCTCGAAGTTCAGGGTTGAATTGCTCGAAGTATTTGGTCTGGGGACTCGAAGTAATGAAGTCGTGGTCTCGGGTATAATTTGGTTACAGGGGATTGGGTTAAACCTGTTAGCACAGGTTTTATACAAACCTGATTTTTGTTTCAAATTTAAATGGATTTTAGGATGTAATGTTTATTCGAGTTACTCGAGTTGCTTGAGTCGGCTAGAATTAGTTATTGAGGTTTAGAAATTATTATGTTTCAAAATTTTAAATTTAAATTTGAAATATAAAGCTAAGATTTAAATTAAGTTTTAAATCTAATAGATTCAAGATGAATTGAATCTTAAAATTTGAAATGATTAAGTTTTAAATTCAAATATTCTTTAAAATAACTTTGAAAGAGTTATTGTTAAATGTTTTTTTAAAAGGAATTTGAATTTAAATTGGAAATTGAAATATGTAGTAATATTTAAATAAAGTTTAAATTTGATTTAAATCTAACTTTGAATCTTGGTTTAAAATGAATTTAAGTTTTATAAATTTAAGTGTTTAAAACAAATATGATTGATAATGTAAGAATTTAAATGGTTTTAATTTTAAAAGAAATTTGTTTAACTTTTATAAAAGTATTATTTTTAATTAAGGATTTTAAAATGATTTTAACTTGTTAAAGTTAATAATGATTTAATATTTTGTTTTTAATTTAATTATTAGGTAAATTAAATGAATAATTAATTTATTTAATAAATTAATGAAATTAATAATTACTTAAAGTAATTAAGAGTTAATCTTAAAGGTTTAGGATTAATTATTCTTTGAATAATTAACTTGTAATTAAGAATAATTTATTAAATAAAATTAGTTTTTAATTAATGATTAATAATTAATTAATCAAGTAATAATGGATTAATTAAGTTTTAATTAACATTTAATTATTTAATTAATTAGGGGTTAATTAATGGATTAATTAATGATTAATTAATTTGTAATAAATAATGATTAAAATAAGTTAATTACTTTGAAAAATAATTAATGAGTTATTAATAGTTAATGAAGGTCATTAACTGAGGATTATTTAATAATTAATTAATGTGGTTAATTTTAATTATTAATTAGATTAATTAATTTAAAGATAATCAATTGTGAGTTATTAAGTATAATTACTTATGGAAGTGATTAGGGAATTAATTACTTATTGTAATTAATTAAGTTAATTTGATTAGTTTAAGTTAATTAATTCATTTTAATTAATTTAAAATTAATCAATGGATGAGTTGTGAAAGATAATTACTTAAAGTAATTAAATAAAGAGGAATTACTTAGAGAAGTAATTAATGAGTAATTACTATATGTAATTAATTGAAGGTGATTGTTGATGAAAGTAGTTTGAGTATAATTACTTTGTAAATTAATCTAGAGATTAATTGGAAACAATTAATCAGGGGTAGATAATTATTAAATGGAGTTAATCAAGGGTGATTAACAGTTGTGATTTACATGAAGATTAATTACTTAAAGTAATCAATGAAATTGGAAAATGTAATTAGAAGATCATTAATTATTATAATTAATGATGTAATTAAGGTTGATTAATTAAGATTAATTAATCAATAATAAGTGACTAAAGATAATTAATTTAGACAATTAATTAAGGAAGTAATTAAAGGTTAATTACTGTATTTGGTTAAGTGTAATTAATTTGAGAAAATAAATAAATAAATAATTACTTGAATGTAATTAAGAGTTAATTAATCAGGGATGATTAATTAAAATGAATAATTGGATGATGATTAATTAATTGATTAATACTTTATCAATAGTGATATAAGCAAGGTTTATCTGATGAAGTGATTAATTTAATTTACTTTAAATTAATTTGAATGATGTAATTAATTTAATTCATTTTAAATTAATTATATTTTGGTGTGGATAATTATTGCTTATATGGTTGGTTAATGTTGTTTGCTTGAATGATTGAATCTCAGATATGAGATAAATTATGTTGAATGTTTTGGATGCATTGGTTGCATTGTGATGTTGATATAGATTATTCTTTTTGAATAATGATAATATGGTTTATCTGAGATGATGATAATGTTGATTATCTGTTGTGGATCTGTGATTTATCTATTTGTATGGATATAGATAATTGAATTGTTTTAACCTTTAAAACAACTTGGCCTTAAAAGACACGCTTTGGATTTCGATGAGACCGGGAACGGGTTTCCATATTTGGATATCCGAAAACCACATCGTTTCCAAATAACGTTAGGTCGTGAATCCAAGTGGAGCAAGTGAAGACTCGAGGTGTAAGGGCTATACGTCAGTATAACTCTGTGGGTGATTCCGTAATGAGTTGACGGAATAGCACTTATAGATTCGAGATGGTGAATCAGAGTGCAAGGGTTATCGTCGTTAACTCTGAGGGTGATTCCAAAATGAGTGTAACGAGATAATGCCTTCGGTTTCGTTCGAACCCGGAACGAACTTGTATGGATTGAATGCTTTCAGAACATCGTCAGGTGGACGATGAGCATTCTAAGAGATGTGTCCTCTAAAGGTAATCGTAACCTCAAGCCTCATCGACCGGGAATGGCTAAAACAGGGGAGGTGCAGCAAGGCTTCGTGGGTCGCACCCACTGGAGAGCAAGATTGATCCCTGTCTAGAGGTCCCTTTTCATTTCGGATGTGTGGGCAGTTGGATGTACACCAACTGCGGGGTTGTCTTGTTCGGGACTGTCCAGTAAGGGATGGTTCCGGCCTTGTGTTGCAGGGGAGTTAGGGTGGCTCCTCGGTACGTTGATCTAGGCCACGTACTGTGACGGGCGGTACCCCAGTAGCCCGGCCATTGTATGGAATCCACAATCCAATAAGTGCCAACGGTTTTGATTGTATTACCCACTTTTTGGCTAGTAGCTGGAATTTAATCATGTAACAATTTCGGCTATTTCTTATTTATTTGAAAACCCTAGACACTATTATAATATCACTGGATTTCCTATCAAATGTTTTGGTTAGCGTAAGGTAAAAACTTTTCCATGTTTATGTGTGGGAAGTCTTACGTGATACCTTTCTTTTCAAAAGGTTTTTGAAAGTTAAGCAACTTTAACCTGTTACTCACACCGGACCCATGTCTGACCCGGAGTTTATTTTTGTTTTTCATAAACTCTTGGGTACTCAAATTTTTACGAGTAGCCAAGGGATTCAGGTTAGCTTTGACGAATTATGGAGGAGCAATGGAGCAGGAGGCTTCTGCGTTAGAGATATAGTATTCCGCTGTGTGATCTGTGTTTTGCCTCTGAGTTGTATTATGTTGTAAATACTAGACAGGTGTTTATAACTGTCTAGTATGTGTTGTATATCTGTGTACTCTGATAGTGGTTGTAAACTATGTAAATACTTATGTTATTAATATAATTTATTCGTTCCGCTGTTGAGATTCTAGTGTTGTTTGCTTCTTTCTTTTCTTTCTTCCTTCTTCTATCCCTTTCTTTCTAATTGATGATGCGACTTTTTCTAGGGAGAAAAAGTCGGGTCGTCACACATTCATCCCACATCATTATATTAAATACATAACTAAAAATCAAGGTGAAGCTATCAAAATTCATCATTTTTCAAATCGATTCCATTCATGTAGGAGTGAATCAACATGATCGAATTTCCTCAGATTATTTACTTATTTACAGTAAATCCCTTTTCATGCATTTCTTCTTGATAGTATTTTATGTAATCATTTTTAAAAGTAATTACACTCACATGCAAACAGAAACCTTTCAGACATTTTGGCCTAAAACTAACTAAAGGACGAGATATCGATTTTTGATGAGTTGAACATACCAGGGAAGACTAAACAAAGGCAACAAACATGTATAGGATTTCATATTTCTATATACAAGCATATACACTTAATTTCTATGCAACAACACACTCCAAATATTATATCTATTTTTATCATTAAACCCAAATCATGAATTGATAAAATGATATAATTTTATCAATTGAAGTGTACTCATTGTAAAATTTTTGAACAGAGCAACTCGGTTCTGTGTTTGAAAAACTGCACTTGATTTATTAGTCTACTCTAGTCTTCTTTATTTAAGTTAAATTCTGCTTTGCTATGCTTGTTCAGTTGTAAGCTTGGTGAAGTTTGTTTGGTTTCCTCTCTTTTTGTTTTTTCAGATTTTGTTTGAAAGGAAATAAAATTGAAAGAAAGAAGAAGAGATATGTATATAAAAACAAGCTGCCTGTATACAACCTTGGTTCTTTCTCTTTAAATCATTTTTTATCTTTTTATAAAGAAGTCAATTTAAAAGGTCAATTTGACACTTGTATACATAGGTCTCCTTCTAGCTCACAAATGTCCATATGCATATATTCTATATGATTTATGTTTTATACTTTATTTACAATATATATGTGGCTCAAAAGGTTTAATATCATAAAACCTTTTTATTTATTCTTATCTTAATTTTAAACTTAAGTTATTAATATTTTAATCAATAAGCACACAAATATATTTATAGTGTTTAAAATGTAGAGGTTAATTTTATATAAATTTTGAGAAATTTACATTGAATTCAAATCATAGTTACTGTTTACAATATATATATTTATAAGAACGATAGTAAATAGAAAGTATATTTTATTTATTTGAAAAGATAAGTTTGAAAATTTAAATATTATACTTAGATTAAATTTTGCCAAATATTTAATTAATTAATAATCATATTAGAAGTATGCGGATAAGGGTGTACATATCTATTTATATACTTATGGATATTCTATTCTTGAATTTAAATGGTGAAATATATTATCTATTTATTTACTACAAGATTTAACATTTCTAGAGATTTATAATTCAACATTTTTTATGGTTTCAAATCAATTTACATTTGTTCAAATATTTTCATTATCAAAAATTTATTTATCCAACTAATAGAATTAACGTTTCAATGATTTAAAACAGTAAATTACGCCATTAGCAGACGATAAAAATCCAGGTCATCACAGAAAGCATGCCTGAAGATGATGTTCCCTGTGCTTCCAATATCCGCTAAGATCATTATTACCACGTAAAGCCTAATTTGTGAAGTTATCATCAATAGATAATTATGTGGGTGACGGACCCCTCTCAACTTCTTTGGAGTTATTGTTAAATTGGGTGTCTAAAGTTGATAATTATGATTTTTGATTGGTGGCTCCTTTTGAATAGAAAAGACTCCTCTTTCCTCCCTTGTGTATCTACCTTAGCTCCTTTGTTGCTTCCGTTAAGATGGAGACCTCCATGGATTACATCAATGCGGTTGATCGGAGGAATAATGTCCGGTTGAGGATCATTTTCTATGAAATTTGTAGTGTTGCTTGGGAGCCTCGATTATTCCCTTCAGAACTAGAGGACTTTTAATTCTCTTCAACAAACTCCTTTAAATATCCAGATCTAATCATATTCTAGATTACTCTGGCAAGAACATTACACTTGTCAGCTTTATGCCCATTCGCCTTATGGTAAGGGAAGTAACCTCCCCTTTGCTTTGATTTTGGATTGTTTCTTACCTTGTAGGAAATAGGAAAGTTCCCTCCATCTTTAGCCATAGAAAAATATTAGGAAATAGGTTTATTCGAAGACACATAGTTAGATTTAGGAAATTCCTCATATCTTCCTCTTTTATTACTATCCCATCTTGGCTTTTTGTTTGCGGTGATTATAGCTACATTTTCCTCCTTTCTTCTTCGATTGAGATTTCTTATTAGCATAGTACATTTCATCCATGCGGGTAAACTTATGAGCCTGAAAACGAAAATCTTGAAGATCCATACACCCATGGATGTAGTGCTCTATTCAAAAAAGGGTCCATTCAATAAATCCTGAGGGCGCTGCCCATTAGTTTTTCTTTATCAATATTGTTTCCGCCTTTAGTGCCTCATTATTGAACCTATTCAAATATCACCAAGCAATTCACTGGCCTTTGGTTGACATTTGCCAGCACACTAGAGTTAATAGTTTGATCTATGCATATGTGGAATTATGCTGAAAAATCATAAGAAACACGTTTCCAAGAGGAAAAGATTTTCTCTCGTGTCTGTACCAAAATTTTCCCCGAAACAAACCTAATTTGGACCCAATAAAAGCCTATCGAACCTTAAGCATGTCTTATGGCGAGTTGTCAAGTTGATAAAATTAAACAATACATAATACACATAGCTATCTATCTATACTTTAAGAATCTCACAGCAGAATAGATAAAATATAATATTAGAAACAAGTACCAGTTTCATAAAAGAAAACCATTTTAGAACCATAATATGTTAATTATTACAACATGTCTACACAAGATCTCCAATGTACACTCTTCCAGAATAACATAACTATCTAAACTGGTTACAAATAAAAATATCTAAAAGGGATAAATAGATAGATAACTGCCATAAGTCTTCATCACCACCTTCGTCTCCTAAATCAGCATTGCCTCCTCTAACGTTTATTTTGTAATGTGGAGTGGGACAGAACATTAAATGTTTGGTGAAATAAAAATCTCAAGCTTTACCATAATTGTACTTGGGCAATATCATTTACATAAGAAATATGTTTTACGTATCTAAAACTATACTATACTAATAACTTGAACTATAAACCCAAAGGCCTTTCTAGTCTAATTCCAAAATTCCAATGTAACTAACCTCAGTGATGCAAGAGAAAGCACCCAAACCAATAAATAATTTTTATTAGGGATTAGGTAGACTTGAACCATTTAATACCTCTAAATTAGGCAGGTCCTTGTCATTTAATACCTAACACATTTCCAAATTATAACACAACTATCATTAAGGATGTGAGAGGGAGAACCTCCTGTGGGATCGATTTCACCCTAGAGGGGGTGGGAGAATAGGGTGATGGTATTAATTATAAAAATTAATTGCGGAAGCTTATAAAATGATTTCAACACAGAACACAGAATAATAGCAGCACAGAAAAATAGCAGAATAAAATGCAGAAATAGAACCACACAGAATTTACCCAGCTTTGGCAAAACTCTGCCTACGTTATGCCCTCAAAGTTTCTACTATAAATTAGATAGTCAGGCGCTTACACACGTAAACTCGCGACACCCGCTATCGACTAAACCTAACTCTACGCTCAAACCCTGCCACAACTCAGCCACTGAGTTGCGAAATCTCAAACTACGCCACGTAGTTTGTCCCCTAGTCACACGACTAGTAAATACAACGGTTTAAAATTTAAAAATAAATTTAAAAAGCAATTTAAAAATAAAAGACAAAAACCCTAATTAAAAAATTAATAAGCCCTTAAAATAAAGCCGGCTCCCTTTTGATAATTCGGCCCGATCCTCTTTTATATGCTTCGTTCGTTTTTGTGAATATGGCTGTGACGACCTGGAATTTTTTTTACAATTTAAATTGGGATAGCAATTGATTTTAAAATATTTAAAAGTTAATTTTAACTTGAATTCAAGATATCAATACTTACTTGATAATGAAATCAATGAATTGTATAGTTTAAATATTGAATTTTAATAATTGAAACTTTGTAAATTGTTGAATCTGGAATTTCTAAGCCTTTTTAAATAATTTGAAGACTCATGAAATTTATAATGATAATACTGGAGATAATAGAAGGATTGAAAATTTAATTTAAAGGAATTTTTCAATTTTAAATATATCGTTCAAATTGAATTTCAAATAGCCTTTCGAGGCACAGTCTCGGAATTCGACGAAACCAGTTCCATTGGATCCGTAATAGTTAGTTATTATCGGATTTCAATTTTCGTAGCAATCGGAGTTGTCATTTGACACTGGCAACTCAAAACGCTTAGAACTATTTTGACCGATTTAATTTAGAATTGATCGTTTTCTTCCGTAACTCGCGTATATGATCGAATTAGCTTTCGAAACACGTTCTATGGTGCTCGGAACGCGGGTAAAACCTTATAATCACCTAGCAGCACCCCTCAAGAGGAGTTCAAAATTTTAATTGGCGATTAGCAAGACGTTTGGAAGTTTTATATTATAAAATTTAAAATAAATTAGCAAGAATATTGTCAACAACATAAGATATTTTATTCAGGAGTTCTCAAGACGCTTCTCTATTTTATTTATTTTATCCCCGTCTCTCCTCCAGCCTTCAAGCGATGTCGATTTTGTTTTTTTTTTTAAAAAAATTAGTAACAAAATAGAAATAAAATAAACAAAAATGGCCGCAGCCTTCAGATCCCCAAACTGAGTTCCAAATTCACGAAAAGGGGGAGGCGACGTCGATCGAATAATCGATCAAGGCAATGGCATGGTTTCATGTTTTGCTAGGACTTTTGAGGCACGGAGGCACGAATTCAGGAGCTCGCATAGCCTACTCGAGCACGGTGAACCCGAAGACGAAGGCAAGTGGATCGTGTCAATATGGGAAGGTGCGCTCATGGATTTGGCAGGGCGATGTCGCACTGTAGCCGCAGGAGGCGACCTGGTCGCGACAGAGGGGGGTGCATCAAGCATGTCGTGTTTGAGTGGGATAGGAAGAGAACGTGAAGAGAAGGTCGTTGGCGGTGGCGTCCAGGGGTGTAGTGGTGGCTCGCACGAGGAGGGGCAGCGACTTCGATGTCGCGTCGGTCAACGGTTCCATGTCGCGGCTATGGCGAGTTGGGTTAGGGAAGGCGTGGGATTGGAAAGGGGCGGTGCTCGATGTTTGATGTGGTGAAACAGCAATAGCAGGTGAGTTTTCTCGATTTATATATAAATATCCTCCTAGTTTAAATGCAGAAATATCAAGTAAACTAACTGTTTAAAACCCGTAGATTTTTAATGTTGTTGCTTAATATTTATTAATCTAAGTTGTATGTTTCATTTAAACTAGCAGGTAGATGCTTAAGTTAAATTCGAAATTTAGTTAATAGTGTGCTTAAAAAGAAATTAAGGAAATAAAGTATTTATCTTCAATTAGACTTAAAGATATTAGATTAATGATAATCAAATCCCGGATTTTAGAGCAAGAATTTAAAGTGATATAGTTAAGAAATTAATTAATTTATTTGACTTAATTTTTAATTAAATAGGGTTTGTGAAATTAAGATTATTTTATTAATCCGTTCTGTAATTAAAGAGAAACTAATTTTATTTATGGTTAAAAAATAATTAGTTATTAATTAAGGATTATAAGTTAATTAATTTTGATTGATTAATTTATAGGTAGAGATAAATTAACATAAGTAACTAGAGAATTCATTACTTAAATGATAATCATATAATGTAAGCAAATTAAAGGTGAGTAAAACTCACTCTGTTGGATCTTTTATTTATTTATTGAAATTCAAATGGTTGAAATTAAATAATTGGATGGATGGTTGAATTGTTTGGATGTGTATTGATGATCTAGTGATTTTAGATTTGGTTGTTTCTCGAGTTAATTGTAGTTTGACTCGAGATATTTGGATTTTAAATGGTTTTAAACTTAAATCGTTGATAAGAAAATGGTTCAGTTTAAAATCAATAAAGGTTTAAAGGTGGGGATTCATTAAATAGGTAGGATAACTTAAATGAGTAATTAATTTATTAAATTCATTAATAATCTGGGTTAATTAATTAAGTTTAAGTTAATTAGAATGATCATTAGCTGATTTGATAAGTAATGGCTTAATGGAATTAATAAAAATATAATTATTTGTGGAATAAATCAAGAGATTGATTAGTTAAGAAAATAAATCGATATAAGTAACTTATGAGAAATAAATTAATATAAGTAACTAAGGACTAGTAAAATTGATTATGGTTAATTAATTTGTGGAGTAATTAAACATTACTCATTAAATCCGTAAGAATAATTAATATGGTGAAATTAAATAAAGAGAATTACTTGAATGGAATTGGAAGATAATTAATCCAAAGTTGTTGATTAAGATGAATGGATATGGAGGAGTTGATTAATTAATTAATTGATTTGGGGTTAATTAATGAAAGAATCTAAGCTATTGGGAATTGAAACTCAATTTGAATCAACTGAATTGATTTATATGTGATTAAGCTTTGCTTATGGATGATGAATGGTATTGGATGTTTTGAATGAGTTGATATCTCTGATATGAAATGTTGAGTATTTCATTTGAATGTCTTGGGGTAAAATTTCATGATACTCGATATGGCCGGGATCGGATATTGGGAAGATACCCAAAACCACTACGGGTTAAAGATAGATTGATGTGTGAATCAATAGGCTGGAATGAAATGATTTAAGTGAATCGGATTATTTTACCTATGTTTGGTACTTAGAAAGTGATGTGAGGAATAAGTGTTGTCTATAACAAATTGTGAGTTTACTAAATTGATATAAGTTACCCGGGTTTGTATAAGTTGTTTGCTGTGGTATTCCATGTTAGTTGAGTTTACTCACGCTGGTTTCCAGTCTGACCCGGGTGTTACTTTGGTGTAATTCTCGGGTCAGACCGAGTATTACAGATTTGCAGGTAGGTTCGTTCTGGAGCTCAGGGGGCGAGCTGGATGGCATGAGCGCATAGAATATTTCTGCTGTATTTATATTATTGATAATTTGAGACATGATAATTGTAAATATTCAGTGACTGTATATAATGTGAAACTGTGATGTATATTTATTGTGATCGATAGATATAGAATACTTTTGTAGATTGTTATTATTTATTATTATATTTATCCGCTGCGATTGTGAGACGTTTGGTGTTTCTGTTCTTCTTCTATCTTTTTTTCATAACTATCTGAAAATTTCGGGTTCGAAAATTTCGGGTCATTACAGTTGGTATCAGAGCTGAAAGGTTAAGCGAGAACTTTGGCTCTGGTGGGGATTACTCATTGAATAGAGTCCGTAGTACTCTAGAATGAGTGGAGTATGTATATATATATATATATATATATATATATATCTATGAGAGCGTACTCGTTATTTGCTTATAAAGATTTTAAATGATTTTATATAAAAATATATTTTGATATATAAAGTAATATTTCCTTCTAATGAATATTTAGGTGACTGGTTGTTAAATTATTGCAACTAAGATAAGAAGTAAAATAAAATACGACCAAAATGAAACTTATAACCAAAGTAGAAGAATAAACTTATATAACAAAATGGAATTTGAAATATAGATCGGGAATGTAATTTATAAATTGAAATAAACTTCATGATAAATGAGATTATAATTTGAAATAGAATTCCAGAGAATAATTGAAAATAAAGAAAGATGAAATTCTAGAGTAATGTTTAAATATGAATTGGATGGATTGGGAATATGGAATTTTGGGAAAATTTAAAATTCCTTGGATTTAAAAGTGGTTTTCAAAGGTTTTGGAGAAATAATAGAATTATTTCAAAATATTTTTGGTGCTGAATTTGAAACTTGGGAGATTTGAAATTAAAAATATTTGGAAATGTTTTTAAAGGAGATAAAAGCATTGAACTCTTTTGGTAACTGGAAAATAACGTCGGTGATGACTGCAACATTATTGATGTTTATTTTCGAGTTTTTGGAAGAGAAATTGCTACCAAATTATTTTAAATTGGGATTGTTTGTGAACTGGGTTTGGTTTTGAAATTCAAAGGGATGAATGAATTTGCCAAAGAATTTTGGAAATTTGTTTAAACTGTGGGATCTTGATTAAAATGTTTATGGAATAATAAAAATATATTGGATAAATAAAATGTCTAACTCCAAGTTAAAAGAAAAATGTGAATGTAATTGATTATAAATAGAAGTTGAAAATTTTAAATTATAATTGAAGTTGTACAAGTTTAAAATTCAAATGGGAAATTTGTATTGGATTAACTTGAAAGGGTATTGAACTTGAAGAGAGTTCAATTGATATTAGTTCAGGTTTATGTGAATAATTTGGAATTAAAATTAAAGTGGAATTGGTTTAAGATCAAATGGAATTTGATTTGAAGTTGGAAAGAAATTGAAAATTAATTCAATTGAGTTGGGAATGAATTAAGTCCAATGGAAATTGGATTTATTGGAATCGGGTCAATTTAAATGGGAGTGGAGATTTAAATTGAATTGTTGAGGGAAGTGAACAGTTTTGACTCTGGACTATTTTTAATATAATTTGTTTTGATATAAACTTATTTTTCCAAGCTATATAACCTTTCTTTCTTAAAGCCAAATTATTTTATACTTGTTTTACAATTATTTTGGAGCTATTTAATCATTTTTCAACTATTTTCTAAACTCATTACTATATTTTAACTATGTTACAAATTAATTACTAATTTACAACTATTTTGCAATTATCTAAGATTTCTATAACTATTTAATTATTTTCCAACCATTTTACAAGTAGTCAACTATTTTACAGTTATTTTGCAAACTGATAATTATTTTTCAACTACTTATCTATTTTAAAAATTTTTAAGCTACTTTCTAAACTGGTCGGAGTTCAAACTGTTATTGATTTAAATACCCAACTGAGATAACAATTGAAGTGATAATTCAATGAGAATTAAGGCAATTGTAAAGAAGTGAAAAAGGGAATTAATGGAAATGTGAATAGAAAGGAAATTTATTTGGCTCATAATCAATGAAAATAAATACGTAGGATGTACGTATATTATTCTATTCGCATAGGGATTTGATCCAGATTTGAGCACAGAATTTCAGGATAGTTTATCGATCCGAGTTGGAAATTTTCACTCGATTTTCGACGGCGAACCTGGATATGGATTGTTGATTGGTTCTGGATATTCTCTATCATGGTTATAGCTGGCAGGATCAGATTGGTATAGCGTACGGATGATATGTGTACATCGTACAAATATAAATGAAACTGATATAGAAAATAGAAATCAAATTGGAATATTTTATTATGACTAAACAAAGTTATATATCTTTGCTATATAAGGTAAATCTTCCCTTGTTGAATTTATTGCTGGCAGGAAAATGTTTTGAAATATTGAAGTATAAAGGGGTTTTATACAAGTTTGAAATGATCCAAAGTTTTAAGAATTATATATATTTTTATATATATATAAAGGATCTTATGAGGATTTTGAAAAAGGTTTTGGGAACCTTTGGATTTGGAAAGGCTTTTGATTTTTGGGTAAAATCAATATTGAAATTTGAAAAGTCAAGCTTGAGAATTATCGATTTGGAATAATCGATTTTGTGTAAAGGAGCTTTGTATGATATCATACTAGGTGTATGATTTGAAGATACTATATGTGTATAGTATAAAATGTTTTGATGATGGCTCTGGGGAAAAAGGCGCTCCCTTGAAATGCACTTCTCAGGAGTGCCACCAGGTGGTGCTGCCTTGAGCCCCAAAGGGGGGGGGGGGTTCTAAAGTGATCCTGTGAGGAGTCCGGACAAAACTAGTTCCTGAGGATTATGAGTTGAGTATCCCATAGCAAAAGTTGTGTGTGTCGCTGAGAGCCAACAGTCTGCGTTTGATTTTATATCGGTAGACTGCGACCTATGGTATAACATAGCGAAAGTCGTGTGTGCCGCTGAGAGCCAACAGTCTGTGGTTGATTTTATATCGGCAGACTGCGACCTATGTAGGAGTGGACAAGTTTCATTTCGTCAGTGAAAATCAGAGGCCACGGAGAGCCTGCAGTTACATGGACTTTTGCTGTGACGGCAACGTAACCCTGGATGTAACTGTCATCTGTTGTGTGGGATCCATGGCGTAATTAAGAGGCCGCGGAGAGCCTGCAGTTACATGGACTTTTACTGCGATGGCAACGTAACCCTGGGATGTAACCGTGACCATGGATGAGGGTGATGATTTCCAGAGCATCCTCAGCAAAGATATTTCCTCTATTTTCAAAAAAAAACTGTTTTCTATATTTTCAATAAAATTATTTTCCAAGTATTTTCATTGGGTATTGAAAACGGGTTTACCAAGTACTTATAGATTTTCAGTCCTACGCCTGATCAACGTATGATTGAATTTCTGTGAGAATAAGGATGGACTTGTTGAATCATCGAGTTATAAGAAATATTTTATAAAAGCTATTTTAATAATATTATGAGATTTTATAGGCATTTCTAAAATTTTAGAATAAAAGAGATGGAATTTTGGAAAATCAAGGGAAATCCAAACTGAAATTGTAAAATAAAATTTAAACTCGGGAAAATTTAATGAAGTGATTCTTTGTAATTAAAAATCCAATGTTGAATTAAAAATGGAAGTAAGCTAATTAGCTAAATAAATTATTTAATAGAGTATGTTAATAAAATTTAACTCGGTGAAATAAAATGGATTGTAATTTGATAATGGTTTGGAAATGAATTCGAATTTTAAATAGAATTCGACTTAGATTTGAATAATATTTAACGTAATTTGCAAGTAAATTTGATATAATGGAAGTGTTGTCGAATGAAATGAAAATAGATTATAATAGAAATGGTTTGGGTTGCAAACAAAACCCAGGTGAGTAGAGATAATTGAAAATGGCCTTGTATTAATAAAATAAATTCGATAATGAATTAAGTGGGTAAATAATAAATGGATGAAGCCTGATTTAATGAAAATTAAATCAAAATTGTGATTGGAGTTGGATTATCAGACTGAACTTAAGTTCGGTGGCATATTAATTTGAAATATAAATGAGTTAAGTATGTGTTGTATATTATTTTGATAAATTAGGAAAGTAAACTAAAATTAAAGTTAAAGTGGAGGGGCTAACTGAATTTAAGGGAATTTGATTAAATGAGAGTCAAATAAAGGTAAACTTAAGTTTGATGTTGGAATAAATTAAAGTAAATTAATTTAAGCTTTAAATTTTGGAAACTTGGCTTCGAATAAGATGAAAGCCCATTAATTAAAGCTTGGAATGAATTAATTTGGGAATGGCTAGTAGTATACAAGAATGGAATGTGACGAATTAAATAAATGGGTGTGAATAAATTAAAATGGATTGGAATTAAATAAAATTGAGTTGAAACCAATTTTAATTGGTTATAAAACTTAAGAAATTACTGATTCACATGGATATTATCAAATTGCGTAGAAATGATTGACGTTTAACGTAAACGAGATTTAATTTAATTCTATGAATTAGTGAAAGCAATATAATTGATTTTTGAATCAATTGTTATGAATACGAGTTTGTTTTGCTTAAAAAAAAATGAATGAAATGAATTGAATGCAAGCAATTGCATTGTAAAACCCTTAAATTGAATGAAATGACATATCAATTGGTTGAAAGCAATTGAATCAGCTTTAGGATTATATAAATCTTTTATGGAAAGGTTTTGGTGCTTGTTGCTTATGATATACATGTGTTTAGCTATTGAAAGTAAGTAAAAAGCTAATAAATTTTCAATATATGGCACTTACATATTTAAATTGAGTAAGTACAGGTACCGGGGAGCTGTTTGGTTGATTTGGATTGCGCTAATTGCTAATGTAAATAAGCTGCTTGCTTAAAATGCTAAATAAGGTACGCCTACGCAATAAAAATAGGAAATATGAACTGTTTTTGTTTTTCCAACTGTGTGGGTCGATGTATACATATTTATATCTCTTGTCAAATTGCAAAAGCTCCTCCGTGCAAAGGAGACTCTGCCAAAATTTTCCGAAATTTTGGGAACTAGAAAATTTTTGAAATTTTTTGAGAAAATTCTTATTAAGCAAGTAAACAATTTTAAATATGAAACTGAAATAAATTAGTAGATGAAACTACTATGAATCAATTATAAATGAAAGTTAAAATTCAAGGCTCAAATTAAAGATGAATTGAATTCATATGGAAATGGGGAAGTCTAATTTGAAATAAGTATGTAACATATGTGAGGAAATGTATAAAAATGATTTGTAAAATTTCAGTTGGATATTGTTGTTAAGTGAGATATGCAGGTATTAAAGGAGAAGGAAAATAGATTGTGATTCCAAAGGATAAATTTGAATTGCCCGACAAAAAGGAATGTATTTAAATTCTTGAATGAAATTGGATTGGGTTTTTTGATGTAGCCACTTGGCTTTCTGTTTTCTTTTGGTATTTGGGAGCCCGTAGAGGCCTTTTGTAGTTGTACCGAGCTAGCCGCGCAAAGGAGACGCCGGCAAAATTTCTCGGAAATTTAGGAAGTTCGAAAATTTTTGAGAAATTTTAATAATTTAAAATTTTGGTTTTAAATTGAAATTTGAATGATTGAGGAAAAGGATATTGTTTGGAAACTGTGAGAGAGTTTGGGAAGTTAACAAGAATGATAAGGAGTCTTTTGTAAAAGATAGTTGGTATGATATTGAACTGTTGGTTTTAGGGAAAAAGGTAAACGGGTATTAGTCCATTCTCCCTAACTAGTAATTTCGGGGACGAAATTCTTTTAAGGGGGGAGGAATGTGACGACCTGTAATTTTTTTTACAATTTAAATTGGGATAGTAATTGATTTTAAAATATTTAAAAGTTAATTTTAACTTGAATTCAAGATATCAATATTTACTTGATAATGAAATCAATGAATTGTATAGTTTAAATATTGAATTTTAATAATTGAAACTTGGTAAATTATTGAATCTGGAATTTCTAAGCCTGTTTAAATAATTTGAAGACTTATGAAATTTATAATGATAATACTGGAGATAATAGAAGGATTGAAAATTTAATTTAAAGGAATTTGTTCAATTTTAAATATATCGTTCAAATTGAATTTAAAATAGCCTTTCGAGGCACAGTCTTGGAATTTGACGAAACCAGTTCCATTGGATCCGTAATAGTTAGTTATTATCGGATTTCAATTTTCGTAGCAATCGGAGTTGTCGTTTGACACTGGCAACTCAAAACGCTTAGAACTATTTTAATCGATTTAATTTAGAATTGATCGTTTTCTTCCGTAACTTGCGTATATGATCGAATTAGCTTTCGAAACACGTTCTATGGTGTTCGGAACGTGGGTAAAACCTTATAATCACCTAGCGGCACTCCTCAAGAGGAGTTCAAAATTTTAATTGGCAATTAGCAAGACGTTTGGAAGTTTTATATTATAAAATTTAAAATAAATTAGCAAGAATATTGTCAACAACATAAGATATTTTATTCAGGCGTTCTTAAGAAGCTTCTCTATTTTATTTATTTTATCCCAGTTTCTCCTCCAGCCTTCAAGCGATGTCGATTTTGTTTTTTTTTAAAAAAAATAACAACAAAATAAAAATAAAATAAACAAAATTGGCCGCAGCCTTTATATCCCCAAACTGAGTTCTAAATTCACGAAAAGGGGAAGGCGACGTCGATCGAATAATCGATCAAGGCAGTGGCATGGTTTCGTGTTTTGCTAGGACTTTTGAGGCACGAAGGCACGAATTCTGGAGCTCGCATAGCCTACTCGAGCACGGTGAACCCGAAGACGAAGGCAAGTGGATCGTGTCAATATGGGAAGGTGCGCTCATGGATTTGGCAGTGCGATGTCGCACTGTAGCCGCAGGAGGCGACCTGGTCGCGACAGAGGGGGGGGGGGGCTGCATCAAGCATGTCGTGTTTGAGTGGGATAGGAAGAGAACGTGAAGAGAAGGTCGTTGGCGGTGGCGTCCAGGGGTGTAGTGTTGGCTCGCACGAGGAGGGGCAGTGACATCGATGTCGCGTCGGTCGACGGTTCCTTGTCGCGGCTATGGCGAGTTGTGTTAGGGAAGGCGTTGGATTGGAAAGGGGCGGTGTTCGATGTTTGCTGTGGTGAAACATCAACAGCAGGTGAGTTTTCTCGATTCATATATGAATATCCTCCTAGTTTAAATGCAGAAATATCAAGTAAACTAACTGTTTAAAACCCATAGATTTTTAATGTTGTTGCTTAATATTTATTAATCTAAGTTGTATGTTTCATTTAAACTAGCAGGTAGATGCTTAAGTTAAATTTGAAATTTAGTTAATAGTGTGCTTAAGAAGAAATTAAGGAAATAAAGTATTTATCTTCAATTAGACTTAAAGATATTAGATTAATGATAATCAAATCCCGGATTTTAGAGCAAGAATTTAAAGTGATATAGTTAAGAAATTAATTAATTTATTTGACTTAATTTTTAATTAAATTGGGTTTGTGAAATTAAGATTATTTTATTAATCCGTTCTGTAATTAAAGAGAAACTAATTTTATTTATGGTTAAGAAATAATTAGTTATTAATTAAGGATTATAAGTTAATTAATTTTGATTGATTAATTTATAGGTAGAGGTAAATTAATATAAGTAACTAGAGAATTCGTTACTTAAATGATAATCATATAACGTAAGAAAATTAAAGGTGAGTAAAACTCACTCTGTTGAATCTTTTATTTATTTATTTAAATTCAAATGGTTGAATTTAAATAATTGGATGAATGGTTGAATTGTTTGGATGTGTATTGATGATCTAGTGATTTTAGATTTGGTTGTTTCTCGAGTTAATTGTAGTTTGACTCGAGATATTTGGATTTTAAATGGTTTTAAACTTAAATCGTTGATAAGAAAATGGTTCAGTTTAAAATCAATAAAGGTTTAAAGGTGGGGATTCATTAAATAGGTAGGATAACTTAAATGAGTAATTAATTTATTAAATTCATTAATAATCTGGGTTAATTAATTAAGTTTAAGTTAATTAGAATGATCATTAGCTGATTTGATAAGTAATGGCTTAATGGAATTAATAAAAATATAATTATTTGTGGAATAAATCAAGAGATTGATTAGTTAAGAAAATAAATCGATATAAGTAACTTATGAGAAATAAATTAATATAAGTAACTAAGGACTAGTAAAATTGATTATGGTTAATTAATTTGTGGAGTAATTAAACATTACTCATTAAATCGGTAAGAATAATTAATATGGTGAAATTAAATAAAGAGAATTACTTGAATGGAATTGGAAGATAATTAATCCAAAGTTG
The DNA here is from genome assembly GCA_030765085.1 of Allium cepa. NCBI lineage: Eukaryota > Viridiplantae > Streptophyta > Magnoliopsida > Asparagales > Amaryllidaceae > Allium > Allium cepa. The sequence continues at coordinate 943,045,439 of CM060941.1, forward strand.
TTGATTAAGGTGAATGGATATGGAGGAGTTGATTAATTAATTAATTGATTTGGGGTTAATTAATGAAAGAATCTAAACGATTGGGAATTGAAACTCAATTTGAATCAGCTGAATTGATTTGTATGTGATTAAGCTTTGCTTATAGATGATGAATGGTATTGGATGTTTTGAATGAGTTGATATCTTTGATTTGAAATGTTGAGTATTTAATTTGGATGTCTTGGGGTAAAATTTCATGAGACTCGAAGTGGCCGGGATCGGATATTGGGAAGATACCCGAAACCACTACGGGTTAAAGATAAATTGATGTGTGAATCAATAGACTGGAATGAAATGATTTAAGTGAATTGGATTATTTTATCTAAGTTTGGTACTTAGAAAGTGATGTGAGGAATAAGTGTTGTCTATAACAAATTGTGAGTTTGCTAAATTGATATAAGTTACCCGAGTTTATATAAGTTGTTTGCTGTGGTATGCCATGTTAGTTGAGTTTACTCACGCTGGTTTCCAGTCTGACCCGGATGTTACTTTGGTGTAATGCTCGGGTCAGACCGAGTATTACAGATTTTCAGGTAGGTTCGTTCTGGAGCTCAGGAGGCGAGCTGGATGGCATGAGCGTATAGAGTATTTCTGCTGTATTTATATTATTGATAATTTAAGATATGATAATTGTAAATATTCAGTGACTGTATATAATGTGAAACTCTGATGTATATTTAATGTGATCGATAGATATAGAATACTTTTGTAGACTGTTATTATTTATTATTATATTTTATCCGCTGCGATTGTGAGACATTTGGTGTTTCTGTTCTTCTTCTTCTATCTTTTTTTTCATAACTATCTGAAATTTTCGGGTTCGAAAATTTCGGTTCGTTACAGGTCGTTCCTCTTTGCAACTAAATTAGGGCTTCGTCCCGTGCTCTTAAATTAGGGCTTTTGAATTGAAGTCGCCGCTTTTGATTGCTTGTAGTTTGCCTTGTCGATCGCTTGTTTCTCTGATTAGCTCACGGCTCTTCAATTTGGATCTAGTTCGTCTATGATTTCGGTATGTACTTTTCTCCTTTTTCTTTGCTGGTTTGATGCTTACTTAAACTCGATGGATTAAAATTGCCGATGATAATTTGTTTATAAAGGGTTTGTAACCCTTGATTTTCGTTCGTACAAATATATTTGAATTTGTCAATTTTGTTTGATCGGCTGTTCGATTATTGCTTGGATGTTTGAGATTGATTCTGACTTCTTCAATTTACTTGAATCTTACGGTATTGATGTTTAACTCGGTCAATTTTCTTGGCCACCACGATTTTGACTTGTTCATCATATACTTGTTATCCATGGCTTGTTGATTGTTTGATCTCCTTGGTCATTACAGTTTGATTTTCATTTGACTTCGGTCTTGATTTTGATTTGTGAATTCCACTCCATGAATCTCAATTCCATTGCGTTGATATCAGTAACAACACTCGGTTCGAAACATGCCTTGTCTGGTTTGAAGTCTGTAGATTTGAGTATGATTGATTTGCGGCTTCGCTTGCTGCTGTTGGTCTTCATGTGCCCAGTTGATGGTTTTCTGGCTTAACTTTAATTTGTTGTTATACCTGACTTTGTTCTTTGTTTTTATTTTTGCTTTTTGTTCATTCATAATAGCTTATCCAGTTCTTGTGCATCACTAAAACACTTTGTATGCAGTTGAGTTTTGTTCATTCAATTCATTGAAATTGATATTGTACTTCACTGTGTATATTTGTCTGCACTGTCCAGTTGAGTTGTTGCAGTTCCACTACTTTGGTTGACATTGTGTATACACATGATGTCTTGATTTTCATTTGGCTTCACTTGTGTACACTGTGTCATTTGAGTTGCTGTGTTGATCTCGCTTGCTACCCGGTCGACACTTGCAGTTTACTGTGTCAAGTTGCTGTCTTCATATTGCCACTATATCATGTTCGATACGGTTTGCATTTCAGTTGTATGGTTGATACACTTGAGGTTGCATATTCTTGTGTTTGTTCCATCACGTGGTCTGAATTTTATTTGATCTCATTTCTAGTGTGCACTGAGCCTCGAGTGTATACTGAGTTGTGACTTGTAAGTTTCATTTAGAGTCTGCACTATTGTTTCATTTGTTTGGTACACATGCATTTGTTTGGTAAACATGCTGTTCTGGTTTGAGGCTGTATATATGAGTTTTGCAATTGTAGTCTTTTGTACCATGCTTGTTGTGAGTTTGAAGTTGAAATAGTCATGTGTAGTTTCTGATTTTGGTTTCTTGCTTTAGCTATGCACTGTATATACATGTGCCATTTTATTTTCTTCTCTGGTCTGTTGGCACTGTTGTATTATGATTTGTACATTGAGTTGAATCCAGCTTAAACGCTCGGGTTTGACCTTATGCTCGTGTAGAGATTTTATTTATATTGCACCTGAGTTGAACCCATCCTTTTATTTTGGGTTTGAACTTGTGCTCAGCTGTTCCTGTAACATTATCAAGTGTATATCGGTGTGCACGTTCTTGTGGCATGTACAGTGATACACTATGCATGTCACATTGTTCGTGTGTGATGAATTCAATTGTAAATGATGACGAACAACCCAAATAACCGAGGCAAATAATATTTTCAAAATACATATTTTATTTTATATTGCAAAAATATTTCTTTTTCAATTTTACTGCGTTAGTGAATATTTTTGCAGATTGCTCAGATGCTGGATTCAATCTGGAATGAAGTTGAAGATAAATACGGGTGTGAGTGATATGTAGTGAGGTCAACTATAAATATAAAATTGTGATGTAATTGAATTTGTATCAAAGTTGTATAGTGTATAGTGAGAGCTTGAATTTGTACTATTCAAAATTGTAATAAATATTCGTTTGAATAATATTTCTGTTTGAATTCAAATTCTATATTATTTAATTTTATTCAGCAGATATTTATTTAATTTGTGAAAAATAAAATATTACATTAACAAATACATTTACATGAATATATATATATGTTTATTATCATCAAACAAAAATCATATTATCGCATATTCAGTAATCTCCCCCTTTTGATGATAAGAAACATATATTTAAGATTTTGAATATGTTCAATCTATTTGGTCATAGATATATCCTAATTGCTCCCCCTATTTAGATGCTTCCTCTCTACACAAAGCTCCCCCTACATATATGCATATAAATAAAAATATGCAAATGAGCCAAGATGCAAATAGAAAATTATTTCACCTTTTCTTGATTTTATTTGACAAAATCTTAACTTTTCTCTCCCCCTTTTGTTATCAGCAAAAGAATAATAATGTTAGAGAAAATAGAGATAAAGTGATCGATATTAATTCAACATTAAAAACTCAATTGAATATAAATATTAAATTTCAATAAAAAAATCAAACAAAAATCATAAATATTTTGTTAGGCGCATATTCCACTTTTAGAATGATGGGAATGATATCATCATATAAAACCATATAGTTGTGTCTATTTGTGGTATATTTATATCATGAATTTGAATATCTACTAACCATGCATAACCGTTAGGACTTTTAAATGAGATTAGTAGTATTCCAATTTTATTTAAAAAAAGATGAATTCAAGTATCTTCTAACCACGCATAACCGTGAGGACTTTTAAATGGGATTAGAATCAACTTGTCTATTTTAAAAATCAACTTTTGATATGCGTTCCATACATGCATAACGTGAGGACTTTTAAATGAGCATGGAAGCACATAACAAATTCCAAGTAATCCACCCATGCATAACCGTGAGGACTTTTAAATGAGAGTAAATACTTTGGTATTTATTTATTATTATTTTTTTATTTTAAAAAAAATGTAAAAATGAAAAACAAACGATTCCTGTTTAAAGTACCACATATCGACAAACTATATAGAATTTTGATGAGTGATGGTCGTTAGAAATATGATAGAGATAGAGATAGAGATGGTCATGGAATTTTTACCAATAAAAGTTTTATAAATCTTGTTTAAATTTCTAAAGAAATTTACTAATTATACCGTATCGAGTCATAATATATGATAAATATCAACACTCATCACTTTTTCAATCACTATTTATCTTTTCGATAATTATTAGGTAGTCAGAATAGTCAAAATAGTCATTTAAAATCAAATTCAAAAATAATTATGAAATCAATTTTTCAAATTGGCTAATCTGAAAATATGGTCAAAAATCATTTTCTCGAAGGGGTTTTATAGGAAAATTTTCTGCTATTTGAAATGAAAAATATGCAGATATTTTTCTTTGAAAAACGATGCAGTTACTAAATATCTCAGCAAATCACATTTCATTAGTAATTTTTTCCATCAACTAGATTACAAGTGTAATCTGCATCTGAATTTCTTTTTCACTCGAAATTATCATTAATTGAATTTGATTAACTAAACCATGAAGTATGCACCAAAAATTTCAAACTCAATTTTAACAGCAATTTAAATGACATTCTCTTGAATTTGAATTGAAGCCGTGTTAATAATAGAAAAACCATGAATATAGGGTTTGCCGAATTATAACCAAATATATTATTATCCAACAAAACACTATTTTTAATCCAAACTAATATATATGAAGTAATTCGAAGAATCTAGAGAATTTAACAGTGTTTTTGGCACAAGAATATAATTAGCCAATTATTTTGAATAAGTCAGAATCTAAATCATCATCTTTTCATCATCTCAATATTGGCTGATTTTAATTCAGAATATGGTGCAGATTATCACATTTAATATATCGTTCAAATAAATATACCATTACCTGTTTTACCTTTATGATATTTTTCGTCGTTGTCCGTTGTGATTCTGTCACCTTTATACTAGGCAAAGGAACTTTGCTTTGTCGCCCGTTGTGTTTTTGGAACAGCCAAAAATCCAGAGAACACTGTTGTTGTTCCTTAGCCTGCCACCACACCTACACCGAAAAAGATTTATGTGACCTTTTTTTTATAGGTCCATGGTTGTTAGTGGCAGAAAATTTTGAAAAACAATTTCGTAAAGACCCAAAACTATTTATAATCGTTCCCTTCGGAACCCAAATTTGTTTAACTTTGAGAGATTTTATATTTGTGCCTTTTGGAACCCAAATCGGTATAGTTTTCACATGTTTGGGTCTATACCAACAATTATTGTGATTGTGTCCATATTTTCTACAAATTGTGCACATAGAATTAACTTGATTAATATTGCTTTCAACAATTTTCAAACTACTATATCCAAGTCCTTTTCTAACCGTATTAACAGTTTTCTTTCCTAATAGCATATTCAACGATTTTTCATTTGTTGAAAATTTATCTAAAGTCGTTGACAATTGTTGGACTTGTGTTTTGAGAGATTCATTTTCATTTAACAATTGTGTGCACTTTTTAATAGAATTCTCTGTCATAGTATTTTCATTCTCTTTTAAAATCAGTATTTCATTTTCAAGCGATTTCATTTTAATTTCTGATTTTTTAATTTCTTCATCAAATGTTGCACACTTATCACACTTAGGGATCCTATTTTGATAGGTTTTAACTAATTGGTCAAGTTGTTCATTTAATTCAATCAAAGTGTCTTTTTTTGATTCAAATTTAGCGTATTTTTCCCTAAGTCGTTCAAAACAGCCATTTACTTCATGGAAATAAATAAGTAATTCAGAGTGAGTAAGATTTGATACCTCGCTTGGCTCGCCATCGTCGCTTTCGGTTATATTTCCACAAAGGCACATATCTGCTTTCTCACTCTCACTGCTAGAACTTTGATTATCTTCATCACTTGTATTCCACGTGGCTGCAAAACTTTTCCTTTTTGATTTCTTTTTAAAGTCGCTTTGATTTTGAGGACAATTGGGCTTGATGTGTCCGGGTTGGTTGCACTTGTGACAGATGATCTTCTGCTCTTCAGAGTAGTCTAGTGTTTTGATTATTCTGATTTTTAATTTTTTATTTAGAGCTGGATTTCTATATTTGTGGTTCCATCTTTTGAATTTCTTCATTATTAACGCCAGCTCAGCTGCTCCATCATCATCATCCTCATCACAACTTCTTTTTACAAATCCTGTTAAGCACATTTCTTTAACTGAGTGGGTTGTGGAGGATTTCTCATTGCTGTTGACTTTTGCACCATATATTGCATCGAAAGTATTTCAGATTTCCTGTGCATTTTCACAATGAGAGTTGAAATTAAAATTATCTTGATTAATATAAGAATATAATATATGCATAGCAAGAGCATTAATCGAGATAATTTTCTCATCATTTATATCACACCGATTTTCAATAATATTCCAACATTTAATATTAACAGATTTTAAATAAAATTTCATTTTCAATTTCCAATTTCCAATTTAAAAAATCTGTTCCATCAAAAATAGGAGGAATAATATTGGAATGATCCTTAACAAAAGTATTATTAAAAGAAGCCATTTTAAAAATTCAACTTTTAAAAAAAAAGTTTTTGTAAAATCAAAATTTTAAAACAAAAAAGGGCTTTTAATTGCGGAAGCTTATAAAATGATTTCAACACAGGACATAGAATAATAGCAGCACAGAAAAATAGCAGAATAAAATGCAGAAATAGAACGACACAGAATTTACCCAGCTTCCGCAAAACTCTGCCTACGTGCTGCCCCCAAGGTTTCTACTAGAAATTAGATAGTCAAACGCTTACACATGTAAATTCGTGACACCCGCTATCGACTAAACCTAACTCTACACTCAAAACCCTACCACAACTCAGCCACTGAGTTGCGAATTCTCAAACTATGCCACGTAGTTTGTCCCCTAGTCACAAGACTAGTAAATACAACGGTTTAAAATTTAAAAAGAAATTTAAAAATAAAAGACAAAAACCCTAATTAAAAAATTAAAGGGCCCTTAAAATAAAGTCGGCCCCTTTTTGATAATTCGGCTCGATCCTCTTTTATATGCTTCGTTCGTTTTTGTGAATATGGCGGCCGTTCCTCTTTGCAACTAAATTAGGGCTTCGTCCCGTGCTCTTAAATTAGGGCTTTTGAATTGAAGTCGCCGCTTTTGATTGCTTGTAGTTTTCCTTGTCGATCGCTTGTTTCTCTGATTAGCTCACGGCTCTTCAATTTGGATAGAGTCCGTCTATGATTTCGGTATGTACTTTTCTCCTTTTGCTTTGCTGGTTTGATGCTTACTTGAACTCGATGGATTAAAATTGCCAATGATGATTTGTGTATATAGGGTTTGTAACCCTGATTCTCATTCATACAAATATATTTGAATTTGTCAAGTTTGTTTGATCAGCCGTTCGATTATTGCTTGGATGTTTGAGATTGATTCTGACTTCTTCAATTTACTTGAATCTTACAGTATTGATGTTTAACTCGGTTAATTTTCTTGGCCACCACGATTTTGACTTGTTCATCATATTCTTGTTATCCACGGCTTGTTGATTGTTTGATCTCCTTGGTCATTATAGTTTGATTTTCATTTGACTTCGGTCTTGATTTTGATTGTGAATTCCACTCCATGAATCTCAATTCCATTGCGTTAATATCAGTAACTACATTCGGTTCGAAACATGCCATGTCTGGTTTGAAGTCTGTAGATTTGAGTATGAATGATTTGCGGCTTCACTTGCTACTGTTGGTCTTCATGTGCCCAGTTGATGGTTTTCTGGCTTACCTTTAATTTATTTCATAGCTATACCTGACTTTGTTCTTTGTTTTTATTTTTGTTTTTGTTCATTCATAATAGCTTGTCCAGTTCTTGTGCATTAATGAAACACTTTGTATACAGTTTAGTTTTGTTCATTCAATTCATTGAAATTGATATTGTACTTCACTGTGTATATTTGTCTGCACCGTCCAGTTGAGTTGTTGCAGTTCCACTACTTTGGTTGACATTGTGTATACATATGATGTCTTGATTTTCATTTGGCTTCACTTGTGTACAGTGTCATTTGAGTTGCTGTGTTGATTTTGCTTGCTACCTGGTCGACACTTGCAGTTTACTGTGTCAGGTTGCTGTCTTCATATTGTCACTATATCATGTTCAATACAGTTTGCATTTCAGTTGTATGGTTGATACATTTGAGGTTGTACATTCTTGTGTTTGTTCCATCATGTGGTCTGAATTTGCTTTGATCTCATTTCTAGTGTGCACTGAGCCTCGAGTGTATGCTGAGTTGTGCCTTGTAAGTTTCATTTAGGGTCTGCACTATTGTTTCATTTATTTGGTACACATGCATTTGTTTGGTACACATGTTGTTCTGGTTTGAGGTTGTATATATGAGTTTTGCAATTGTAGTCTTTTGTACCATGCTTGTTGTGAGTTTGAAGTTGAAATAGTCATGTTTACTTTCTGGTTTTGGTTTCTTGATGCGGCTATGCACTGTATATACATGTGCCCTTTCATTTTCTTCTCTGGTCTGTTGGCACTGTTGTATTATAATTTGTACATTGAGTTGAATCCAGCTTAAACGCTCGGGTTTGACCTTGTGCTCGTGTCGAGATTTTATTTATATTGCACCTGAGTTGAACCCGTCCTTTTATTTTGGGTTTGACCTTGTGCTCACCTGTCCCTGTAACATTATCAAGTGTATATCGGTGTGCACGGCCTTGTGGCATGTACAGTGATACACTATGCATGTCACATTGTTTGTGTGTGATGAATTCAAATGTAAATGATGACGAACAACCCAAATAACTGAGGCAAATAATATTTTCAAAATCCATATTTTATTTTATATTGCAAAAATATTTCTTTTTCAATTTTACCGCGTTAGTGAATATTTTTGCAGATTTCTCAGATGCTGGATTCAATCTGCAATGAATTTGAAGATAATTACGAGTGTAAGTGATATGTAGTGAGGTCAACTATAAATGTAAAATTGTGATGTAATTGAATTTGTATCGAAGTTATATAGTGTATAGTGAGAGCTTGAATTTGTACTATTCAAAATTGTAATAAATATTTGTTTGAATAAAATTTCTGTTTGAATTCAAATTCTGTGTTACTTAATTTTATTCAGCAAATATTTATTTAATTTGTGAGAAATAAAATAGTATATTAACAAATACATTTACACGAATATATATATGTTTATTATCATCAAAAAAAATTCATATAATCGCATATTCAACACCTCCAAACCACTATATACTTTTTTATATTAGGGATTAGGCAGACACTAACTATTTAGGACTCATGAAATAGGCAAGTACCCCTCATTTACGACCTAACCCAAGGCAGGTCCCCACATAGCTCTCCTAACAAACATCGTAAGAAATCCCATTAGGTCACTTAATACTTCTTCTAAGAAAGAGACGGACCGTACCATAGCTGCTTAATAACTCTAACTCGAAGCGGACCCCTCTTAAAAATTTCGCCTATCGTACCAATAATGTAACTTATGATCCATAACCCAACCGTGATATCTTAGATTATTCCAACTATTCGTAGGAACTAATAGCTAGATTAACTGGGCTTATTTACTCTAAAAATTGATACTAACCTCGCGTATACTGGGGTTATTTATTATAGGCAATGTTCCACTTTAGTTCGTAATGCCACACCATCAATAGCCAGACTTAACTAGCAGACTTCCATGTAACTTAGGACTAACCTCGCATCCCTATAACGTAGTCGTACTTCATACGTATACAAATTTAATATATACACCACCCTACACAATTAATAATCGAGGCCGTATAAGATAACCTCTTATTATGCCTCTAATTAGGGGTAGTTCCCATAAGTATCATTGACTACCTTTTTAAGAAATTAATGCTAGTTACTAGCCTATTAACTCTAATCAATACGTTTAATATGTTATAATCATTACATTATTAAAATTAGTAATTAATACATTAATATTATACACACACATGCACGCATGAGATTCAAATAAAACTATCTCTAACACATGCAAAGAAAAATCTAATTAATTTAAATGTCAAACTTACACAAGTCTTAACTCTAAACAAAAATATAGCTAATATCCTTAGCCAATAACTGACTTGTATTCAAAAAGGAATAATACCAAACCTATCTAATATTAATATAATAGAATTAACTCCTCTATTCAAGGAACAAACATTACAATTGAAATAATTTATATTCTTTCCAACTTTTGCAATTACCACCTTAGAGTGAAAAGGGATTCATAGCTATTTAATTTACAGAAATAGGCGGTGCAAACCGCAAAAAATCAATACACGTACTTTGCACACAATTTATAATTTTATTTATTTTTATAATCCTTTAACATTACAAGAGAAATCGAAAGAAATAAAGTGTAGTAGATTATAAATTGCTTAAACCTCAACACAGATCTGATTATACTATATTAATTAAAAGTTTGAATTCTAACATATTCAAAGATTGACATTTATTTAGGGAATTCTGAGGATTTTAGATGTCATGTTTTCATTTACCAAAATTTCTCAAGGCATACAGCAAATCAAAAAATTATTCAATTACAAAAATGTGAAAAACTTGAAATTTCCACTTATTGAGAATTGCCTACTTTCTAACTGGATTGATTCCACTAAGCCTAATTCCCTTCCAGATCTTCTTCTTTTGGAATATACAAGTGATTTGTATATGAAAATTAGATATAGAACAAGAAACAAGAGAGGAATAGAATCAGAAATCAAAAGAATTAAGCATGTACACATCTTGGCTGAAAAACCTAACTGATTCTTGAATCTATAGATGAAGAAGAAAATGGGATCTGACATATATCGCTTCTAATTCTCAGTTAAATCTTCCCCTTTTTGAATATACAACAAATAGATTAAAAATAGAAATTAGATTTCAGAAATCAAAAGATAGAAGGGAGAAGGATTTATTAAATTTAGGATTTGAGATTAGAATTGCCAGAAAGTTTACTGTTTCTAAAAAACTAAAGGGAGAGATATTGACAGGGCTTCACTAATGATACCAAAATTTTATGAAGAAAAGTAAGGGGTTGATCTATTTATAGAGGTGAGAAGAAACTAGAACCGTTGAATTTAAAATTAATTCCGGACCATTTAAAATGACCGAAATTCTAGCCACCACTCATTTAACGATCGACCGCTAAGCCCACACCGATTGTCCGCTCCATTGTATTTTGGGCTATTTGTTCTGCGTACTATTTTTTTTTCTTATATTTATTAACTTAATTAATCCAATTAATCACAGTTAACATTTAGTCCTGCTTAACCTTTAAGCTTCTCATATTAACTTTTCTAGTTCAAAATTCAAATTTTGAACTATTCAAAATTGAAATATTTAAATTTTCAAATTTAAACTCGCCTGGATTATTTTAAATTCAAAAACTTCAAGCGCCCATAACTTCTTCATTTGAACTTCGATTTCAACATATTATATATGGAAATAAATTAGGAAATAACCACGGATGAATGGTGCAACTTCCACGAACAAATTCCAACATTTACAAAATTCCATTTTTAATATTGTTTTAATTATTAGTTTTCTTATCAAATTTTATGGCGTGTTATATTCTTCGCCCTTGAAAGGAATTTCGCCCCTGAAATCCACAAGGGAAATAGTGTAACGCACACTCAACAACCATGTTATACAACCAACTTATTTACAATAATCTATACAGCCATCTACTTTACCAAAAATACATTGTGATTATGTATGAAATATACTATAGATGAGAATCCAAATGCGAATGCAACATATAGGTATGTATGAAAACGTCTTAGATATACATAAAATTCAATATTAATAAAGAAATTAAAGTAAAAAGTGCGGCAATCATATCCTACCATCCAATCTAGCAGCCATGAAGCAACCAAATACCTATACTTTTGAAGAGAAATCTTACTAGAGAAAAGCTCGGGGTGAGAAACATTCACTTTTCTTTGGTTTCCTATGTGCTCTCCACTGGGTTATCTCCCCATTGAACTCAAACTACCTAATACCTTTGTCACAAAGTCTCTTAATACCATGCTCCACAATGAGTGCGGTGGCACTGGGGAGATGGGCTCCGTTTCAACATCAATAAACTTATTAGGATTTACCGCAGAGGCAATTTTGCGTAGACATTTTCTCAAGTGTGGAACATGAAAGACGTCATGCACTCGTGCTAACTAGTGCGGAAGCTCCACCCAATATGCAATTTTCCTCACCTTCTCTAAAATCGAAAAAGGCCCAAGGGACCTTGGCACCAACTTCCTGGATGTACTAAACCTCATAACCTTTTTAAGAGGGAAAACCTTAATGAATACCATGTCCCTAGCTAAAAACTCCAATTCATTTCTTCGCCTCTCTACATAGGACTACTATTCGTCCTGTGCAGTCTGTATCGACTGCCTAAACACTTCTACCTTTTCCGAGGTCCTTCAAAATCCATATGGAAAGCTCTCAATAAATCTTCTAAAATCGAAGTTGTTTCCAAAGAAAATTGTAAATCCTTCCAAAGTTCACTAGTGAACAAAGGGTCTCTAACACAAAAATGCTAAACTAAACTCCATGTAGTTCCGCTATGTTTCCGGACATAAACCTATGTTAGAGATGCTGCAGCCATATTACTTTCAACGAGAATAAAATGGGCCAATCTACGATAGCCTAATTAGTATTATTTCCTCTAGGCAACCCATCTACAAAATTGATCGACATATGCTCCCATATCCAAGTAAGAGCTTCCAATGGTAATAACAAACCTCTAGACTCGCCTTGCTTAGCCTTAATCCATTGGCACATCAAACATCTAGAAGTTCATTCGGTGACCCTTTCTTCATCCTTGACCAATTAGAAAATCCTCTTCATATTTCCATACATCTTAACTCATTTATAGTGAATGGTGATGCTCTGCAAGCTTTGGTTTGAAGCATTCTAATCTAATTTCCTTACTAACTTATAATCTTACCCTAGGCTTATCTCTAGTTAAGTATTTTTATGAAATTTCCCTGTTTTCAATGTTCCTCAATATATACCCTTATTTAGCGGTCTAATCCCATTCATAGAATCATCATAGTGATAAAATAAGAACTCATCTTTTACCATATCGAACAATTTTTCTAAAGTAGACAACTAGCTAATTACAACCCAAAACATTGAAAGAAAATGTTGCTGGAAGCTATCCTCAATCATCAACTGGTTTTAAAGATGTTAGGTTCCAAATGCTCCTTACCTATTTAAATGGACATTCCTAAAATGTCATTCCACCATTACTCATCTTATTTAATTTTCCTTCTTAGTCATAAATATTCATTATCTATAATAACTAGTCATTAATGTCAAAATTGACAATCTTTAATCAATCCTTATTAAATCCATTTCAATCTATTACCAATTTCAATATTTTCTTATTATGAGTATTCAATTCCTCCATAAATACCATACCATCTTCCTTAATCAATCCCTTTAAATTTCCAAGTTATTCTCTATTAGTTGTAAATATATTTCCTATTGAACTTGTAATTAATGTCCATAAATCCTAGTCCTATCATTACTATGTTGTTTATAATTAACATGAATACTACTGTAAATTACATTATCTCTATGTTCTTACTTTTAATTATTAATCACTAACATTCCTTTCCGTAATTTATTTTATCAGAGCCACCCTTCGAAATAAGATTACCTTTAAAAATTACCATAAATTAACCACAAGTGATATTTTTGCTTTGGTTGAAATTACAAGAGATTATTTCTTTTTCTTTTATTGAAGATAGTGTAAACTACGGAAAAGAATATCTATATCTTACACCTCTCTTTCCATTTTTTTGGTTATCCCCTGTTAGTCCAAATGCCGCACTTTTATGCATTTAACGAATTAAGTATTTTACAGAAATTACATAGAGCGTGATCCCAATAAATCAAAATATGGAAATTCACATTCCAAGGGCAATCTAACTTATAACCTAATTATAGATCTTGAATATCTTTATAAATTACCAACATTCTACCGATAAAGGCTTGGGACTGATTTCAAATTTCCAGATTAGGTTATATATACCACTCTTATTTTATTCATATCTTAAAAATATTTAACCTTTCTTTCCTACATAGTGATCCCTATCTACTTAATAAAATATAAATTAGAAATCCTCATTATGCTATTATGCGCAATTTGAAATTCAAAGCTGTAAAAGAATTTCCACATTTCAAAACGAAAACTTCTAAGCATGCTTTTCAAAAGAATTTCAAACTTTCTAGAAATAGATTGGGGGGATTGGATTCTTAAAAACATCTTAACACCATGTTTTATTTTACACCATATGTCTATTCTATTTTTATGAAACCTTTCAAAAATATTAGAACCCAGCTTCAAATTTTCAAAAAATTTACCGCTTTATTCTTAACCCCAAATTTAAGGATTCTAAAATTATTTAATAAAATAAATTTTCTTCTCAAATATTTTTAAATCAAAGATTAAATTCTTTAAAACTAGGGTTTATGACCCAAACATTCAAAAACTTAATTGTTAAATCAATCCATTAAAAGTTCAAAAGGGATTGCTTAATACCAAACAGGAGCAAAAGAATTTTCCTTTTTCAAAAACTTTCTACATCAGAGACTTATTCCTTTAAAAGTTGGTCTTTTAAGTCGAAACATTAAAATACATCTTCTATAACTTTAAACAATGAAAAGTGGAGCAGATGATAACTTCCATTCTATTATTTTGCTATCCTATTTTCATCACTTCTTTCCTACTATCTCTAGCTAGATTACAAATAGGATTTTATAAGTTCTCAATGTTATTCTTATCCAAATCTTCCAATATTGTCTCTATTTCTTCTCCTACTTAAATGGGTTCTACGTCATTTTTAATCAAATTCCATTTAAATTTTAAAAAGAAATAATTTAAAGAATTTTCAAATTTATGAAATAGGGATAAATCATCAAGTCTAACCTATGCTCTATTTTACATTTATTTCAAGAAGAAATTTCCTTTATCGAAAATCTTGAAATTGAAAACTTGTTAACCCTACAAAATTTTAAACTAAGAGTTTCGAAAATGAGAAACCCCTTTTAACAAAAACCTTTTAAACATAACTTTTGACTCCATGACTTCTTTTTATATTATAAATTTCCAAATTTCCTGATTTTTCTTTCAAAATAACAACTTCTCGATAAATCCTTTGAAAAACTAGTTCAAAACATTTCAAGGAAATTTCAAAAATTATTCCTATCAAATTCTTTCATATGGGGTTAGATTTTAGAAATTGACTTTAAGTATCCTCTCCATTGCATTTTCTTCTTCTATCACACCTTACTTTCGGATATTTGCAATCATACTATGTATACTACCTATCATGATTATTTTATATTCCTATAAATATCGATTGTCCGTAACAAATAATTATCATTCTAATTGGACAATTTCTAAAGACATTTATTTATTCATCCCACTTTTCTTATTAAAACCTCTTTACCCCCTCATAATTTCGTAATAATCTCTTTAATTAGTCCATTCATATGCTAATTAAATTATTGTAATTCCTTATTTATTTCACACTTATTTCCCTATTAGCTTTAGAGTTACAATGTCTTCCAAAAACATTCCTTACGATACGACCTCCATCACACATTCCTTATTCGATTTATTTTTCTAACCCACCGTCGCCTCGCCCATCCTTTTAAAATATGGTCACAACCACTTCTGTAGTTGGAATTTAGAGTAAATTCAAATTACGTATACATACACTTATGTATATATATATGTGTATATATATATATATATTAGATTTTTGAAAAATTGCTTTCAAAAATAACATGTACGCCATTCGTACGTATAATTAACCACATTGATAAGGTAACCTAAGCTTTGACAGCAAATGAAATGGTCACCAAAAAATGATGCTGGAGATAAATGGTAACCTCGGCAACTGGTTTTACAGCCAACCTCTCGACTACCTAGGTTAGCCCTATGACCGTCTGGCCAACCCAACTTGGGACATGTCAAGTTAAGAGACAAAGCTTCGCTACAATTCAAAATGCGAGAACCCCCTATCATGCTTCAACTAGCTCAAATACCAATTGTAATAGGCCGCCTCAAAGCGGACCTAATTTCGACCCAATAAAAGCCCACCGAACCACAGCTCCATCTCAAGGCAAGTTGTTACTTGATACAATTACATAATACATAGTATGAAAAGCTATCTATACTTTTAGGATCTCATAGTGGAATGGATAAAATATAATGTCAGAAACAAATACCTATTTCATAAAAGAAAGCCATTTTAGAAGCATAACATGTTAAATATTACAACATGTCTACATAACACTCCATACCACAATATTCAAAAATAACATAACTATCTGAACTGGGTAATAATAAAAATATCTAAAAAGAAAAAGTAGATAGATAACTACCACAATTCTTCATCTCCACCTTTGTCTGCTAAATTAGCATTACTCCTTTAACCTGTATGTTATAATGAGGAGTAGGTCGGAACAATGGTTTTCTAGTAAAATGAAAATCTTAGGCTTTGCCATAATTGTACTTATGCAGTATTATTTATATAAGAAATATGTCTTACATATTTAAAACTATACCATATAAATAACTTTAACTATAAGCCCAAAGGCCTTTCCAGTCCAACTCTAAAATTCCAACGCAACTAACCTCAATGATGCAAGAAAAAGCACCCAAACCAATAAATACTTTTATTGAGGATTAGGAAGACTCTAACCATTTAATACCTATAATATAGGTAGGTCTTCATCATTTATTACCTAGCCCATTTTCAAGTTCTAATGCATTTATCATTAATGGTGCATGAGGAAGAACCGCCAAACAACTCAATACCTTTTTATTAGGGTTGGGTAGACTCTCACCATTTAAGACCTATGAAATAGGCAAGTCCCTGTCACTTAAAACCTAACCTAAGGCGGGTCCCAACATAACTCTCCCTAACTAACATCATAAGAAATCTCATTAGGTCACAAAATACCTCTCCTAAGAAAGTGGCAGATCCTACCATAGCCACTAAATATTTCTAAAAAAAAGCGGACTCCTCTTGGAGATTTCACCTATCGTACCAATAACATAACTTATGACCATAACCTAACCATGATATCTCAAATTAATCCGCTATTTATAGGAACTGGTGGCTAGATTGATTATGTAGATTTACCCTACATAATTAGGACCAACCTTATGGCCTCTAAGGTTACTTATTATAGGTAATGTCCCACATTAGTTCACAAAGCCACACCAATTTAATTGGGCAGACTTCCATGTAACTTCGGGCTGATATCGCATCCCTATTACTTAGTCATACTACATATGTATACAAATTTTATACATACACCATCCTACATAATTAACAATTGAGGCCATTCACGGTAACCCCTTAATACACCTCTTACTAGCGATTAATTCCTATAATTATCATTAACTACCTTCCTAAGAAATTAATGCTAATTACTAACCTATTAGTTCTAATCAATACATTTAATACGCTATAATCATTACGTTATAAACTTTAATAATCAATATGTAATGTTATATACACACACATACATATATACACACATATGCATGAGATTCGAATAAAAATATCTCTAATCACATGCGAAGAAAAACTAGTTAATTTAAATGTCAAACGTATACAAGTCCCAAACTCCAAACAAAAATATAGATAATATTCTTAGCCAACAATTGACTTGTATACAATACAGAATAACACCTAACTTGCCTTATATTAATATAATAGAATTGACTCCTAGTTAATTTAAGTGTCAAACTTATACAAGTCCCAAACTCCAAATAAAAATATAGTTAATATTCTTAGCCAACAATTGACTTGTATACAATATAGAATAACACCTAACTTGCCTTATATTAATATAATAGAATTGACTCATCCACTCAAGGACTAAACATTGCAATTTAAACCTTTTATATTCTATTCACCTTTTGCAATTACCATCTTGGAGTGAAAAAGGGATTCGTACTTATTTAATTTACAGAAATAGCGATAATAAATGTGAATAAATTTATTTATTTGATTCGTACGTATAAATTGGGTCGTTCAGAAAACATACTTTGCACACTATTTCTAAATTTATTTTTTTAGAATATTTCTACACTATAAGAGAAATAAAAGGAGATAAAGTGGAATAGATTATAAATTTATCAAATCTCATAGATCCGATTCTACTATATTTAGACAAAACAATTGAAATTTCAACATATTCAAAGATTAACATTTATTTAAGGATATTCTAAAGGTTTTAGATGTTATGTTTTCGTTTACTAAAATTTCACAAGGCGAGCATCAAATCTACATAAATACCATTCAATTACAAAAATGTGAAAAACTTGATATTTCCACTTACAAAGAATTGCATGCTTCCTAACTAGATTTGATTACACCAAGCTTAGTTCTTTTTCAGATCTCCTTTTTTCAAATATACAACAAGTGAATTGTATATAGAAATTAGATTTAGAACCAAAAACCAGTGAGGAATAGAATCAGAAATAAGAAGAATTAATCATCTAAACCTCTTACATGAATGCCCAAACTAATTCTTAAATCTAATAATGAAGAATATGAGATATGATTTATGCCACTCTTAATTCTCTGTTAAATCTTCCTCTTTTTCAATAACCAACAAATAGATTGTATTTATAAATTAGATTTTAGAAATCATAAGATTGAGATGAGAAAGATTGAGAATTAAATTTAAATTTGGGATTAGAGATTAGAATTACTTACCAAAAAGTTTGTTATTTTTGGAAATCTAAGGGGAGAGATTTTGACAGAGCCTCGTTGACAATATCAAAATTTTATGAAGAAAAGTGAGGGTTCTAGGGTTTTATTTATAGAGGTGAGAAGGAACCATAACTATTGGATTTAAATAATTAAATCTGGACCGTTTAAAATGACCTAAACCCTAATTGCCACTCCTTCAACGGTCAACAGCAAGAGCCCCACCGATCGAGGTCGAGTCCAAAGGGGCAGTCAACCTTCCATTGTATTTTGGGTTCTTTGTTCTGCATATTAAATTTTTGGTTACTTCATATTTATTAAATTAATTAATCCAATTAATCACATGTTAATGTTTAATTCGGCTTAACCCCTAAGCTTCTCACGTTAAGTTATCCAATTAAAATTTTAAAATCTTAAAATTCAAATATTTAAAATTTAAAATTTATTCTTGTTTGAATTATTTCAAATTCAGAAACTTCAAGCGCCCATAACTTCTCTGTTTAAACTCTGATTTCAATATAATATATATGAAAATTGATCAGAAAATCGCCATGAACGCAATGGTGCAACTTCATGACCAAATTTTGACATTTACAAAAGTTCCATTTTTAATCTTATTTTAATTATTTAATTTCTTAGTAAATTTTATGGGGTGTTACATACTCCCTAAAAAGTTAGAGCAAAAATTCTGCAACGTACCACTCTAGAGGTAATGTGCAAATCCATTTGGCTCTCAAAAGCGAAAAGATGGTCTTCCGGGTTAATAGTTCTGTTATACTTCAACGAGGGATTTTTGATATGTGATGGAATCCTAACCGGCATTATATCTTCTATGATTGGAGCTTTATGAGGATAATCGCCTACCCTTGGGTCAAGGGTCCTTTTCCTTTAAGATCAAGTTGCCTTTTACTATTTTATTAGCAACGTCTTTCAAGTATGCTTCATCATCATGATAATCCCAACTAGAGGGCTTGCATTTTTTGCCTGAAGTTGAGCTGCCTGACTAGTCCGACGATTTACTTATTTCCTTTCTTGGCCTTTTCTTTGATAATTCATCTTAATTTCATGGTCTTGCCGGTTCTGGGAATACACCATCGGTCCTTCATTTCGACATTCTTTCTTTGCGGACCCATTTTATATGCATATCTTTGCTATTGAGTAATGAGGCATCTTGATTCCTCCTTCAAGATTTTACCACCTCTACTCCTTCAGTAAACTTTTAGGATGACTTCTGGGAAAGAACCTTTTCAAGGAATTCCTACATCATTGCAAGTTGTTGAGTTGGATCCTAAATCTTTGCTTCACCGCTTGTTGGATTCATTAGTGTTGAAGGTTGTCTAGGTTGCACATTATGTATTGGATTGACGTTTTCCTCTAAGTTTGTTCGTTCTACAATAATCTCTTCATTTGGTACATTAACTATAACGACCCATAAATTTTCAATGATTTAATTTGTTAAATTGATAAAGTTTGGTAATTTAATATTGAAAGAATGGAATTTTTTTTATTATTTAAATAAATCTTGGCATTAAATATTGAAACAAATAAAATTTGTAAATAAATAATGAAATAGTAATTAGTATGAAATGTAACAACGAAGTAATTAAAGCTGAATTTGTGTAAATTTAATAGGAACGTAAATTATTTAAGGTAGTAATTGGTGAATTGGGGTAAATAGTTCAAGGTTTGTTAATTGATGAATAAATACGTAATGTATGTAAAGTAATAAACTGGTATAAGAATGGAATTAAGGAAATTTCAGTAATTGGTTTCAAAACCTTAATTAATGTGTTAAATTGAAAGAAGTACACATTTAGAAATATAATAGTTATTCAAATTTAGATGTAAATAGGCGTATATTAATGAAATGAAATAAAATTAGCTTTATATATGGAATTATAACCTGGATTGATAAGTAACGAACTTATAAGTGCGATTAAAGGCAATTAGGTGGTAAGTAATGTAGGTTGCTTGTTTATTTAATGTGTTAAACAAACTTTGGTAATCAGTTGTAATAAATCTAAATTTAACGTTTTGTTACTGTAAATTAAAGTAATAATCGGAAATAATGTAAATTTTATTTATAATATGACTATTGGTTGATGTAAAGATTGTAAATCAGGATTTATTAATTTATTTGAATGTAAGTAATAAGTGTTGTATAAATAAATGAAATAGTATAATAATGGTAATTGGATGAATTCAGTGTTACGCAAGTAATCATAATAATTAGTTGAAATTAATAAACTTAATTATATTATAAAGTTAATGGTAACGATCGTTATATTAAAATGGCCTTCTAAATCAAAATAGAAAATCTTTAATGTTTTAATGAAAATTTGTAACGGAAGGTGTGAATGTAATAATGAAATAATTGGAAGTGTAAATTCATTCATAGTATAGTAACCTATATAATAGAAAGTATGAACCCAAGTGAATGAATTTATTTAGATGTTAATAGCAATTAGCGCGAATATTGGTAGAAATGTAATAAACTGGAAATGGGGTAGTTAATACAAAGGAAAGATGGAAATTTGAACTTACTAACGTAATAAAAGGTAAAACAAAGGTTATCTTTGTTTATGGAATAATAATTGGTTAGAAAAAGGATTGAAGATAAATCAAGGTAATTTACTGGAATGAATTATAATTAATTGAGTTTATTGTGAATGAAATTAATTACTACGTTATTTGGAATTAAAATGGAATGTGAGAATATTTAATGTAATACAAATGGTTAGGAGCTGTCAAATTTGGTACATTAAGGTTTGGAAAGCAAACAAGGTAACTAAGTTTATATAGAATAGTAATGAACTTAATAAAATATTTGAATTGAAACAAATCAATCCATTTAAATCCAAATTTTAATAAGTGTAATTATTGCAAAAATTGAAATTTAAGGTTGTGCAATTCGAAATAAAGATAATATGAGTAAATTTATGGAATAGTTTTGAATCCAATGGTAGACCCATATATTGACAATAATGAATGGAATAACTATTGGTTAATTTAATTAAATGGAAAGTTTGGGAATTTTATTTATAATTTTGAATTTAATGAAATTGCAAGTTAACACTGAAATTTATAAATTAATCATCTCGAAATTGACATTTAAATCTGTTTAAAACCATTGTAAACGATTGAGAAATCAAAAATGATAAGAATTATCAATTTTAGAATTTAAATGAGAAATTTGATTTAATTAATCAATTATTAATTTATTTATTTAATATAAAAATAGCCATTTTGGCCACTGACTCGGATTTCGACGAAACCAGCTTCATCGGATCCGTAACGGTGAATTATTATAGGATGTCAAGTTTCGTAGTGATCGTACTTGTCGTTTGATCGTACAGACTCGATACACCTTAAAATCATTGAAATTGAAATCAATTGAAATTAATTTGAAATAAATTTATTTTGTCATAACTTCTTCATATGATGGAATTTGGACGTGAAACCTGTTCCATCGCGTTTAAAACATTCAAAAACATTTATTTTGATGTATGGGACGACCAATTTCGTTTCGGAAACAAAATGGGCTTTACGGAGCCTTATTGTCATCTCAAACCAATTCGACTTTAACGGTAACCTACGAAAATGATAGAACTGAACCTCGAAACCAGTTCCATTGTGTTCAAAAGGCCCTTTTACATTAGGAACACCAGGCGGCACGCTTTGTTTGGAGTTTGGGCTGTTTTGGACCTCACGCTATAAATAAGCACGCAAAACGATAAAATAATATTATATTATTATGAAAATCTAGCCGCCACTTGTTCATCCTTTTTAATGGCTGAAATCTCTCCATCATCTCGTCTCCATTTCTTCCAATCCGTGCAACGAAATCGAGAACTTCCAAAAGCAAAGTTGTAGAGCTCGACGAGCTCTACATATACAATGGTCGATTCGTGCTATTACATAACAGATTTGTCAAGATATGGCTGGGAAGGTCACGTGCATTTTGGATTTTTGTGTGTGATTCGAGGGATTGTGGGGGGCCGCATCCCTGGCGTAGGTGGAGGAGAAGGTGGCGCTTGGATTGGTGGTCGCAGATTGGGGCCCGGTCGAGCCGAACGTGGGCGCGCGTGCAGGCTTGTTCGTGGGGGATGGGTTTGAACGCGTTCGAACTGGGAGAAGAGAGGTCACGTATTGTTTTCTTTATTTATTTATTACTTAATTATAATATGTAAGATTTAAATGTTCTAGTCGCTATAACTTCTGCATACAAGGTCCAATTCACGCGCAGTTTTCTCCGCTAGGTTCGTATTGGAATTACGGACAATTTGACGTTGGTTTGGACGAATTTGGAGATTGTCCAATTTTTGGGTCTAAATTTAAATTCATTTTAAATTCAAAAGATGAGTGTTTTAACCCACTCACAACTTCTAAGATTTCTTACGTTTGTTAAATTTATTTACGATGTGATTTGAAATTTATTTATAGCCGTTTGGCATATATTTAATCATTATCTAAGTTAATTTGCATTTATTGAATTAAATTGTTATTTGAATTTATTATTGCTTATAAACTTCCAGTTAGATGAATTGTTTAATTTATTATTGAATATAACTGCCTGTAAATTACCTGTTATTTATTATCAGTTATATATTGATATTGATTGATTGGTTTGGATGATGATTGTGATGTATGTATGATTTTATGATGGATGAATGGATGTTTATTTATATCATCATAATCTATAAGTTGTTATGCATTCATTTTATTCGGGATTGCGGTTTGAAATGATATATAACCGTAATTTTATTTTAAATTACGGATTGAAATGATAAATATCCGTATCACTTGACCATAGGGTAGAAAATTTTATACAGACACCATGGTCTATATATACAAATTTTTGAAATGATTTTCTATGGTTTGGAAAGAAATATACGGATTAATAAATATTAATTTTGATATTATATAAATATTATTTTATATATATATATATATATATAGTTAAATTCTTGAATTTAAGCTATGTATAAATTAGTAATTGAATGAATATCAGGTTTTCAAAGGATATGATTTTTATAAATAAAAACTGAGATTTTCAATGGGAATGATTTTTATAACTTGATTTTGGTTGAAAGTGATTTAAATGAGTATCGGGTTGATTTAAATGAATATATCAAGTTAAATAAATTGAAAGAATATCAAGTCATGTGAAGTTAAAGGTTTTACTTAAATTATGTTGAATTTATCAAGTAAACATTTCAAATCTAAATAATAGTAATTGAATTTGATATATATGAAATTTTCAAAGAATTCCTTTTTAAATGGTGGAATACTTAAAGCTTGAAATATATGGAAATTGAAATGGTTTATTTGGGAATTTAAATCTCTATTGGAATTGATTTTTGAAGGTGAAGAAACTATTATTTTATATAAAGTAATTTAATACTTAAACCATTTAAGTGGTGTAGTTATATTTCAAAGATATGAAATTCAAAGTTTTATGTTTTGAAAGGCTATATTTCAAGAGTTGGTTTCGAAATATTATAACTTGAAATTGTTATGGTTTTAGAAAAGAATATTTTTGAAAATGATATCATTATCGATTTGGTTTTAAAAGGGAAATGATACCGTAATTATATGGTTTTGAAATGGATATTATATCATGGTTTTAAAGTATAAACTATTTTTAAAAAACCGCGATGTTTTAATAACGTTTGGCCGTTGAAGTGTCCGGGATCGGAAGTTGTCATACTCTCTGCCAACTCCGAAAACCACTTTAACAACCGTGTACGTGGTGAAGATTCTAGAATGAAGTAGGATGGTGGCGGCATTTCCTTTGAGGTAAATACGTGGACCCAACTCCCATGAGTTGGCATAAGGTGGCTAAAACAGGAGCGATCGACGGGTTAATGAGGTAGCACCTTTAGTCGACCACATCCCTTCGATATTATACTTTGATTTTTGAATTGATTCGGCGGCCACTTTTGATTTCTTTGATTTGGGGGTGTTGTTCGAGGTGGGCAGTAGCTGCGCGCTACGCGTTACCACCGACTCGGAAGCGTAATTGGTATATCTACCCTGGCATTTCCTAGTTGTGTCGTGTCACCTATCCTAGCGCGCCTTGTACGAGTTTGGTTTTCTCCCGTAGCCCGTGTGGTATCCTCTGGTGGCTTCCCGATCAGGATGGACCATGATATTGGATGGATTACCGGGACTATTACATGTTAAGGTGGAAAATGTAAAACTTTAATGCTATTTAAAAGTAAGTTTATATTATTAATAGACACTATTATAATAGCGAAATATTACTACATAGTAAAAGGTTTAACGGATCCTTAGGAGATGTGAATCCCGAGCATCTCTTGAGTTACTGCACTCATATTTACTTCTGTTGATTTAACTTACATAAGATCTTTTAGTTCCGACTCGAGTGTTTTGTATTTTTAATTCGCTCAGGTCAGCCTGAGCATTTCAGGATTCGAAGACTTTAGCTTTAGAGGACGAAGACGAAGATTTATATTATTATTATTTATTATAGTATTCCACTACTTTTACATTGTTCCGCTGCATTATTAATATTCTCTGGTAAGTGTAACTCTGATATATATATTGTATAAGTAAAATCAAATATTTTATAAAACAGCTTCATAAACTGTATATTTGATTATTATATTTTATTGTTCCGCTGCAAGATTTTGTTTTGTTTTATTTCTTCTTTCCTTTTTCTTATTTACGGCATAACAATCCTCCCTTCTGTATGGTTTAAGTCTGATGTGTGTGGTTTATCGTCGATTTAAAGCGTGCGAAAAGGCTAGACGTTACATCTGTATCAGAGCTTTGGTTTAGCGATAAACCTTAGCTTTGTGGGGTCTGACTCTCTATTAATAGGGTAGTAATACCCTAAGGGAGTCGCTGAGCATATATATATATATAAGAGAGCGTATTTGTTAGTGTTATAAAAAGGTTTTAATATTGTGTTAATCTGTTCTGTTTTGTATTTATAAATTCTGGTTGGTGCATGAGACGCTATGACATCAATAGGGATTTCTAAACACTTAATAGGACAAACCGACATAATATTTGTTTTAATATAGGTGAATGAAATATTTTTTCCTACTATATGTTCTATAAATAAAATAAATTTTTTAAATGATATATATATATATATATATATATTTGGTTGCAATATATTGGTTGTTCGGTAATGAAATTTATAAATAATAGTCTAAATAAGATTGAAAATAAAATAAATGAAATTGGAAATTTTAGAACTTATGTTCCGGGGTTTTGAAAATTCTTTCGAATGGTTTTTGGAATATAGAAATAATATTATTAGAAGTATTTTCTGTTATAAATATTTCAATATAATTTGAAGAATTGTTTTGAAGAAACTTTGAAAAGAAATAAGTTCTATACTCTCCTCTCTGTCGCTGGAAAATAATTTCGACGATGGCGGTCGCATCATCGACATTCATTTTCGAGTTTCGAAGTGGAAAGGTCATTGTAGTAGTTTACTACAGATTTATTTTGATAAATAAATATATATTTTAAATTGTTTTAAATATAATTGGATATATAAATTGCAAGCATATGTTTATCAGTTATTTTAAAATGATTTTGAATAAAACCCGGTACTTAATTCTTAAGTTTCCATTATTAATAGTTTCAATGAAGTGTAGTAAAATGGAATATAACTAATTTATAAAGTGGAACCTTTAATTAAAATAGGTGATTTAATGCTAAGTTATAAATGATATTAAAAGAAAATTGAAATGGTAATATTATAAAATGAAAGATATAATTTTTGAACCATTAATTAATTAAAAGAAATAAGATAAACTTGTACGATTTTAATTACATTCTTTAAAAGCATATATATAACTTACCAAATAGTAAAAAAATTGAAATGTTTAATAAGAAATATAATGGAAATTGAACAAGTAAGAGTATGAAATGAAAGTGTTTAATAAATTGCTTTTATTTATAAGAATTGATGTTGAAATTGTTATAAACTTAATTTATAATGGAAATATTACTATAATAAAATATGTTATAAGGTAAGTGTTTTAAGTAAAGTAATTATAGACTTAAGCAAATGTTGAAGTTAATTATTTTAATAAACAGAAAGATGAATACTGTAAATAAATGAAATTAAGCAGTGAATAAATGAATGTAATATGATAAAAGGAAATCAAACAATAAATGCTATGAAATTGGAAATTTTAACTTGATTTCTTGTTTGGAAGTGCTGTTTGTTTGGTTGTGGTTGCTTGGGCAATGATGCTTGTGATATTCTGAAATTTCAAACCCAATTTAAAGATGATAATCTTTGTAATAAATTAATTTAAATTGATAAATTTGTTATTTTAAACAATAACAATAAATAAATTGTAAATGTACATTGCTTCTAATTAAAATTAATATATACATAAGGGTAATGAATGTGTTAAAATTATATTCTTATAAAATTTGATTTTTGAATTGAATTTAAAAATTTAATTTGAGTTTGAATTATTGAATTAAAAGATTCTAAAATAGGTAAATTATATTCTAAATTTTACTTTGAGTTTAAAGGAATATTTTCATGATTTTATTTAAGATATAGCATTTGTTTTATATTTATTTCTTTAAGTAAAAATGATTTTTATGAATTAAAAATGGATTAAAATTAAAAAAAATCAATTAAGAAAACATTTTAAATTTCTTAATTCAAGTACACTTTTGAAAACTGCAATCAAGGTTCCTACAAACTTCAAAATTTCTGAAAGCAAAGTTTCAAGTTTTTCAATCCTAGTATTGACTGATTCAAGGATTTGAAGCATCATCATCAAATAGAATAATTTAATCAGGCAAATTTCAAGTAAAAGGGAAAATCTGCAGTTCTTCATTTTTCCAGAAGCTTAAGTTCTTGACAACAAATCAGGTGAGTAAATATTAAGAATTAAAAATTTAAGTAAATATGTTTGCATGTGTATTTTGATCTGGTAGATGTTGCATGAATCTATTTTTGTAAAATCTTAGTTTATATGTTTAAAATTATCTGTGCATGTTAAATACTACTGATGTTCTCTGTATCTTCAAAATTCAGAGAAAGTTTTTAAAAAAAACCTCAAATTTATATGCAATAAATCATTGTTAAGTTGGTATCAAATGCAGAAGTTTGATTCAACATGAATTAAGTATTAAAAATGATATTCAAAAGGAAACTGTTGAAAATTTGCAGAATCAAGTCAATACAGTAAAAACAAATTTTTATATCATGAAAATCATGTTTGAATTTTGATGAATTAAGTTCACATCCCAAATCTATTATGTATAGCATGAATTTTAAGATGAAAATCAAAATTTTTAATTTGAATTTGAAGAAGAATTTTGTGGTAAACCGAAATTGGGATTTTTAGCAAATTCTTGTTACTGGTTTGATTTTAGACTTTGAAATTTGGATTGAAGTTGTGTTAATGGTTGATTAACATGAGAAAAATAATGGATGAAATAATTATTCAACAGGGGATTGGGAATTTTGGATTTTAGGGTTTTATACTCTGTGTTATTAGAACTTGAGAAATTCGAAAGTGTGAATCAGGGGATTGATCGAGTTGCAATCGGTTTGGGGTGATGATGCGTTAGGGTCATGCGGAGTTGTGGCCGGAATCTGGAGACGTTCGGTGGTCGGCATGTCGTGGGACGATGGATTTTCTTGTGAATGCAGTTTTGGGTTTTGGCTTCGAGCAACCTTTTTCCGATCGAGCTCGTGTCAGAGTGGTTTGGGGGCTGGAGTTGAGTCGATGTCCGAAATGAAGTTTGCGCGTGGCATCGTGGGTGGTGGCGGCGGCGTCGGAGCAACCTGCACATGCACGAGACGGTGGCCTGTGTCAGTGATGTTTGTTTCGTGTGCGTGTGGGTTTCGACTCGAAGCAGTGTTCGTGTATTTAGGTTTGTGGCTCGTGTGAGTGCTCGAGATTTTGCGGCTGTAGCTCGTGTAGGAGATGGGGCTGTAGCTCGAGTGCTTTCTAGTTTTTTCTTGTTTTGGGCTTGATGAATTTTAGACTAGGAAAAGAGGTAAGGGGAGAAAGGGGTGTGGTTTTGTGTTAACTTGAGTTTTTTCGAGACAAACACAAAAGAAATGAAGTTGAAGCTTTATGACTTGTTTTAAGTTTCAAATTTGTTTTGAGTTTAAACTTTAAAATTTATATTTCAATTACTTTATGAAGTGTTAAATATTTTTATTCAAAGTAATTCATGTTTTGTTAGTTGAAGTTTTAAAATGAATTTACATCTTTTAAATTTAACTCTTTAAAAGGTAACTAAATTTTAACAAATTGAAAATATTTTAAATATGTAATAGTTTTTAATAATTAATGAAATTGTTTGGTTTTGTTGAAGTTAATTAAGTTCTGAAATTTAATTTTACTTTAAATTAATTAGTAATTAAGGTTCGAACAAATGAATCAATTTAGATTAATTAATTTGTTAAGATTTAATTAATTACTTATGGATTATTGAATGGATCATTAAGGATTAAATTAAATAATATTTAGTAGATAATTAAATTAAATAATTAAAGATTAATTAATATGTGATTAATAACTAATTAATTAAGTGGTTAATGATAAATGATTCGTAATTAATTAATTTAATTAATTGATTAAGTGTTAATTAATAATGCAATTAAACATTAATTAATTTATAATTAATAGTTAATTAATTAGTGATTAAGATTTAATTAATTAAGTAATTAAAGTTAATTAATTTATAATTAATTGAGTAATTAAGATAAATTAATTTATGATTAATTAAGAAATTAATTAAAGTTTATTAATTATAAATTAAGGGTTAATTAATAACCAATTAAGGAATGATAATTTTAAATCAAGTTTTAATTAATGAATAATTATAGTAATTAATAGTTAAATAAAAGATTATTAATTAATTAAAGATTAATTAATTTATAATGAGGATAATTAAGAAGTGATTAAGTAATTAAATAATTATGATTAATTAGTTAATGCTTGGTTAAGCAAGATTAAGTGATCAATTCTTAAGTGACTAATTTAAACTAATTATATGAATTAAAGTAGTGATTGCTTATGGATGATTGTTTGAATTCAATATCTGAATATGGTTGATATCTGTTGAATGATAGTTGAGATATTCTGTGATGATATATTATATAATTGTGATAGATATTGGTTATTATCTATAGACAATACTGTGTGGATGCTATGTTTAAACTGAATTGAATTGTTTAAATCTTTAAACAACTTGGCCTTTAAGAGACGTTTGGATTTCGATGAGGCCGGGATCAGGAATCAAATTCGACTTTACAAAAACCACATGGATCCAAGTTAAACGTTAGGTCATGACATCTCAAGTGAGGATCGAGATGGATTTTTAGAGTGTAAGGGTTATTGTCGTTAACTCTGAGGATGATTCCAAAATGAGTGTAACGAAATAATTCCTTCGGTTTCGTTCGAACCCAGAACGAACTTGTATGGGTTGAATGCTTTCAAAACATCGTCAGGTGGACGATGAGCATTCTAAGAGATGTGTTCTCTAAAGATAATCGTAGCCTCAAGCCTCATTAACCGGGAATGGCTAAAACAGGGGAGGTGCAGCAAGGCTTCGTGGGTAGCCCCCACTTGAGAGTGAGATTTACCCCTGTCTAGAAGTCCCTTATTATTTCGGCTGTGTGGGCAGTTATTAGCCACAACTGCGGGGTTGTCTTGTTAGAAGCTGTCCAGTAAGGTATGGTTCCGGCCTTGTGTTGCAGGGGAGTTAGGGTGGCTCCTCGGTACGGTGATCTACGCCACGTACTGTGACGGGCGGTACCCCAGCAGCCCTGCCATTGATGGAAACCCATTTTCCCTACGAGACCCTACGGTTTTGATTGTATTACCCACTTTCGTGGCTAGTAGCTGGAATTCAATGAATGTAACAATTTCGACTATTTTCTATTTACTTGAAAACCCTACACCCTTTTATAATATCACTAGATTTCCTATCAAATGTCTTGCTTAGCGTAAGGTAAAAACTTATCCGTGTTTATTTGTGGGAAGTCTTACGTGATACCTTTTGTTTCAAAATGATTTTTAAAGTTAAACAAATTTAACCGATTTACTCACACGGATCCATGTCTGACCTGGAGTTTATTTTGTTTTTCATAAACTCGTGGGTACTCAAATTTTTATGAGTAGCCAAGTGATTTAGGTTGGGATTAGCAAATGTTTTGGAAGCTGGAGTTGGAGTCCAGACATAATATCTATCTCTTTCTGCTGTAGTGACATTTTGATGTTGTGTATTGATTTGTATGGTATGGGAAACTCTTATGAATGTCCAATGTAATGAAGTCGTATTATTTTGTATACTCTGATATGTAAAACCATGTAATGGATATGTGTAATATTATATTTTGTTCGTTTTCCGCTGTGAGATTCTGATGAATATTGTTCTTTTCTTTCTATCTTTCTATTTTCTATCTCTTTCTTTTCTTATTGATGATACGTCTTTCTGGGTATTGAAAGACGGGTCTTCACAATTGGTATCGGAGCAAAGGTTGAGAAACACCTAGGCTCTGGAATAGTATCTTTCTTGAGAGTGCGTATTTGTAATTTTCTTATATAACTATATCCCTATCTAAATTGGTTAGGTTACCTGTTCAGGTAGCCAGTATGTGTTTATAAGGCCGTAGGGGAAGAGTTGTTGGAAGTACATCAACCGTTAATAGGAGAGAGCAGACTGATAATGAGACTGTTAATCTAGTTATGTCTCCAGTCAGTTTTGCTGCATTATGCAAGGACTTTGTTCATCTTGGAGGAAAACCATTTCAAGGATCAGAAACTATAATAGAAGTCCAAGCATGGCTTCGCTCGAGTGAGAAGATTTTTAAGAGCATGAGGTTATCGGATGAGCAGAAGAGAATAATGGCTGCGTGGCAATTACAAGGTGGTGCCGTAGTCTAGTGGAATTCAGTGACTGCTAATATCTCGGAAGATGATATGTCTTGGGAAGAGTTTAAGGGGATGTTTGAGGAGAAGTTCATGACTGCTGCAGGGAGAACTCGGCTTTATCAAGATTTTCTGAATCTGAAACAAGGAAATACGTCTATAGCTGAATACGAGACTAAATTCAATGAATTATCTTGCTACGGTCCAGGACTTATAGATACCTCTCTTAAGAAGAACGAGATGTTTGTCCAAGGGTTGAGGCCTGAGTATCATGAAAGAATGACTGCACATTTGAAAGGGTCTTTTGTGGAGCTTATTGACATGGCGCTTATATATGGAGACTTGATGAACAAAAGATCGGAGGCACGAGTTGCTGCATCTGGAGGAAATTCTTCCAATCCTAATAAAAGAAAATTCAATCCTAATTGGAAGAAACAAAACAAGAAGAAGACTGAAAATAATAATAGACCCCGAAAATGCTATATTTGTCAGCAAGAAGGTCACCTGGCAAATAAGTGTCCTAGAAGAGAGCCTCAGCAGCAGCAACAGCGACAGCATTATAGTGGACCAGGGTCAGCTTTAATTCAGAACTCTCTTTGCTTTAACTGTCACCAACCGGGACACATGATTAAAGATTGCCCGCTCCTTCATAAGGTTCCACAGAACAAAGTATTTTCTTTAGAAGGTGCACCATCAAACTCGTCTAAGGGCAAAGGAGTTTTAGAAGGTACCTTACTTTTAAATGGAAAATATATTAAAGTCTTATTTGATTTTGGTGCTTCTTTAAGTTTTATTTCCCTGGAAACTGTAGAGAATTTCTTACTTACCCCTAGTATCGTAGAAAATCCCATTTATGTATCAAATCCTATAGGAGGGGTAACCAAGTTAGATAGAATCTGTAAAGATTTGAGAATCTCCTATCTATCCCATAGTTTATCTATGATCCTTATGTATTGGATTATAAAGGTTTTGACCTTATATTGGGAATGGATTGGCTTGACAAATATAAGGCTGTTTTAAATTGTGATGAGAGAACAGTTTCGTTGGACATTGATCAGGGTAGGTTTGTCAGAGTAATGTGTGATAACTCTGGAATTCACTTGAGTATTCTTTTACATGGAGTTGAGACTTCTCAAGAGGAGATTGTAGATATTGAAGTAGTATGGGATTTCTCCGACGTATTTGAGGAAGTTAAGTGTTTGCCACCGCACCGAGAAATAGAGTTTCGTATAGATTTGGTTCCTGGAGCAGTACATGTAATTCAACCTAGTAGGAGAATGGCTCCAAGGGAGAGGGAAGAACTAGTGAAGCAAACTCAAGATTTGTTGGAGAAGGGTTTGATTAGACCAAGTTTTTCTTGCTGGGGTTCGGCTGCTGTATTTGTCACCGAGTCGGATGGGTCGCTAAGGTTCTGTGTAGACTACCGTGAATTGAACAAAGTGACCCTTGGGAATAAGTATCCTCTTCCCCGAATTGATGATCTCTTCGACCAGCTTCATGGTGCATCAGTCTTTTCTCAGTTGGATCTAGCATCAGGTTTCCATCAATTAAGGGTAGCTGAAGACAGTATTCCCTTAACTGCATTTAGGGGACCTAATTGTTTCTATGAGTGGTTGGTTATGCCTTTCGGGTTAACCAATGCTCCTGCCTACTTTGTTGATCTGATGAATCGAGTCTTTAGGAATGTTTTGAATAAGTTTGTTTTGGTGTTCATCGATGATATTTTGGTTTATTCTAAGTCGGAAGAAGAGCACAAGCAGCACTTGAGAATAGTTTTGGAAACTCTAAGAAGGCACGTTCTGAAGGCGAAGTTCTCTAACTGTCATTTTTGGAAATCTGAAGTAAAAATTTTGGGCCACATTGTTTCTGGTGAGGGAATCTCTGTAGATCCAGCTAAAGTTGAGACTATTCTGGAGTGGAAGAAGCCTCAGACACCAACAGATGTTCGTAGTTTTCTGGGATTGGCCGGTTACTACTGGAAGTTTATTAAGGATTATTCTAAAATCTCTTCCACCTAATAAAGCTGACAAGGAAGGGAGCTAATTTCAAGTGGACACCGGAATGTGAGGAAGCTTTTCAGAATCTGAAGGAAAAATTGACAAGTGCTCCTGTATTGGCTATTCCAGATGGGAAGAGTAAGTTTGAAGTATATACCGATGCCTGTATTGTTGGATTGGGAGCTGTGCTTATGCAAAATGGTAGGGTAATTGCGTATGAGAGTCGACAATTGAAGCCACATGAGAGGAACTACGCTATGCATGGTCTAGAGCTGTTGGCTATTGTTTATGCTTTAAAGATCTGGAGGCACTGTCTTTTAGGAGAAAAGTTTGAGTTATTCACGGATCACAAACCGTTAAAATATCCTTTCTCTCAAAAAGATCTTAATCTGAGACAGCAGCGATGGTTAGAGTTCTTGGCATCGTATGATTTGGATATTCTGTATACTCCGGGAAAGGAGAACGTTATGGCAGACGCTCTTAGCAGAAATGCGGTTCTTTCTCTTTTGGAAGCTGTTCCATCTCTCCAGGAAAGAATAATAAGCAAGCAAATGGAGGATAGGTCTTTTGAAGAATTTATTCTTGGAAATAAGGATGGTCGATATTCGTATTTCAAGATAGACAATCAAGGGGCATTGAGGATTAATGGTCAATTGTGTGTACCTGATATAGATGGATTGAGACGTGAAGTATTGTCAGTAAGTCATCGCTCCAGATTTAATATCCATCCAGGAATATCAAAGATGTACAAAGATATTAGAAGAGTTTTCTGGTGGCCGGGCATGAAGAAGGATGTAGCCAGATTCGTTAATTGTCGTGCTATCTGCCAACAAGGTAAAGGAGATCAGCAGAAGCCAGCCGGTTTGTTACAACCTTTGGAGGTCCCGATGTGGAAGTGGGAGATGATTTCGATGGACTTCATCGATGGTTTGCCTAGAACAAAGATGGGGAATGAAGGAATATGGGTGATTGTTGATCGTCTAACCAAGAGCACCCATTTTATACCAGTTAAGGCAACCCGTACTGCAGCTTTATTGATAGAAATTTTCTTAAAAGAGATAGTGAGATTGCATGGTGTTCCAGTCAGTATTGTAAGTGATCGAGATCGTATCTTCACCAGCAAATTCTGGGAGGCATTGCAATCAGCTTTGGGGAAAAATTTGAGATTGATTACAGCATATCATCCTCAAACAGATGGGAAGACGGAGAGGCTTAATCGAATTCTAGAAGATATACCGAGAGCCTGTGTATTAGATTTTGGAGGATCGTGGGAGGACCATCTACATCTTGTGGAGTTCTCTTATAATAACAGTTACCAAGCAAGTATCAAGATGGCTCCTTATGAAGCATTGTATGGACGGCCGTGTAGGTCTCCAGCTTGTTGGATAGAGTCGAAAGACCGCATTGTGCTTGGACCAGATTTGATTCGTGAAGCATCTGCTAAAGTCGAGCTTATCAAGAAAAGGATGAGAGCCGCTCAGGATCATCAAAAGAAATATGCTGATAAAAGACGAAGACAATTGGAGTTCGAGATTGGTGATTTAGTCTTTGTCAAAGTTTCCCCTATTAAAGGAGCAGTAAGATTTGGGAAGACAGGGAAACTCGCTCTGAGATATATTGGTCCATTACGAGTACTCGAGAGGATTGGTGCCGTAACATAAAGGATTGAATTGCCAGTCCGGATGGATGGAATTCCCAATGTTTTCCACATATCTCATCTACGGAAATATGTACACGATCCATCTCTTATTGTGGAACCAGCTGTGCAGGAAGACTTAGAGGTTGAGCCGGACTTATCAGTTGTCAGACATCCTATTCAAATAGTTGATCAAGACGAGAGGCAACTCAGAAGCAAGTTAGTGATGCTCGTTAAAGTCCAGTGGAGTGAGGATCCCAAAGATTGTACCTAGGAGACTCTGGATAATTTTAGGAAGGCTTATCCGGATATGTGTCCGGATAGCTAGTGGTGTTTGTATTGGATGTGTCGTTGTTTGGATGTTTTGTTTGTTGATTTCTTATGTATGGATGTTATGCATGTTTGAAGTGTTAAATAAAATAAAATTTTGGATTATCTTTTGTTTAAATTTAGAGGACGAAATTCTTTTAAGGGGGGAGGAATGTGATATTCTGGAATTTCAAACCCAATTTAAAGATGATAATCTTTGTAATAAATTAATTTAAATTGATAAATTTGTTATTTTAAACAATAACAACAAATGAATTGTAAATGTACATTGATTCTAATTAAAATTAATATATACATAAGGGTAATGAATGTGTTAAAATTATATTCTTATCAAATTTGATTTTTGAATTGAATTTAAAAATTTAATTTGAGTTTCAATTGTTGAATTAAAAGATTCTAAAATAGGTAAATTATATTCTAAATTTTACTTTGAGTTTAAAGGAATATTTTCATGATTTTATTTAAGATATAACATTTGTTTTATATTTATTTCTTTAAGGAAAAATGATTTTTATGAATTAAAAATGGATTTAAATTAAGAAAAATCAATTAAGAAAATATTTTAAATTTCTTTTTGCATGAAAATAACACTTGTTAACATTTAAATCATACTAATAAACATGTGTTAAAGAATTAGCTAGGTATAGTGACAAGTGTCATAATTTAAATTTATTTTCTTTAAATTTTTATAAAACAAAATTTTTATATAAAAAGCCACCTCTTATGCTTTATCTAAATTTTCTCATTTCTCATCTTTCTTAAGCAAGAAAAATTTACACCTCATTAACAAATATGAGATTCTCCAAATCTTCAAGTTCAACTAAAATTAAACCAATTCAAACCTCACCTAAAAATCTAAAATCTGCAAAACGTATTAAAGAGAAAAAACCTGCATTCAAGTACGCTTTTGAAAACTGCAATCAGGGTTCCTACAAACTTCAAAATTTCTGAAAGCAAAGTTTCAAGTTTTTCAATCCTAGTATTGACTGATTCAAGGATTTGAAGCATCATCATCAAATAGAATAATTTAATCAGGCAAATTTCAAGTAAAAGGGAAAATCTGCAGTTCTTCATTTTTCCAGAAGCTTAAGTTCTTGACAACAAATCAGGTGACTAAATATTAAGAATTAAAAATTTAAGTAAATTTGTTTGCATGTGTATTTTGATCTGGTAGATGTTGCATGAATCTATTTTTGTAAAACCTTAGTTTATATGTTTAAAATCATCTATGCATGTTAAATACTACTGATGTTCTCTGTATCTTCAGAGTTCAGAGAAAGTTTTAAACAAAAACTTCAAATTTATATGCAATAAATCATTGTAAAGTTGGTATCTTCAAATGAAGAAGTTTGATTCAACATGAATTAAGTATTAAAAATGATATTCAAAAGGAAACTGTTGAAAATTTGCAGAATCAAGTCAATACAGTAAAAACAAATTTTTATATCATGAAAATCATGTTTGAATTTTGATGAATTAAGTTCACATCCTAAATCTATTATGTATAACATGAATTTTAAGATAAAAATCAAAAATTTTAATTTGAATTTGGAGAAGAATTTTGTGGTAAACCGAAATTGGGATTTTTAGTAAATTCTTGTTACTGGGTTGATTTTAGACTTTGAAATTTGGATTGAAGTTGTGTTAATGGTTGAACATGAGAAAAATAATGGATGAAATAATATTCAACAGGGGATTGGGAATTTTGGATTTTAGGGTTTTATACTCTGTGTTATTAGAACTTGAGAAATTCGATAGTGTGAATCAGGGGTTTGATCGAGTTGCGATCGATTTTGGGATGATGATGCGTCAGGGTCATGCGGAGTTGTTGCCGGAATCTGGAGGCGTTCGGTGGTCGACATGTCGAGGGACGATGGATTTTCTGGTGAATGCAGTTTTGGGTTTTGGGTTCGAGCAACCTTTTTTCGACCAAGCTCATGTGAGAGTGGTTTGGGGGCTGGAGTTGAGTCGATGGCCGAAATGGAGTTTGCGCGTGGCATCGTAGGTGGTGGCGGCAGCGTCGAAGCAACGTGCACATGCACGAGACGATGGCCTATGTCAGTGGTGTTTGTTTCGTGTGCGTGTGGGTTTCAACTCAAAGCAGCGTTCGTGTATTTAGGTTTGTGGCTCGTGTGAGTGCTCGAGATTTTGCAGTTGTAGCTCGTGTAGGGGATGGGGCTGTAGCTCGAGTGCTTTCCAGTTTTTTCTTGTTTTGGGTTTGATGAATTTTAGACTAAGAAAAGAGGTAAGGGGAGAAAGGGGTGTGGGTTTGTGTTAGCATGAGTTTTGTCGAGACAAACACAAAAGAAATGAAGTTGAAGCTTTATGACTTGTTTTAAATTTCAAATTTGTTTTGGGTTTAAACTTTAAAATTTATATTTCAATTACTTTATGAAGTGTTAAATATTTTTATTTAAAGTAATTCATATTTTATTAGTTGAAGTTTTAAAAGGATTTTACATCTTTTAAATTTAACTCTTTAAAAGGTAATTAAATTTTAACAAATTGAAAATATTTTAAATATGTAATAGTTTTCAATAATTAACGAAATTGTTTGGTTTTTTGAAGTTAATTAAGTTTTGAAATTTAAGTTTACTTTAAATTAATTAGTAATTAAGGTTGGAACAAATTAATCAATTTAGATTAATTAATTTGTTAAGATTTAATTAATTACTTTGGATTATTAAATAGATCATTAAGGATTAAATTAAATAATATTTAATAGATAATTAAATTAAATAATTAAAGATTAATTAATATGTGATTAATAACTAATTAATTAAGTGGTTAATGATTAACTGATTAGTAATTAATTAATTTAATTAATTGATTAAGAGTTAATTAATAAAGTAATTATACATTAATTATTAGTTAATTAATAGTTAATTAATTAGTGATTAAGATTTAATTAATTAAGTAATTAAGGTTAATTAATTTATAATTAATTGAGAAATTAAGATAAATTAATTTATGATTAATTAAGAAATTAATTAAAGTTAATTAATTACAAATTAAGGGTTAATTAATAACCAATTAAGGAATGATAATTTTAAATCAAGTTTTAATTAATGAATAATTATAGTAATTAATTAATAATTAAATAAAGGATTATTAATTAATTAAAGATTAATGAACTTATAATGAGGATAATTAAGAAGTGATTATTTAATTAAATAATTACGATAATGCTTGGTTAAGCAAGATTAAGTGGTCAATTATTAAGAGATTAATTTAAATTAATTATATGAATTAAAGTAGTGCTTGCTTATGGATGATTGTTTGAATTGAATATCCGAATATGGTTGATATCTGTTGAATGATAGTTGAGATATTCTGTGATGAGATATTGTATATCTGTGATAGATATTGGTTATTATCTATAGATAATACTGTATGGATGCTATGTTTAAACTGAATTGAATTGTTTAAATCTTTAAACAACTTGGCCTTTAAGAGACGTTTGGATTTCGATGAGACCGGGATCGGGAATCACATTTGATTTTCTGAAAACCACATCGATCCAAGTTAAACGTTAGGTCGTGACATTTCAAGTGAGGATTGAGATGGAGTTTTAGAGTGCAAGGGTTATTGTCATAAACACTGAGGGTGATTCCAAAATGAGTTTAACGAAATAATGCCTTCGGTTTTGTTCGAACCCAGAACGAACTTGTATGGATTGAATGCTTTCAGAACATCGTCAGGTGGACGATGAGCATTCTAAGAGATGTGTTGTCTAAAGGTAATCGTAGCCTCAAGCCTCATCAACCGGGAATGGCTAAAACATGGGAGGTGCAGCAAGGCTTCGTGGGTAGCCCCCACTTGAGAGTGAGATTTACCCCTGTTTAGAAGTCCCTTATTATTTCGGCTGTATGGGCTGTTGTTGGCCACAACTGTGGGGCTGTCTTGTTTGGATCTGTCCAGTAAGGGATGATTTCGGCCTTGTGTTGCAGGGGAGTTAGGGTGGCTCCTCGGTACGGTGATCTAGGCCCCATACTGTGACGGGCGATACCCCAGTAGCCCTCCCATTGATGGAAACTCATTTTCCCTATGAGACCCTACTGTTTTGATTGTATTCCCACTTTCGTGGCTAGTAGCTGGAATTTAATGAATGTAACAATTTCGGCTATTTTCTATTTACTTGAAAACCCTAGACCCTATTATAATATCACTATATTTCCTATCAAATGTTTTGGTTAGCGTAAGGTAAAAACTTACCCGTGTTTATTTGTGGGAATCTTACGTGATACATTTTATTTCAAAATGATTTTTAAAGTTAAACAACTTTAACTGATTTACTCCACCAGACCCATGTTTGACCTGAAGTTTATTTTGTTTTTCATAAACTCTTGGGTAATCAAATTTTTATGAGTAGCCAAGTGATTTAGGTTGGGATTAGCAAATGTTTTGGAAGCTGGAGTTGGAGTCCGGAAGTACTATCTATCTCTTTCCGCTGTAGTGACATTTTGATGTTGTGTTTTTATTTGTATGGTATGGGAAACCCTTATGAATGTCCAATGTAATGAAGTCATATTATTTTGTATACTCCGATATGTAAAACCATGTAATGGATATGTGTAATATTATATTTTGTTCGTTTTCCGCTGTGAGATTCTGATGAATGTTGTTCTTTTCTTTCTATCTTTCTATCTCTTTCTTTTCTTATTGATGATACGTCTTTCTGGGTATTGAAAGACGGGTCTTCACAATGCTTTAAAATTGTTTAGATAAATGAATAATCTATTTGGCTTCACCTAAGACTGTTGAGTAAAGGGTGCATTTAGTAGTTTATTTTTCATTCCGTACAATTTAAAGTTTTAAAACCCGAACAACTATTTGTCTTGGTTGATATGAATGATTGATTTGTGTTGATTTCTCTGTGATGGTTGAATACCTGGTTGCAAGTGATAGTTGTATGTGTTGATTGCTTGTTGGTGGTTAAAAACAACCTTAAATATTTCATTTTATATAATTATTAACTATTTTGAATTATATAAGTGAAATACAGGCTATGGAAGCAATTGCTATTGCTTTTGGTTTCATAATTATGCATTAATTGCCCGACAAATAGGTACGTTTTTGGATTCGGTTTATAGCGTTATTATATTGTTTTCCCATGTTGGGATATGTATTATTTTGGAAAATATATGTATAAATTGTTATATTTGATATTATATTTTCTTACAAGCCTCCGCGTAAAAGGGGACTCTGTCAAATTTTTTTGTAAATTTTGGACTTTGAAAATTTTGAAAATGTTTTCCAAACTTTATTAATTTAAGTATAAAAAGATTTATGGTTATAAATTTATATATTTTATTTAAATTATTAAATTTTGTAAAATTTTTATGTATAAATTTAATATTTTGAATAAGATATTGATTACTTAATTCTTTCTTTTCCCTCCTTTTTCCTTTTCGGGGACGAAAAGTTTTGAGTGGGGTGCGTGTAACGACCCATAAATTTTCAATGATTTAATTTGTTAAATTGATAAAGTTTGGTAATTTAATATTGAAAGAATGGAATTTTTTTTATTATTTAAATAAATCTTGGCATTAAATATTGAAACAAATAAAATTTGTAAATAAATAATGAAATAGTAACTAGTATGAAATGTAACAACGAAGTAATTAAAGCTGAATTTGTGTAAATTTAATAGGAACGTAAGTTATTTAAGGTAGTAATTGGTGAATTGGGGAAAATAGTTCAAGGTTTGTTAATTGATGAATAAATACGTAATGCATGTAAAGTAATAAACTGGTATAAGAATGGAATTAAGGAAATTTCAGTAATTGGTTTCAAAACCTTAATTAATGTATTAAATTGATAGAAGTACACATTTAGAAATATAATAGTTATTCAAATTTAGAGGTAAATAGGCGTATATCAATGAAATGAAATAAAATTAGCTTTATATATGGAATTATAACCTGGATTGATAAGTAACGAACTTATAAGTGCAATTAAAGGCAATTAGGTGGTAATTAATGTAGGTTGCTTGTTTATTTAATGTGTTAAATAAACTTTGGTAATCAGTTGTAATAAATCTAAATTTAACGTTTTGTTACTGTAAATTAAAGTAATAATCAGAAATAATGTTAATTTTATTTATAATATGACTATTGGTTGATGTAAAGATTGTAAATCAGGATTTGTTAATTTATTTCAATGGAAGTAACAAATGTTGTATAAATAAATGAATTAGTATAATAAATGGTAATTGGATGAATTTAGTGTTACGCAAGTAATCATAATAATTAGTTGAAATTAATAAACTTAATTGTATTATAAAGTTAATGGTAACGATCGTTATATTAAATTATCCTTCTAAATCAAAATAGAAATTCTTTAATGTTTTAATGAATATTTGTAACGGAAGGTGTGAATGTAATAATGAAATAATTGGAAGTGTAAATTCATTCATAATGTAGTAATCTATCTAATAGAAAGTATGAACCCAAGTGAATGAATTTATTTGGAATGTTAATCGCAATTAGCGTGAATATTTGTAGAAATGTAATAAAATGGAAATGAGGTAGTCAATACAAAGGAAAGATGGAAATTAGAACTTACTAATGTAATAAAGGGTAAAACAAAGGTTATCTTTGTTTATGGAAAAATAATTGGTTAGAAAAAGGATTGAAGATAAATCAAGGTAATTTATTGGAATAAATTACAATTAATTGAGTTTATTGTGAATGAAATTAATTACTAAGTTATTTGGAATTAAAATGGAATGTGAGAATATTTAATGTAATACAAATGGTTAGGAGTTGTCAAATTTGGTATATTAAGGTAATGAATGGAAAGCAAACAAGGTAACTAAGTTTATATAGAATAGTAATGAACTTAATAAAAGATTTGAATTGAAACAAATCAATCCATTTAAATCCAAATTTTAATAAGTGTAATTATTGTAGAAATTTAAGGTTATGCAATTCGAAATAAAGATAATATGAGTAAATTTATGGAATAGTTTTGAATCCAATGGTAAACCCATATATTGACAATAATGAATGGAATAATTATTGGTTAATTTAATTAAATGGAAAGTTTGGGAATTTTATTTATAATTTTGAATTTAATGAAATTGGAAGTTAACACTGAAATTTATAAATTAATCATCTCTAAATTGACATTTAAATCTGTTTAAAACCATTGTAAATGATTAAGAAATCAAAAACGACAAGAATTTTCAATTTTAGAATTTAAATGAGAAATTTGATGATAATCAATTATTCATTTATTTAATTAATATAAAAATAGCCATTTTGGCCACTGATTCGGATCTCGACGAAACTAGCTTCATCGGATCCCTAACGGTGAATTATTGTAGGATCTCAAGTTTCGTAGCGATCGGACTTGACGTTTGATCGTACGGACTCGATACGCGTTGAAATCATTGAAATTAAAATCAACTGAAATTAATTTGAAATAATTTGATTTTTTAATAACTTCTTCATATGATGGAATTTGGACATGAAACCTGTTCCATCGCGTTTAGAACATTCAAAAACATCTATTTTGATGTATGGGACGACCAATTTCGTTTCGGAAACAAAATGGGCTTTACGGAGCATTATTGTCATCTCAAACCAATTCGACTTTAACGTAACCTACGAAAATGATAGAATTGAACCTCGAAACCAGTTCCATTGTGTTCAAAATGCCTTTTTACATTAGGAACGCCAGGCAGCACGCTTCGTTTGGAGTTCGGGCTATTTTGGACCTCACGCTATAAATAGGCATGCAAAACGATAAAATATTATATTATTATGAAACCCTAGCCGCCACTTGTTCAACCTTTTTGATGGCCGAAATCTCTCCGTCTTCTCGTCTCAATTTCTTCCAATCCGTGCAACGAAATCGAGAACATCCAAAAGCAAAGTTGTAGAGCTCGACGAGCTCTACATATCCAATGGTCGATTCATGCTATTACATAACAGATTTGTCAAGATATGGCTGGGAAGGTCACGCGCATTTTGGATTTTTGTGTGTGATTCGAGGGATTGTGGGGGGCCACATCCCTGGCGTACGTGGAGGAGAAGGTGGCGCTTGGATTGGTGGTCGCAGATTGGGGTCCGGTCGAGCCGAACGTGGGCGCGCGTGCAGGCTTGTTCGTGGGGGATGGGTTTGAACGCATTCGAGCTGGGAGAAGAGAGGTCACGTATTGTTTTATTTATTTATTTATTACTTAATTATAATATGTAAGATTTAAATGTTCTAATCGCTATAACTTCTGCATACGAGGTCCAATTCACGCGCAGTTTTCTCCGCTAGGTTCATATTGGAATTCCAGACAGTTTGACGCTGGTTTGGACGAATTTGGAGACTATCCAATTTATGGGTTTAAATTGGATTTAAATTCAATTTAAATTCAAAAGGTGAGTGTTTTAACCCACTCACAACTTCTAAGATTTCTTATGTTTGTTAAATTTATTTATGATGTGATTTGAAATTTATTTATAACTGTTTGGCATATATTTAATCATTATTTCGGTTAATTTGCATTTATTGAATTAAAATGTTATTTAAATTTATTATTGCATATAAACTGCCAGTTAGATGAATTGTTTAATTCATTATTGAATATAACTGCCTGTAAATTGCCTGTTATTTATTATCAGTTATATATTGATAATGATTGATTGGTTTGGATGATGATTGTGATGGATGTATGATTTTATGATGGATGAATGGATGCTGATTTATATCATCATAATCTGTAAGTTGTTATGCATTCATTTTATTTGGGATTGCGGTTTGAAATGATATATAACCGTAATTTTATTTTAAATTACGGATTGAAATGATAAATATCTGTATCACTTGACCATAGGGTAGAAAATTTTATGCAGACACCGTGCTCTATATATACAAATATTTTGAAATGAT
This sequence comes from Allium cepa, assembly GCA_030765085.1. Taxonomy (NCBI): domain Eukaryota; kingdom Viridiplantae; phylum Streptophyta; class Magnoliopsida; order Asparagales; family Amaryllidaceae; genus Allium; species Allium cepa. The sequence goes on from CM060941.1 coordinate 943,089,841, forward strand.
TTTCTATGGTTTGGAAAGAAATATATGGATTAATAAATATTATTTATATAAATATTACTATACATATATAGCTAAATTCTTGAATTTAAGCTATGTATAAATTAGTTGATTAAAAATAAGTCGAATAACGGAGTTTGATTGCTTTATTATTATATGGTTAAGTACCTTTTTAGGATATTGTATATATAGAGTTTTGAAGACTTAAATAAAGTATAGTTGGAAGATAAATATGAAATTGGTTTGAACTGAAGGATTTAAGATTTTGACTTGAATAAGAATGAATGTGAATTTAAATAAAAACCGAGATTTTCAAAGGGTATGATTTTTATAACTTGATTTTGGGTTAAAGTGATTTAAATGAATATCGGGTTGATTTAAATGAATATATCAAGTTAAATAAATTGAAAGAATATCCAGTTATGTGAAGTTAAAGGTTTTACTTAAATTATATTGAATTTATTAAGTAAACATTTCAAATCTAAATAATAGTAATTGAATTTGATATATATGAAATTTTCAAAGAATTCGTTTTGATATGGTGGAATACTTAAAGCTTGAAATATATGGAAATTGAAATGGTTTATTTGGAAATTTAAATCTATATTGGAATTGATTTGTGAAGGTGAAGAAACTATTATTTTATATAAAGTAATTTAATACTTAAACCATTTAAGTGGTGTAGTTATATTTCAAAGATATGAAATTCAAAGTTTTATGTTTTGAAAGGCTATATTTCAAGAGTTGGTTTCAAAATATTATAACTTGAAATTGTTATGGTTTTAGAAAAGAATATTTTTGAAAATGATATCATTGTCGATTTGGTTTTAAAAGGGAAATGATATCGTAATTATATGGTTTTGAAATGGATATTATATCCTGGTTTTAAAGTATAAACTATTTTTAAAAGACCGCGGTGTTATAATAACGTTTGGTTGTTGTAGAGACCGGGATCGGAAGTTGTCATACTCTTTGCCAACTCCAGAAACCACTTTAACAACCGTGTACGCGGTGGAGACTCCAAAATAAAGTAGGATGGTGGCGGCGTTTCCTTTGAGGTAAATACGTGGACCCAACTCCTATGAGTTGGCATAAGATGGCTAAAACAGGAGCGATCGACGGGTTAATGAGGTAGCACCTTTGGTCGGACACATCCCTTCGATATTATACTTTGACTTTTGGATTGATTCGATGGCCACTTTTGATTTCTTTGATTTGGGGGTGTTGTTCGAGGTGAGCGGTAGCTGCGCGCTACGCGTTACCACCGACCCGGAAGCGTAATTGGTATATCTACCCTGGCATTGCCTACTTGTGCCCTGTCACCTACCCTAGCGCGCCTTGTACGAGTTTGGTTTTCTCCCGTAGCCCGTGTGGTATCCTCTGGTGGCTTCCCGATCAGGAGGGACCACGATATTGGATGGACTACAGGGACTATTATGTGTTAAGGTGGAAAATGTAAAGCCTTAATGCTATTTAAAAGTAAGTTTATTTTATTAATAGACACTATTGCAATAGCGAAATATTACTACATAGTAAATAGTTTAACGGATCCTTAGGAGATGTGAATCCCGAGCATCTATTAAGTTACTGCACTCATATTTACTTCTGTTGATTTAACTTACATAAGATCTTTTAGTTCCTACTCGAGTGTTTTGACTTTTCAATTCGCTCGGGTCAGCCTGAGCATTTCAGGATTCGAAGACTTTAGCTCTGGAGGACGAAGACGAAGATTTATATTATTATTATTATTTATTATAGTATTCCACTACTTTCACATTGTTCCGCTGCATTATTAATATTCTCTGGTATGTGTAACTCTGATATATATATATATATATTGTATAAGTAAAATCAAATAGTTTATAGAACAACTTCATAAACTGTATATTTGATTATTATATTTTATCATTCCGTTGCAAGATTCTGTTTTGTTTTATTTCTTCTTTCCTTTCTTATTTACCCCATAACAATCCGCCCTTCTGTATGGTTTAAGTCTGACGTGTGTGGTTTATTGTTGATTTAAAGCGTGCGAAAAGGCGAGATGTTACATTAACCTTCCTATCTCTTACCATTTTCCTATAGAAAAACTTTCCATGATTAGTTTCAAAATAAGAAGATAATAAGTCGAGGGTCCAGGCCCTCCTAGCCCTAAAATGTTGGACCAAAAATTGACCCAATGCCCAAGATGTTTGTACAAGATATTATTGTTCAGAAAGCCCATACAATGCCCATGGACTTTGGGTGTGGTCATGATGTTGTTTTCCTCCTAAGTGTGTAATAGTCCATTAATTTGTTTGTTAATGGGTTCAATTGGTGATTCACATAAATTGCAATCCATTGGTCATATGCTAAAAGACATGGTAGTCATTTGCAAAGCAATCTTTAATTCGAATAAAGGCTTAAATAGTCTTGTCTTATGTACAAGTCCAAGTACAAAAATTAGTTATATGCATGTCTATAATTTGATAATAGCCAAGTATGCTCAAATCAAGGCAAGTAGGCTACGGAAAATTGTTCTAGTCCTTTTGTTCGTTCAGAGATCACAATTGGTTTTTATTTTACCCTAAATTGATTTGGGTATACAATTTTATAATTTTAGAGAGAGAACCATAAATAAGGATAAGGGTCGGTTTATAGAGGTAGTGGCATGCAATATGGCTGTCAAGCGTTTATGCAGCTATACGACCGCCATCTCTTGAGTATTTTGTATCCTTCTCGGTTGCTAATATGTAACATCTTGCATTATAGTAGATTCTTGATAATCCTTATAATTATTGATGCTTGACAACCTCCATGCTTTTGTGATTTGACATCTTCCTGTCTTTGAAGTTCAGCCTTCCTTTCTTTGTGTGGAAAAGGCTTAGACAAGCTCGTCATCTTTGACCGTCGTCATTTGATAGCTTCATGTTAGAATCTCGACATCTTTATGTGACATAGCATTGTTACCGTATTTAATGTTCTGCAACATTATGTTGTAGAGGTTTGATACCATTTGAGATATGGAGATGCAATATCATTTGGGATGTAAAGACTTGATAGTATTTAAGCTATGAAAACTCGATATTCTCATTTTGTAAATAAATGTTTGATGTCCTTTATTAGGGAAACATTCATTAGGAATTTTACATCTCTTGGTAATTTGGTGTTCGACACCTTCTTTTTTGGATACATGCTCAATATCTTCAAGCTTGGCATACTCTTTGCTCGAGACACTTTCCTATTTATTAGCCCGGCATCCTCTTAAGACCTAATATCCTTCTTTAATGAGTTGATATTTTATATGCTCCATTAATGTGATAGTCATCTTTATTTTACACTTTATTATACTTTAAGTTAAAATGGTTTGGCATCTCCATCACCTTTTACAAACTCGACACCCTTTAGGTATCAACTGCTTGACATACTTCTTTGTTAAGGCTTTGACATTACCTCTTGCTTGTTGATACTTAATGATGTTTATTGTTTCTTTAAGGTTCTCCTTATCATAGAGTTTGATACCTTTTCATGTTCCATCTAAATGCTAGATGCCTTTATTACTCCAAAAGTTTGATTTCATCTTTTTCTTTAAACGTCCTGCACCCTTTATAGGTATCGAAGCTTGATATCTTCCTTGTTTTAGGTGCTTAATATCATATCCATGGCTATAAAAACCTCGATACCCCTTTCTGCCTTTAAATTCATCATCCTTTATGGTTTAATATCTCTATATTTGATGCTTTTTACGTTATTAACTTGGGAGCTCAATTGGGTAATCATAGTTCTATTACCTCGACATGCATTAATGGGGTTGCTATATTTTCTTTAGATGTTTGATATACATATTTGTAGTAACACTATTCTATATTGCTTTTGTATTCTCTTGCTTATTTATCTTAACATAATAGTCAAAAAATATGTGGATAACGCTCTCCATCCAGCAGTTTGGATAGGAATGGTGGCGTCTCTGTATGATTTAGTAACTCCTTGAAGGCATTTTGACACTCCATCATCCATTTGAAGCTCTTCTTTCTCTTTTTGATAGTATTAAAGAACGATATACACTTATCTATTGCCTTTGATATGAACAGGCTCTATGCGGCAACCATTTCCATTCAAGCTCTGTAAGTCCTTCATTATGTCTAGGGTGCTCACATTCCACAAGGCATTACTGTGATCTAGATTAGCCTCAGTGCCCACTTGAATTCACGATACATCTTATAAATTTCCTTGATGCAACCCCAAAAGATCATTTTAATGGGTTTAACTTCATTTTATACTTCCACTATGCCTCAAAGATATCTGAAAACTCATCCATGTGATTCCCTGATAGTCGTTACATCACGAGCATATCATCCATGCACACCTCCATTATTCATTTGATTTTCTACTTACACATGGAATTCACCAACATCTGGTATGTAGCTCTTGCGTTCTTCAAACCGAATAGCGTTACCTAGTAATAATACAATCCTAAATCGATTATGAAACTTGGCTTGTGTGCCCCTGATCCAGCATATGCATCGGTATCTAGTTATAGCTAGAATAAGCATTCATGAAAGAAAGAAACCCACGTCCTACAGTCCCGTCTACCAGCTAATCAATCATAGGCAAGGGAAATCTTTCCTTTGAGCATCCTTTGTCAAGTCAAAATAGTTAATACACGGCCCCACTTTTCGTTTGATCTCTTGACCAACACAAGTTTTGATATCCATTCTAGTAATAGAGTATCAAATAAAATAGTTCACTTTCAATTTATCTACTTCCTCCTTCAACATGGTGGAACGCTCTGGACCTAAACTATGCCTCTTTTGCTTCAAGGATGGAAATTTCGGGTCCACATTCAGCGCATGGTATGCTATCTTAAATTATATACTACACATATTCAAATGTGTCCAAGCAAACACATCCAAGTTTGCTTGGAGAAAACTAACCACCTCCTTCCTCAATCCTGCACTGAGTTGAGATCCGATCTTAAGAGCCCCAGTGTGTTATCCATACCGATCGAAACGTTAACTGTCAGCTCAACTGGTCCTGCCTACACTTCCTCCGACTTCTTCCTAGGATCCATAGACTTATCAAACTGCTATAGTTCCCTGAGCCAGGGCTTAGGATTTAATTGCAATGCTTTTAGGTTCTTAACAAAGAGCGCTCTCTCTATATTCTTGCCTCTCTCATCACTTTGCCTCTCTCAACTTAGCGAGATAACGTTTCCTTTCTATGCTTTGGTCTCCTCTAACTAATCCGACCCTATTCTCTATAGGGAACTCCATCATTGATCACTAAGGAGCGAGTGCTATCCTAAAATCGACAAGGGTCAGATATTCCAAGAAGGTGTTGTATGTCGAATGCTCATCCACTATAACAAGCTTTTAAATCAGCACTACCATGCAGTTTTTATCACCTAATCCATGGACAAATCAATTGTGCCAATTGGTTGTTTTGCCTTGCTTCTAAATTCTTGAATCCTAGATTTAAAAGGCTTAACATCCTTCATACTAATCTTCATTTGATCGAACATTATTTTTAAAGAACTTCCGCTTTCCACCATGACCTGATGTACCTCAATCGGGCCAATAACAGCCATAATCACTTTAGGGACGAAGGTTGGTGCTTCGATCACATCAGAATCTCTATTCCTGAATAAAATGTTGCCATCCTTTTCTTCTTAGCCAATGATCTATCTTCTATGGTAAAGAAACTCTTCTATTGCACATGCTTCAATGAGCTCGCGTACCACTCCACTTTCTTCTAGTTTTGTCAATTGGATGAGGTCCTCCTGTTATAGTATTTGTAATTATTCTTCCATTAGAAAGTCTAGTCTCCTCTCCATTGGGTCCCGGCTGATTTCCTTAGGTAGTCGGTCCTTAGGATTTTGCATTTTGATAGCCAACCTATGGCTCTTTGACATACTATTGTAATTTCTTCTTGCTTATCAATTCCTTGAAAAAATTCTTAAGATGTCAAAACTTGTTCGTGTTATGTCCATGAGTTTCATGGAAATGATAGTACTTACCTGGGCGCCATTCTTCCTTAATCGGCACCCTCATAGGCGGCTTTTTGTTCCTCTTTGTGCCTTGCATAACAAGGTATATATATTCCAATGTATCATTCAGAAGTGTATATTCACCAGGCCTCATATTCCTTCAACGCCTTTGGGCTTTGTTCCGGCTCCCTCTAGTGCCTTGATTTCTCTTTTTCTAATTATTAGAATCTCCAATATTTACTTCTGCGTAACTAGAACTCTTACCAGTTTGCTCCAGAACTCTCACCAGTTTGCTCCAAAACTCTCACTAGTTTGCTCGATCACCGTGTTACATTAAATCACCTACTTCGATTGTCCATCATCAGTCTTTTTGGCTACCTAACTTGCTTCCTCCAAATGCAAGAATTGATTAGCCTTCGAGTGGACTTAATCATAGTCTTCGGTTGCTTCATCTTCATCTATTTTCCATAATCCGTGTCTAAATTTATACCCCCTACCAATGGAATAAACACCAAATCTTCTTTCAGATTATTAACCTCCATAACTATAATGTCAAACAATTTAAGAACCCATTTAACGACTCATGAGGTCCTTGGGAAAGGCTCAACAAAGACATCACATCCTTGGACAAAGCGGTATGGAGCCTAAATTAGTCCATAAATTTCTTTGCTAACTCATCAAAAGATGATATTGATTTTGGCACAAGTAGAGTAAATCACATCGATACAACAACTTCCACGAAAATAGGAAAGGTTCTATAATGGACCACGTCCGTTGCACTGGCACCATCCATATGCCATTTATATTTGAACAAGTATTGTTTAAGATCGGTAGTCATGTTATACAATGGCACTATTATCATCATAAGCCTCCTAGGATACTCCTGTAATACCATACAACTTTATGACAATAAATTAAAAATATGCAATAAATAAATAAGTAATTTAAAAAAATGGAATTTTGCAACTTTGTAGTTTTTCTATGAAAATTGCATCATTAGCTTCACGGTGATTTTCTAATCAATTTTCATATATAAAGATTTTCGATTGAAGTTTAAATGATAAAGTTATTAATGTTTGAACTATTAGAGTAACTTTAACATTAAGCAAGTGATTAAGGGAATGAGATAATATTGATCGGTTAAAAATAGAGTGGGATTAACAAAATTAATCAACGTTGATAAACGGCCAAGTTTACACAACTCATGTCTACCTAGGAAGCACCTAGGTCAACCGTTACTAAGCGGTAGACCCTAGTTATGTAAACAACGATAGTACATTTTGGCCTTGACCCAAGTTTAGAATGATTTAATCAAACGGTTGGCATTGGTTTGATCCACTATAAATATAGACCTAGACCCTCACTTCCAACTAGTAATTTTCTAATGGACATGGAAGCTCTATCATTTTCTCTTCTCCTCCAAAACTCTAAATCCATAGAAATAGTCATGTTTGCATGTATACACCACTAGAAGATCATAAAAGATGATAGAGTTGAGAATATGTTAAAATAAAGACGCTACAACCAAAGTAAGCTTTAAATCCAAATTTGAAATAGCAATCAATTAAAATATTTCCCTTCTAATCCAAAATTCTAATAAATCTTTATGTATATTTCATATATGAATCCAAATAGGGAATCAAAGTGGAAACACAGATAGTTGGGATTTGATCCAGAGGTTCGAGAACGCTTAAAGAGGTGGGAATGAAAATTACATGTTTTATAATAAAATTAGATTTACGTCATTATGATCTATTTCATTTATGCATACTTACAATCAGTTTGGATATTTCATTACAAATGCATAATGATTAGATATAAATCTTGGTTTGGGACATTTATTATGTATGCGTAATGAATTAGTGTAAATAAAGAATTGGATAATAAATTGTGTATGCGTAGTGATAATGGAAAACATACCTATATGTTATGAGAATTCTAAATTTTATAGATACAATATACCTAATAGGATTCCAGATTTGATTAATTCAAATATATTGTTAAATATAAAAATTAGAATTAACGATAAATTAAATTGAGATTAGACAATATTTTAATGCGTTGGAACGAATTGTGTAGCAATGTGAATCTTTATAAACTGTCTGAAATACAAATAAAAGTGAAGTATTTAAAGTAACAAGGATTGTAAACAAAAAGAAAGAGATGTAAAATATAATGGACACATAGTATTTTGTCCTGTTTATTCCAATAGAAAAAAAAAGAAAACTTCTTGTTATTCAGACATAACACAAATGATCTTTAAGTAATTTATAGAGAGTTATAGTGTTAACATTTCCTTTAGGCAAAGAAGTAATTCCAATGAATCAAGGTATAAAAATCCAAAAGTACAACCTAAGTAATTTGAGTGGAAATGATAACAATAATTTAAACCCTAATTATGTAATTTAAGACGGTGCGGAAAACAAATAGTAAACAAAGAAGATACAATTAAATGGGTATGGAAGTAACAAGTCTAAATACGAAATTAAAGGGAGATATTAATTAAAAAGGTACACAAGTGGATTCTGCCTAAATATGTTAATGAATCAGAAAGGAAATAAGAAAATATGTTTAAAAGGAAGCAGTAAATGGTTTTAATTTAAATAAGAAGCAAACGTATAGAAAAGTAAGGAAATATTGTTAATAGTGGATAGTAAAGGCATAATAAATAAACAAGAATGGAAGAATATATATATATATATATACACACACATATACATATATATATAACTAATACACACACAGATATATATATATATATATATATATAGCTTCAAAGTATGCGTCTATAAAGGTTGTGACCTCCGAAAGTTAATATGTGATTAAATGAATAAAATGAGACAGTCATTAGAATAGGTTAGAATATGAGGTCAGTGGTGTTACATAATAGATGCCTGCCAACCGCAATGGCTACGAATTTCTATATACATTACACTAATATGAAACACATCCAACCATATGACCGATGGAAAGAATATGCTTGCATATTGATAAAGGAATACCGCAGTAGGAAAAGGTATTATGCTACAAAAAATAGGAAATGGGGGTGTTACCTTGATTGCAATAGGCAATCCAAATCAGACGATGATTGAAAATGGTACTATGATACCATACAGCTGAATGGGTACCAAATAAAAGAGTAGGGCTCTGTGTAGATTGATAACGTCAATCAGTCCACAGTGGTCAACGGGAAACACATGGGTTGCACATAGTAGGCGTACATTGCCTACTATTGTATGGTTCACATTTGGGGATGCATCGCCATGTTGTTTGCTAGTTTTTTTGTTGGGAGGCAAGACTAGTTAACACTATTAGCGAATTCTTTCAAACGTTCATGAGGTAGTCCGTGGAGCTAAGTGCACAACCAGTGGGGCCGAATATAGTTCGTAGAGTTGAGTCTACAACTGGGAAGCAGATAAGAAAATCCCAAAAAATGCAACATAGAGAATGACTAAATTATTATGAAGCCATTATTAGGCACTACCAGAGTTCCTCGGTACACATGACAATGAGAGCGTGATACAGCAAGGGTGATGGATCTTGATGGGGTACTAAGTAAGGGATGCTCGTGTAGATAGTATCTTGGTCCAATGGGGGATAATGGTACTTATATATATATATATATATATATATATATATATATATATATATATATATGCATGTATGTCTACATAGGTACATAGCTATAGTCTACTATGGGTAGATGGGACGCATAATGCACGTATGTAAAGTCAAAACGACCAATTGAAAATAAAAGACATAACAAGAGACAGAAGACAATTGGCATAAACTAATGTTATGTACAAAGCGTATAATTTTACCAGTCACATATTGTTCTAACCCTCTCCTTATTACAACCCATAAGATAGCTTAGACGAACAAGTACTAGTTCAAGGTAGGAATAGTGAAAGGCCATGTTCCTTATCCATGCTCGACACTAACAATGGCTGAAATTGGTAGTGTCAAATCTTGGTCAGTGATTATATGTTCTATTATACTTTACTATTCCACTGTAAGTTATATCGTGAGTGCCCTAATAATCATTCTTTTGTTAATTTGCAGAATACTAAACCAATGGTCCATATTTAGTGGATTGGGGTTTTCGATTTAGCGAAAATTCAGACCCTCTGGGATGCGGGTTGTTACACTTGGTATCTGAGCTTAGATTAGATGATCTTGAAAAATTAGGAAACGTTAAGTGCATGGATTTTTATTTATCCTAAATATAAATATAATATATGCCAAATCCTAAGGATTTCGACTATTGAAACCATATACAGAAAAATATAGAACATTTTAATTATGAGTTAGATATACACCTACCTTGAATAACCTATGGGAATAGGTCTTATGGAATGGCGTTGATATTGAAAGAGCACGGGTACAACATATGAAAGGTCCCTGAAGCTTAATAGTATATGACTCCCTAATTGGGCCCCCGATGGCCAAAGTTGCAGATCATTGTATGATTACCAATTTATAATGTACAATAGATCAAGATAAAGGGAAAATAAGAATCCACATTTTTGTAAATATCTAGAATAGTTGAGTTCCCGGAGGAAGGTGTGAATTAATCACTCCAAGTTGGTTATTAGATTTTAATATTGGAAAATAAGTCGGAAGAAGGAAAAGTCCAAAATAAAGAATTGTTAGAAGTCCACTTTGAGTCCGACCTAATAATAGTTTTAAAAGTTGATGAAAATAAGTAATTGATATATTTGAAAAGGTAACCAAATATTTGATCTTAATACGCACGCACGCACACACACATATATATTGTTAAATTAAACCTTTTGTAAATAGGTTTTACTAAAGCCAATGGTTGAATAAAATTATATAGCATATATAGCTTGCTAGTTTCTTTGTAAGAAAAGTGTAAATATAAAGTTCCAGTAGAAATTAAAATTTGTTAAAATTCAGAGTTTCAGTAAAGGAAATTTTGTAAAAAACTATTTCGTTTAAAAGGAAAAAAATGGTAGACCAATATATCTCATGGGTTCTACATGATGAAATTTTTTAAGCTACAAAAACATTTTTAGGCATGGACAATAGGAAGTGCTACAAATTTGAAATACGGTAAATAGTATGGGAAAGAAGAATTGAAACTCTAAAACAAAGATATAGGCAAATGCATTACGATGGTTCAATTAAGAAGACAACAAATTAAGAGAAATGTAACTGGAATAAAGGGTAGTTAGGCAGTGGAAAGTTGAATAATAATAATAGTATTGCAAAATAAAAATAAAATAAAGGAATTTAAATAAAATGATGTAATAATTAGAAATAATGTTAGGAGATTATATAAAGAATAATGTTATTACTCTAAGATAGGAAATTTAAAAGAAAAAATTGGATAGTTTTCATAGTAAGTTTAATAGTACCACATACCTTTTAGAAGTCGCCCTAAATATGCTAGTAGAACCTCCGCTATGGTTGAAAGTATAGATAGTGAGAGTGAAAATAAAATATTGGAACGAGTTTCCTTATCTACTCTAGTTTTGTTAAAAATTATAAAAAGATGTTTTAAAATAGTGTAAAGGATTTTTTAAATGGTTTGGTGTAACAACTAAGTTTTTGGAACAAAAACTTAATAAATAGATTGAACTAAAAATCCCAATTTTTATGAAGTAAAAGTTGATACGATCTTTAGAATAAAAAGTTGATTTAAAGGAAAATGAATGAAAATTTAAAAAAATTAAAATTAAATTAAGTTTGCTTACATTTTTTTAGATTCAACGAATGTATTGTATCCACAAAATTTAGATTTTATTTTTAAAAGGTTAAGACACCAATTATTTAATAAAAGGTTTCTAAGTTGTACTTTTTAAAGACAAAAATTTTAGGATTGAGTATTTGAGAAAAAAAATTAAAGTTTTAATTTTTGAAAAAGGGCAAAGACCAAATCAAATTTCAAATATGGAGTAGATAGGAATGAGTGCATATGTAAGATGGAGTGAAGGGTGAGGCTATGAAGAAGGTAGCAATGATTACTCATGGAATAGTAATAAGGAACCCTCATAAGGTGTAAAGAGTAATGGGAGAACCTAGGAATAGTTTGATAGACATGTATGTGAGCCAATGAAGAACCAAAAAGTAATGATAAATGGTATTAAAGTATGCTTCTACGAATTCTATATATGCTCGTATGAAGGGCCAAAGAAAAAGAAAAAAAATACAAAGATTTGAGAATAATATCAATAGATTTGGATTAAAAGGACATAGTTATAGAGAATTTTGAGGTGATAAACACATATAAAGTATATTGATTGACTCAAAGTTAAGATATGAGGACTACAGAAGGATGGCACGTTAGAAAGGTCCATTCAAGTATTTGTGATAGAGCCACAACATCACTATTGTTATTTGATGTTGAAGGGCAGCTTCTAATAGTTATCTTTTAGGTTGGATTGTAAGAATTAATTGTCTTTATTGGGATATATAAAAGCTCATACGATACTATAGGAAATGCTTCTTTTTATGTGTTTTCAATATCGACTGCAATGTTATGGTAAAATAACGAGATAAGAAAATTTCAAGAAATGACGGTCAACTAATGCAATAGAGAAGAAAATCGTAGAGATTGAAAGGTAAGAAATAAATTAAGAAAATTTATTTAATTGACTACTAAAATAGAAATGAAATAATAGTGTAAGTCCCAAAAAGATTTGGGAAATAAATTTCAGTAAGTAAAAGATAAGGAAAGGATGTTGCATAGCCACATGTCAATGTTCCTGTAACTTAAAAATTAAATTTATAATTGAACTTATGTGTTGATTGCTATTATAAATAAAATAAAAGTTTTGAAATTTAAAATTTATCACATAAATAGGTGAAGTCCACTATGGACGTTCAGCAATTGACTTAACCCGGATTTCATGTGGTGTGGCCTAAATCATTTGGAAGAAATAAATAATACGTATACTTTTGAAATTTTTGTTCAAATTTCCCCGTTTTTGAAAATAAAATATTTTTGTAGATTGTTGAAAATTCTGTAATCAAAATTTTTAAAGGTCTAAAACTTTGTTGAAATATTTTAAAAGAAATATAACAATATTTTTGGGGAGAAAAGAAGAAATTGAAATTTAGAAATGCCACAAACTTAATGCAGGGAAAAGCAGTGTAATGACCTGTAAATTTAGAGAAGTAAACTCGTTAATTTAATAAGATTTTTTGTAACTAAATTTAAGAAAAAAAATTTATAATTTATAATGAAGTGAGTGGTAACTAAATGTTTTTGGATATTATCATAATATCTGTTGTTATACCCATTCCCTAAAAATAATGAAAGGGGAAAATTTATAACATATTAAAGTGGTTAATTAATTATGTTAATTGGGTAGGCTATGACATGCAAATCATGTTGGTGGAATATTGTCAATTTTGACATATTAATTATGTTAGTGGTGAACATTGTTAAGCAATTTAAAACAGTGGAACTTGTAGTCAATTTTTTTTGATGAATCTACCTTATTCCTAGTTAGCAATTCAAAATTTGAATAAAGGCATATACGGATATTTTAAAATAGAGTTAATGACAATTAATAGGGAAATTAATTGTAAAATTTCAGTAGTTGACCAGAATTAATTTATTTAATAATTAATGCAAGTTAATTAAATTGATGAAAGATAAATAAGTAGATTCTTTTGGTTAATGGCATGAGGACGCGAGGTTAATCCCCATTTTGTAGGAGAAATCTGCCCGTGTAACCAGTCCAGCTACCAGTGCCTACAAAGTGGACGGATTAATGTGAGACGTCGCAGGATTGATAATTAAACCAAAAGGGTTAATTAACTAATTAAGTTAGTAACCAAATTTGAATATGTAATTAAAGGAGATTGATTGACATGAAGGAATATGGTAATTAATTGAAATAAATTAAGGAGGTTAATTAAAAGGGGTAAGGTAATCAACTGAAATCAATTAAAGGCAATTAAAGGGGAGTTAATTGATTAGAAGAATATGGAAATCAATTAGAGGGAATTAACTAATTTAAAAAATATTAGTTAGGGAATTGGGGCTAGATTGCTAGATTGCCCAATGGTAGAAATCAAAAAAAGTGGAAACCCATAGGGTAAATTGAAAACTTAACAAGTGGAATTAATAGAAATAAAACACATTTGTTTAAAAACATTCAAACCATAAATTTGTGACATTTTCTTCCACTTAAATCAACGCCATCTAAATATTTAGTGCTTGCCACTTTCTTTCCTTGAATCAACGCATTCACTCCCAATTTAGTTTGAACGTACGTTATTCCTTGCAAAATTTTATCACTTGATTTACGCCCCTTTTTAATGTAGCAAAATTTGTTATTTTCCTTTACTGTTTCAAAGTCTAATTTGCTTTAAATTTGATATAAATCTTTGTCTAATAAAACTTTACCGTTCTTTATTTATCAACCCGAGCACCCCGGTAATAACGCATTGCAAACATTTATTCCCTTAATTCCTGTTTGTTGCCGTTTCTTTATAAATCAATGCTATCTGTAAATTGATTGCCATTTCCTTTACCAAAAGCAATACGTGATATCCTCTTTACACTAAAAACTCATGAAATCAATGCTGGTTATAAAAGTTCAAATCCATGTACAACTTCATTTGGTTAATAGGCATATAATCTGTAATTTCCTTTTACCATTCTCAGCAATTAATTCTTGCCGTTTCCCAAATTCACCACATCAACTTAATTGCTTATTCTTATGCCTAAACTTTTGCAAGATTCTCTTTGTTGGAAAAGAAAATATAAAACACGGTTGGAATGTTCAATTATTTTTCTACCGTTTTTTTCCCATAACTCAAGTGATAAAACCCACGCACCCTTTTATTATGCATTGACATCATTTATTTCAAAATCCACTTGCCGTTTTACTGTTTTTGATTTTCAAATGAAAGTTATTGCTTACCTTTTCTTTTCCATTGATCTCCGCATGCCAAAAATCTTGCAACTCACTGCTAAAATAACTGCTTCCAACTTTTGGGTCTTTCCCTGTAATTCAACGCAAGCTTCTTGTAATAAACATTCAAGGAAAGCAAAATTTATTTCTTGCCTGTAGAAAATTTTTACTTAATCTCAAAGAAAAAAATCACGCACTTTCCGGTCCATTTCAAGTTATTACCTGTCGTTTCTTCATCTTTAATTTCGAAAGTCCTTCCTTTAACTAAGAAACACGTTCAAAGAAAATTGATTTTGTGCCTACCTGTTCCCTTAATCAACGCTTTCTTTATGTAACGTTCGAATAACAAAGCAATATTACTTGCCGTCTCCCTTATATTAATCAAAGCAATCACTGATTATATATATAAA
The DNA here is from genome assembly GCA_030765085.1 of Allium cepa. Lineage (NCBI taxonomy): Eukaryota > Viridiplantae > Streptophyta > Magnoliopsida > Asparagales > Amaryllidaceae > Allium > Allium cepa. The sequence goes on from CM060941.1 coordinate 943,105,104, forward strand.
GCCTCACACAAAAACTTTATATTGCATCTAAAATTTGCCTTCGTTCTTCTTGAGAAAGTGCACAGGTATGGCCACACCTTGCTTTTATTTATTTTATTCTTCTTCTTGTTTCATTTGGTCCAATGTCCACACTACTCGGCTGCTCCACCACCTGTCCATGCCACATCTCCTTTTTTCCCTCTGATTTGATTTTCTATACATGTCAGATTGTTGTAGGAAGTCAAGCTTCATATCCTTTTGCACTCTGTAGAAAAATGCATGCGCCTCTGTAGTTGTGGCCACTTGAACTTCTTGCGCGAGTCATTTTTTTTAAAATATGAATTGCTAAAGTGTGTCATCTTTGAAAAAAAAATGATAACAAACAAAACTAATATCCTTCATTTTGCATACACTCACACGTGCAAAATCACGTTTGTTTCAGCAGATAGGTAGAACTTTTTATTACCTAAATTATTTCCAAAATATGCAGTGACTTATATATTTTGAGTGCATGCTTAGGGGGTTTAAAATAGGCAAGGAGACCGTGCCATTTATTTAGATTGCATCACCTTGTTTTGTGAATTCATGCATGAGTCATTTTAATAAAATGTTAACAAAAGAAAAAAAAGTATATTTTCATTTGCATCTCTGGAAGAAGTAAAAAAAAGAGACAAAAGAAGTGAAATGCATGTTTTAAAAGATGAGGTAGGAGTGGCTGTGCTATGTTGCGTGTTCAAGCTTTGGGAACGAACATGCTTCACTTTTATGCAACATGATTATTTATACAGAGAAAGAAAAAAAAGATATATTAGTTGCAAATTTCACTGTTTTCAATTCTGAAGAATTTTAGTGTACGCCGCCTGTTTGTAGAAAGGGAATAACGTATTGTGTCCACCTTTTTCCCAAAAATTTCCACTATAATTTTCACGGGCACGTAAATAGTTAAGATTTTACTGCCTGGCCTTGAGAACGTGGGCGAGTCGAGTAGTGGGAGTGGTCGAGTCAAGTCAAATTCTATTCGTTCCAGTTGTTCCGAAAATTTTTCTTTGACCGTAATTTTAAAAGTCGCGTATTGGTATTTGGATCTTGTTATAGATTTGAATCAAGGTGTGGCATCCGCGGAAATCTGATCGTGTCGTTGTACGTTTCTTTATCAAGTGATACAATCATTTGAATCTAAATTTCTGCAGCTTTAAGGTGAGTATTCCTCACCAGACAAACATACTTGTATATTTGTGAATTAATCACAAGTGTAATTGTAAACTTATTTTATTCAATTTTATCCGCCTGTGATATTAACTTATGATATTAAACCCCATTATTTAATTGACACATCATTAGTTGCATTATGTATTGTTATATTTTGCAGTTATACTATTTATTATTATTTACTGTTTAAAAATCACACTGCAAGTTCCCTAAAAAAAAGAGATCATTACAGGCTGAAATGATAGGCCTGAACGATACTTACTTATTTATGCATTCATTTATCTATTTAGTGATTTATTTAACTTGGGATTACGGGTTTGAAATGATAGAACCCGGGTTTTCTTTGTAAATTGCGGATTGAAATGATATATATCCATATCACTTGACCTAGGCTAGAAAACTATATACAGACCCGTGGTTTATATAATATTTTTCTGAAATGTTCTAAAAACATTTTAAATGGAAAATTTATAATATTCTGGTTTTAAATTGTATTTAAATGATTTTTATGAAATTTATAATGATTTTTGAATGAGTCAAAATGTTAAATAAATGGAAGTTTAAGTAAAATTTTGGAATACAACTTATTCTGAATTTTTGTTAAAAGTGAGATTTTAGTTAAGTAAAATAATTGATAATAAGTTATATTTGGGAATTTAAAATTAATTGTTAAGTTAATAATTTATTTCAGCACTTAAATGCTGTCTTTTGTAAATGAACTATTTTAACCTATGACTTTAGGTAGCATTTTATAAGTGCTACGGAAACTGAATTTTGATTGTTTTAATAAAAGAATTTAATGGAAATAATCTTTGGGAAAAAGCTTAAATTTTGGAATTTAATATGTAATTAATAAAAATAAGGAATTGACTTTAAATGGTTTTAAATGGAAGAATTTAACTTTTAAATGTGAGTTGAAAGGCAATCAATTCCTAAATAAATTGAATAGATTTAAATGGTATTTTATAAAAATGACCGATGTTTAAAAATGATATTATGATATTGAAGGTATTTGAAATTTATTTTGATTTTTAAAGTATAAATACCATTTTTAAAAGTTGTAACCACGGGTTAAAATAGCGTTTGGTTGTTAAAGAGACCGGGATCGGATATCTGGCATACTCTCCGTCGATACCGAAAACCACTTTGACAACCGTGTACGCGGTGGAGATTCCAGAATGCAGTAGGATGGTGGTGACGTTTTCTTTAAGGTAAATACGAGGACCCGACTCCCGTGAGTTGGCATAAGGTGGCTAAAATAGGAGCGATTCTCGGATTAATGAGGTAGCACCTCTGATCGGACGCGCACTTCTTCGTATGCCATTCTATTACTTTTGTGATTGTTTTGGTGCGCACCTTTGATTTGGAAGTGTTGTCCGAGGTGGGCGGTAGCTGCGCGCTACGCATTTCCATCGGTCCGGATGCGTAATTGGTATATCTACCCTGGCATTGCCTAGTTGTGCCGTGTCACCTACCATAGAGAGCCTTATACGATTTTGGTTTTGTACCATACCTATGGAGTGCCCTCTGACGATGCCCAGTACGAGGGTGATTACGGTACTGTATAGACTATGGGAATATATTATGTGTTAAGGGCTATATGGGTAACCCCTTAACGCTATTTAAAAGTAAGTTTATTTTAATATATACACTATTATAATAGCGAAATATTATTACATAGTAAATAGTTTAACGGATCCTTAGAGGATGGGCGGTCCCAAGCATCCTTTAAGTTACTTGCTCTATATTACAGTACACTTGAATTAACTTATAACACTATATAAGTGTGTATGTCCTGACTCGAGTGTTGTGTTTATTTCTTACGCTCGGATCAGCCTGAGTTGCAGTTCAGTTTTCATCCCGGAGCTAGGATTTCTGTAGATCACTTTCAAGCTGCTGGCAAACTTCCTTTCCAGTTCTTTATCTAAAATTTTGAAATCAAGACTAGTGGACATTTGGATTGTTCTACTGATGATTTAAAATTATATTTGGACTAAAGACTATGTAATTTTTATTTGATTTAGACTATTTATAGTGGCTTTATGAACCACTAAGTATTTTTAAATTCCGCTGCGAGTATTCTAATTCTGTGTCTGTGATTCTGTGATTAATTATTTACTGTATATTTTGAGATTTGCCAAATTTTATTTACAACTCGGTATTTTGAACAATTCAAGTCCGACATGTGCGGATGCGAATGGTTGAAAATATCGGGCGTCGTCAGAGGGCACTCCCATAGTCTATAAAAGGGTGCGTGGGTTTTATCACTTGTGTTATGGGAAAAAAACCGGTAGAAAAATAATTGAACATTCCAATTGTGTTTTATATTTTCTTTTCCAACAAAGAGAATCTTGCAAAAGTTTAGGCATTAGAATAAGCAATTAAATTGATTTGGTGAATTTAGGAAACGGCAAGAATTAATTGCTGAGAATGGTAAAAGGAAATTACAGATTATATACCTATTAACCAAATGAAATTGTACATGGATTTGAATTTTTATAACCAGCATTGATTTCATGAGTTTTTAGTGTAAAGAGGATATCACGTATTGCTTTTAGTAAAGGAAATGACAATCGATTTACAGATAGCATTGATTTATAAAGAAACAGCAACAAACAGGAATTAAGGGAATAAATGTTTGCACTGCGTTATTACAGGGGTGCTCAGGTTGATAAATAAAGAACGGTAAAGTTTTATTAGACAAAGATTTATATCAAATTTAAAGCAAATTAGACTTTGAAACACTAAAGGAAAATAACAAATTTTGCTGCATTAAAAAGGGACGTAAATCAAGTGACAAAATTTTGCAAGGAATAACGTATGTTCAGACTAAATTGGGAGTGAATGCATTGATTCAAGGAAAGAAAGTGGCAAGCACTAAATATTTAGATGGCGTTGATTTAAGTGGAAGAAAACGTCACAAATTTATGGTTTGAACGTTTTTAAACAAATGTGTTTTATTTCTATTAATTCCACTGGTAAGTTTTCAATTTACCCTATGGGTTTCCACTTTATTGATTTCTACCATTGGGACATCTAGCAATCTAGCCCTGATTCCCTAACTAATATTTTTAAATTAGTTAATTCCCTCTAATTGATTTCCATATTCTTCTAATCAATTAATTCCCCTTTAATTGCCTTTAATTGATTTCAATTGATTACCTTATCCCTTTTAATTAACCTCCTTAATTGATTTCAATTAATTACCGTATTCCTTCATGTCAGTCAATCTCCTTTAATTAAATATTCAAATTTGGTTACTAACTTAATTAGTTAATTAACCCTTTTGGTTTAATTATCAATCCTACGACGTCTCACATTAATCCATCCACTTTGTAGGCATTGGTAGCAGGACTGGTTACAAGGGCAGATTTCTCCTATAAAATGGGGATTAACCTCGCGTCCTCATGCCATTAACCAAAAGAATTTACTTATTTATCTTTCATCAATTTAATTAACTTGCATTAATTATTTAATAAATTAATTCTGGTCAACTATTGAAATTTTACAATTAATTTCCCTATTAATTGTCATTAACTCTATTTTAAAATATCTGTATATGCCTTTATTCAAATTTTGAATTGCTAACTAGGAATAAGGTAGATTCATCAAATAAAATTGATTGCAAGTTCCATTGTTTTAAATTGCTTAACAATGTTCACCACTAACATAATTAATATGTCAAAATTGACAATATTCCACCAACATGATTTGCATGTCATAACCTACCCAATTAACATAATTAATTAACCACTTTAATATGTTACAAATTTTCCCCTTTCATTATTTTTAGGGGATGGGTATAACAACAGATATTATGATAATATCCAAAAACATTTAGTTACCACTCACTTCATTATAAATTATAAAGGTTTTTTTTCTTAAATTTAGTTACAAAAAATCTTATTAAATTAACGAGTTTAATTCTCTAAATTTACATGTCATTACACTCTCCCCCACTCAAAACTTTTCGTCCCCGAAAAGGAAAGAGGTAGGAGAATAGAAACACCTTGAAAGAAAACTAAATTGAAACTTAAAATGGAATCATTTATTCAAACCATATAAATTCAATTTAAATTAATTAATATTCAATAATTGATTTAATCATTTGATTTTTTACTGAAGTTAAATCAACCTTAACTATTTCCAAATTAATTATCTTATTATCCAATTATTTTGAAATTAACAATTTCTAAAATCATAAATTTGTATAGTCAAAATTATTTTCCAGCGACAAAGAGAAGAGCACTAATTTTTAAAACTTTTAAAATTCTTTAGAAATAAATTTCTATTCGAAATTACTTTAAATAATATGTCCCTTTAAATAATATATCCCTTTAAGACTTTAAACACAAAGTTTGAAACTATCAGAAATTAAATTCTTAAATTCTGGTTTTAAATTGTATTTAAATGATTTTTATGAAATTTATAATGATTTTTGAATGAGTCAAAATGTTAAATAAATGGAAGTTTAAGTAAAATTTTGGAATATAACTTATTCTGAATTTTTGTTAAAAGTGAGATTTTAGTTAAGTAAAATAATTGATAATAAGTTATATTTGAGAATTTAAAACTAATTGTTAAGTTAATAATTTATTTCAGCACTTAAATGCTGTCTTTTCTAAATGAACCGTTTTAACCTATGACTTTAGGTAGCATTTTATAAGTGCTACGGAAACTGAATTTTGATTGTTTTAATAAAAGAATTTAATGGAAATAATCTTTGGGAAAAAGCTTAAATTTTGGAATTTAATATGTAATTAATAAAAATAAGGAATTGACTTTAAATGGTTTTAAATGGAAGAATTTAACTTATAAATGTGAGTTGAAAGGCAATCAATTCCTAAATAAATTGAATAGATTTAAATGGTATTTTATAAAATTGGCCGATGTTTAAAAATGATATTATGATATTGAAGGTATTTGAAATTTATTTTGATTTTTAAAGTATAAATACCATTTTTAAAAGTTGTAACCACGGGTTAAAATAACGTTTGATTGTTAAAGAGACCGGGATCGGATATCTAGCATACTCTCTGTCGATACCGAAAAACACTTTGACAACCGTGTACGCGGTGGAGATTCCAGAATGAAGTAGGATGGTGGTGACGTTTTCTTTAAGGTAAGTACGAGGACCCGACTCTTATGAGTTGGCATTAGGTGGCTAAAACAGGAGTGATTCTTGGATTAATGAGGTAGCACCTCTGATCGGACGCACTTCTTCGTATGCCATTCTATTACTTTTGTGATTGTTTTGGTGCGCACCTTTGATTTGGGAGTGTTGTCCGAGGTGGGCGGTAGCTGCGCGCTACGCGTTTCCATCGGTCCGGATGCGTAATTGGTATATCTACCCTGGCATTGCCTAGTTGTGCCGTGTCACCTACCATAGCGAGCCTTATACGATTTTGGTTTTGTACCATACCTATGGAGTGCCCTCTGACGACGCCCAGTACGGGGGAGATTACGGTACTGTATAGACTATGGGAATATATTATGTGTTAAGGGCTATATGGGTAACCCCTTAACGCTATTTAAAAGTAAGTTTATTTTAATATATACACTATTATAATAGCGAAATATTATTACATAGTAAATAGTTTAATGGATCCTTAGAGGATGGGCGGTCCCAAGCATCCTTTAAGTTACTTGCTCTATATTACAGTACACTTGAATTAACTTATAACACTATATAAGTATGTATGTCCGGACTTGAGTGTTGTGCTTATTTCTTACGCTCGGTTCAGCCTGAGTTGCAGTTCAGTTTTCATCCCGGAGCTAGGATTTCTGTAGATCACTTTCAAGCTGCTGGCAAACTTCCTTTCCAGTTCTTTATCTAAAATTTTGAAATCAAGACTAGTGGACATTTGGATTGTTCTACTGATGATTTAAAACTATATTTGGATTAAAGACTATGTAATTTTTATTTGATTTAGACTATTTATAGTGGCTTCATGAACCACTAAGTATTTTTAAATTCTGCTGCGAGTAATCTGATGCTGTGTCTGTGATTCTGTGATTAATTATTTACTGTATATTTTGAGATTTGCTATATTTTTATTTACAACGCGGTATTTTGAACAATTCAAGTCCGACATGTGCGGATGCGAATGGTTGAAAATATTGGGTCGTTACAAGCTAACAGGTTGGTTGGTATGGATTTTACTGTGTAGCAAAAGTGGTAGTAAAATAAAATATGTTTAGGACAAGGAAGTTGTTTTAATAATGAATCTTTTCCACTATGCTTGTCAATAAGAAAACAAAAATTAGACTTTTGAAATAAATCTTGTTTTAAAACTTTAAGATAAAAACCAACTACGCAAACTGTACTTGAAAAAGATGGAAAAGAATTAGGGGCAAAAGAGAAGAATCCAAAGTACAGTGGAAAGTTGGCACCCAAGAGAAAAAGTATGGAAATATGGAATTTTCTGTCTAAACCGTTTTCCCAACATAAAGAAAACAGGTTAGGAAAATTGGATTTTTGTAAATTTGGATGTTAGCAATGGTGTGATAGGATTTTGGTGGTAGGTATTGGATGCGAAATCGGTTGAACTTACTTCTGTACATAGCAATGTGGGATAATTTGGATGTAAAATCAAGCTTTTGGTTTTCAAAAGTTGCATATGTGTAGAACTACAAGTATATTTAGGATGTTTGCATCATATTTTCAAAAATGATTTAAAAGAAAGCATTCACATATGTTGCGCCGATTAGAATCAATCTGTATACATATCATATGTATTGTAACATACCGTGCACTTGTACAAGGTTAGTTGCAAAATTGTTTTCATACTAAATGATTTGATGGCTTAGAATGGTTGTATGTAGGTTACAATGTTCAATCCTTAAGGAATTTCAGGGACAAAATTTGTCAGGACACGATTCTTCGTCTTCCGAAAATTCAACATCGACACTTACTTTATCGACTGCCGAGAAATCGAACGACGGAAAACCGAACACTGAGGGTTTTAAGAAAAAGAATTTAGGAAAAGAGAAGATAAAAAGATAGAAATTAGGAAGGAGAGAAAATAGAAAATGAGAAAATAGAATAGAAAAGAGAAAAGAAGATAGAACATTTTAAAATTGAAGGAAAAGAGCATAGAGGAAAAAGAAAAGAAAAACAGAAGAAAATAGGACGGGACAAAAAACAACAGAACAACATTAGAATCTCACAATTCGCAGCGGAACAACATATAATAATAAATGAATAATCTTTAAACAAAGAACTATATCAGTTATTACATTTTATACATTACATCATATCATCAGAGTGTACAACAACAACAAATAGTGCAGCAGAAAAAGAAATACTATATAAACTGGTAATACGCCATGCCATCCAGCTTGCCTCCAGCAATTCCTGAATATCCAGAATATCCTGATAAACCTTAACTCTTGACTGCCCGTGTGGAAATTTGTGGGCACCTAGAGTTTAGGAAGGAAAACAATAAACTCCAAGTCAGTCATGTGACTGGTGTGAGAACTCAAAACAGTTTATTTATCTTTAAAATCAAAATAGAGGAATATTTTTAAAGTTAATTCGCAATGCTTTTTAAAAATGAGACTACCATAAGGCCTCCCGCACACACACACAATGCAAACGCAGAATCGGAGGAGATTTCTCCTTATGATAGCCAAACATGCTTGATACGCATTTAAAAAGAACATTTCATATTATTATTAGTGCATAGTGTATAAAATTCATTTCGAAAGTAGAATATAAATCTTAGCCAGCATAGGTACCATTATATTATGCCTACTATAGCTACCTCCTGAGGAAGCAGGTTCTACAACTAAAACCGTACAAGTTTCGTATTGTTTCTTTGGATTTCCAACAAATGGTCAGGCCAAGGAACTTCCCATTGCCACATGAGAATGCCTCTGGAAAGACATCCCCGAGAACCAAACCGGAACTCTGCCAACACAAGGCCGGGTTACCCCTAACTGGGTAACTACTGACACGAGCACGCCATTCCCCGATCGTAAATGACCTTTCTCACGGGATCCCGAAAACCAACAACCACAAAGTAATAAATTCGCAGTAACCACATAGGTTAAATATCTGGGCTCCATACCATGATACTACCTCTATCCAGAAGGAAATGTACATACCCTAAAGGGTGCTACCCCTCATAACCTTGCCGCATCTTTCCTGTTTTGACCATTTCCGGGGTGTGAGGTTCGACGAAGTCACGTCCACAAAAACATACTTTATACAAAAGCCATGCTTTGGGTCAACAAATGATCAACACAATGATCACTAAGATAGACGATCAAATAAACGATCCTATCACAATAATCAACACAATGATCATTTACAGCAACACTCAGCATGTCACATTACCAAATTGGGAATATATCGCTGATAACTTCAACTATATAACCTCTGAGCTCGTACGTCTCAGAGAAGGGTGTTAAGCTAAAGAATAAATTCTTCGCCACCAACAGAAATATATTTGAAAGAAATCGGCTTTATATCTCAACTTGTAATGCCAGACATACAATCCATACAAGTCTGTTCCGGGCTCGAACAAAACCGAAGGCACTTACAAAGAAGTCCTTGCAATCCGGATATTCACAATCCTGATCGGATTCACCATCACATATGGAGAACTCTATACCGGAGCAACTCGGTGCAGAGTAAATCGACAGGTCATCCTATCGCTCTCGCAAATACCGGGTCTTCAACACCGATCTTCAATGCAATTCACAACGACGTATCACATATTCGGAATGGGTTATACGACCCCATGGTCCTTTCCCGGTTAACCCGAATAGTGAGCGCTTATTCAAAAATAAGTGTAGCATTCACATTCAAACAAATCACATCAATTACCCATTCAAAGGGAAATATTGATAGTCGGTTATTGAACTATCAATGGATATGCACACATCACCAGATTCCAAATAATTTTCCAAATTATTATTTTCCAAAATATCTCTACAAGATATATTATTTCACACTTCAAAAATAAATCAATATTTATTTTTAAACAAATTTCACTTTCTTTTATAAATTCCTTAGCGAATTTATAATTCCAAGATATCAATGAATATTCGATTTCAATTATTCATTTCAATTTTCTTTTCAATTTATCTTCAAAAAGATAAATTCTCTAAACGTTTCATTTCACATGGGAAAAACATTTCCATACTTATTTATTCATAAGTAATTCACAAATTCTATTTATTTTCAACACTTGGAAAATATTCAATATACTTAAATCGAAATTAAGTATATATTTCATTCTTTAAGGAAATCATTCTCTTAAATATATTTATTTGGGCCAAAACGAATGTTACGTAAAACATTGTTACGACAACCCAAAATCACTAGTATAGGGATTCGAAATTAAAATAGATATATAAATCCCAATACTATACAAAACATTTCCTTTCGGAAATCATTTACTATAACAACAGTGTTATAGTCCATTATCTCCTTCTATTTCTCGAAAACGTCTATTTCAACAATCAATGTTGAAATCTATGGTTTCGAATCTCAGCACAATTAAAACATCATTAGATCGTTTTAAATTCTATTTAAAACACTCACATTCAAACAATTTTTTTTAACGTGTTATTCACTATTCAAAAATGTGAATAAACTTCATTAACAATTTCATCCTTTTATTCATTTTAATTCAAAGGATTATTCACTATTTAAAAATGTGAATACAACTCCTTTAATAGGTTTCAACAATTTTCTTATTAAAATAAGTCATTTGCGAATTTATAAAACAACGTTTATAAATTCCATTTCTATTTATTTATAAAAACTTCCTTTTTATAAATCTCTTTATTAACTTATTCGATTTATAATTTTAATTATAAACCAAAAGTCCAAATTATAAGTCAAACACTTATAATTTATTTATTTGCAAAAATCGTTCCTTTGAACTTTACAAATTTTATAAACCTACTGTTTATAAAATTTCCATTTATAACTTCACCGTTATATAATTCTATAAATTTCATTCATTAATGAATTTCATTTTCACTTCATTCAAACACTTATAAAAACTCGTTTTATAATGTCCATATTTCAATTTATAAATATCCATTTATAAATCTCTTAATATAATTCAATTTATATTATTCTTTTAAAACGTCTTTAAATTCCTTTAAAAACTTCTTCCTTTTGATTCATAAAATAATTAAATTTTATATATCCTATATTTCAACTTTTCACAATAATTCTAAAATCCCGATTAAACAATTTTATAAAATCATTAGCATCATATTCTCAAAAATCATAATTTTTATAACATTAAAAATTATAACGTTTATTTATTTAAAATGAATCAATTCCAAAAATATTTTATAAACGTATACTTTCAAAAATCACTTTGAAATCATTTTAAAATTCCAAATTTGGCCCAATGATGCTACACACCAAATAGTCAATCACGACTACAATGATATCATATATCAATATGATAATCCATCAAACATCAAAATATCTGAAATTAAATAAATACTGTTGAGGAATCCAGTTGGATCCCTCCAACCTGTTTTCCTGCATCCACAAACATTAGCACAATACCAATTTCGCTCCAGTACGAAATTATCGCGGTATATGTTCTTATTAAATATTATCCGCTTAATAACGGCGCAATAGGGTCTCATCCGCTAAACAAAAAATGCGGGAAATCAATAACTGCAATATATACATATGCCAATATATATATATTGATATTATATATAATACCAATTTCACTGTTTATGAAATATTCGCGGTATATGTTTTTATTAAATAACATCCGCTTACTAACGGCGTATAATGTCTATTTTAACAATCAATAGATATCAATCAACATTCAAACATGCATTCAAATATTTTAAATCTAACTATCTAAAATAAAATCGAAACCGATTCGATTGAGTGAGAAGTTCTCACCTTGATTTTAATTTCCGTTTCAGCGATTTATTTCGAATACGTTTAATTTTACACGAAATTTTCACTAACTCCAAACGACTCCAAACCAACTGCATCGCGTAGTGCTCGTCCATACGATTCCAACGCAACTGGTTTCGCGCGTTTTCGACCTCGTATGAAAAAGTTATGAATTTATGAAGTTTGTACACGATTTAAATAACATAATCAACATAAACTTAACTAATTTCAAACTCAACTAAATCTAGACCGTCCACTTCTACCCCAAGCCATCAGGCCCGTGCGTCCCCACCCCCCTTTCTCCTTCATCTTTCACGCAACAAGTTACAGAACACGGCTATGAACCCATAGGAGCACAATTTAGGTTTAAACTTTGCACCACCCACAAGCATCGATACCCCATCATACCACCGCCATCTCGAAGGGCTCAACAAGAGCCATACTCGGCCCTAAGCTCATAGAGCTCGGCCATCCCTGTAGCACGCGTCACGAGAATGAACTACAGGCCTTTGGGCGAGATTTGTCGCCAATCCGAAGCACTTCAGACGATCTCCACCGTTGGATATGGAGTACTTGATGTGCTCTACGATTTCTTAGTTTGGAGTTTGTGATAAAAGTGAATGGATTTCGAGATCTGAGAGGGGGAAGAAGAAGAAATGCTGGCCGTTCAGGGGGGGTGGCGGCTAGGGTTTGTTAGGTTTTTATTTTATTTTTTTTTAATGAAGAGAGGGGTGTTGGTCTATTTATAGAGTTTTGTTCGACACTATTCATCCGAAAATTCCGAACTCCGATTTATGCGCCGGAACCAGCGTCTAGGGTTTACCCCGCGTTCCGGACACAATGGAATAGGTTTCGGAAGCTAATTCGGAAGTATGTGCGAGTTATGGCTATAAACGCTCAATTTGAATTAAACCGATTTAAGTCGATTTCTAGGCGTTTTAATTTGTAACGGACAAATGGTAAATCCAATTGACTTGAAATTTGAAACCTTAAAATAATATCACATTACGAATCCGATGAAACTGGTTTCGTCGAAATCCGAGACATTTTGAAAAATGGCTATTTTGACTCGCCAAATTTAAATTAAAAATAAATCGATGCGTTTCGAGCTGCCACGATCAAACGATAACTCCGATTGACACGAAATTTGAAATCCGATAATAACTAACTATTACGGATCCAATGGAACTGGTTTCGTTCAATTCTGAGACTGTTCAAAAATTGACTATTTTCACTAGTCGATTTAAATATTAAAATATTCAATTTTCACAAATTAACTTTTAATTCGATTTTAAAAGTTCTAAAATATCATTCTAACTCAAATATGATAAAATAAAATTTTACAAATCATTTTCAATCATATTTAACTCAATTTTCAATTATTTCCATAATTTAACATATTAAATTATCGATTTAATTATTCAATTAAATTCAAAAATTCAAATAAAAATTTATTTGACTTATAAATTCACTTAATAATATTTAAAATTAATTAAATATTCAAATTTTAATTTCTAAAAATTCTGGGTCGTTACAAAATTCTTTTAAGAGAGGAGAATGTAACATTCCGCGATTTTATGACAATTTATTAAAATAAATGTGGTAGCTAAATAAATAATGCAGAAAAATGAAATTTTTGCAAATGTCAAAATCTGGCTACGAAACTTGCACCATTCAGATCGTGGCGATTTTCTGAAAAATTTCACATATAAAGTTTCCATCGAAGTTTAAACGAAAAGGTTATAACGTTTGAAATTTTAGAGTTGGAAATAATTATTTGAGTTATTAACGAAACAATCGGTATTTATTAATGTTAATTAAAAGCTATTTTCTTTTAACTGCAACTTAAATGTAAAGCAAGTGATTACGGAATGAGATATCGTTGGTCAGTTAAAAATGAAAGGAGATTAACAAAAATAATCAACGTCAATATTTAGCCAAGTTTACGTAGCTCAGGTTGACCCAGGGAGCACCTAGGTCAACCAATAGCGGTTGGCCTGAGGTATTAAGTGGTTGACCCTGGATGTGTAAATAGCGAAGCAGATTTTAAGTCTTGACGGCATGGATTTAAAACGGTTTAATCAAACGGTTGGCATACGTTTGAACCCTTATAAATATAGATCTAGAGCCTCACTTCCAACCCATAATTTTTTAATGGGCGCAAAAGCTCTACCATATTATCTTCTCCTCCAAAACTCTAAATTCATAGAAATAATCCAGTTTGCACGTATACACCATGGAGGAGTGTAGAAGATGATAAAGATAGATAATAGATTCATATCAAGTCATTACAACCAAGGTAACCTATAAATCCAGATTTGAAATTATAATCAACATAAATCTCTCCCTTCTAATCAAAAATTATATTAGATTTTTATGTATATGTTATATGTTAATCCATATACGGAGTCAAAGTACAAATACAGATAACAAGGATTAGATCTGGAGATTTGATAACGCTTAAAGAAGTGAGTGGGAAAATTACATGTTTTGTAATAAAACTAGATTTAAATTGTTGTGATTTATTTCATTTATGCCTATTTATAATCAATTTGGATATTTACTTTTAAGTACGTAATGATTAGATATAAATCTCGATTTAAAAAATTTGTTGTATGCACGTAATGAATTAATGTAAACAACGAATTGGATAATTAATTGCATACACGCAATGATTATGGAAAATATGCTCATATGTTATGAAAATCTAAACATGATAAATACTGTATATATATTAGGATTCCAGGTCTGATTAATTCATATATATTATTGAATATAAAAGTTAGGATTGATGATAAATTAAATTGAGATTAGACAATATTTTAACATGTTCGAACGAATTGTGTAATAATGTGAATCTTTATAAATTATCTGAAATACAACTAAAAGTGTAGTGCTTGAAATATCAAGGATTGTAAATAAAAAGGAAGAGATGTACAAAGTAAAGAAAACATCATATTTTGTACTATCTATTCTAATAGAAAATAAAAGAGAACTTCTTGTTATTTCACACATAACACAAGTGATCTTTAAGTAATATATAAAGAATTATAGTGTTAATAATTCATTCGGGGAAAGAAGTAACTTCAATGTATTAAGATATAAAAATCCTTAAAGTATAACTTAAGTAATGTGACTAGAAATATTAACAACAATATAAATGTGTCACCTTAAGTATGTAATTTAAGATTATCTAGAAAACAAACAATAAACAAAGACGATACAATTAAACGGACATGGAAGTAATAAGTCTAAATAGGCAATTAAAGGGAGATATTAGTTAAAAAGGAAAACAAGTGGATTTCTCTTAAAGATGTCAATGAATGAAATTGGAAATAAGAAAAGCTGTTTTAAAGGAAATGGTAAATGACTTCAATTTAAATAAGAAGCGAACACATATAAAAGTAATGAAATGTTGTCAATAGTGGGCAGTAGAGGCATAATAAATAAACAAGAATGAAAGAAGATATATATATATATATATATATAACTAATATATAACATAGCCTTAAAGTATGCATCAACGACGGATGTGAACTTTGTAAGTCAATATGTGATTAATTGAATAAAAATGACACAATCATTAGAATAGGGTGGAATACGAGGTCGGTAGTGTTACAAATAGAAGCATGCCCACTGTAAGGGACTGCGAGAATTTCTATATATATTATACTAACGTGAGACATGTCCAGTCATAGGACCCATGGAGAGTCTACACTTGCGTATAGACAGAGTAACATCCTAATAGAAAAAGATAGCCTGCTTCAAAAATATAGAAAAGAGGGGTATTGCCTTGATTGTAATAGGTAATCCAAATCGGTAATGAGTAAAGAACGACATTATGATAGCATATCAGCTGAATAGTACCAAGTAAATGAGTACAACTGTGCATAGGTCAAGAAAGTTATTAATCCTTAGCGGTTAATTAGAAGGACATAGGTTACACCATGCAGGGGTACACTATTTACTACAAAACTATCCACGTTGGGGCATCGATCACCACGTTGTTGCTAGTTTGTTTGTTTGTTTGGGAGCAAGGCTAGTTAACCATATTATGGAAGTCTTTCAAACATGCATGGGGTAATCTGTGTAGCTGAGTCCATAGTCGGTGGGGTTGAATATACCATATTTATATTTCGTAGAGCCAAGACTACATTCGAGACGCAGATAAGAAAATCCCCAAATATGCAACATAAAGAACACCAAAATTATTGTGAAGCCGTTATTAGGTATTACGCGAATTCTTCGGTATGCACGACGACAAGAGCATTATACGACGAGGGTGATGGATCGTGACAAGGTGCTAAGTTAAAGGATACTAGCAAGGATATTATCTTGGTCCAATAGGGGACCGCAGTACTATATACATATACATATACATATACATATACATATACATATACATATACATATACGTACATACATACATACATATATATATATGGGTACATAGCTATAGTCTACTACGGGTAGATAGCACGTATCATGCGTGTATGTAAAGTCAAAATGACTAATTAAAAATGAAAGACATACTATGAGGTAGAAGAAAATTGGCATAAACTAGTGTTATGCAATTGTTCTGGCCCTTTCCTCTTACAACCTACAGGATAGATTAGGCGAACAGGTACTGGTTAAAGGTGGAAATAGTCAAAGGTCATGTTCCTTATCCATGCTCAGCATTGATAAGGGCGCTTGACATTGGAAGTGTTGAATCTTAGTTAGTGCTTAGATGTTTTATTATACTTTTCTATTCCGATGTAATTTATATCATTAATGCTCTAATATGCATTCATTTGTTTATTTGCTTCCAAAAAAATGGTCCATACTTTGATGGACTTGGGTTTTCGATTTACAAAAAATTTAGTCCCATTGGGATGCATGTTTTTACAATCCTTCCTCAGAATATTCTCCATGAATGGAGTTTTGCTTGGCGTAGAACCCCAATGCTCATTCTTCATCTGTTTATTTTCTTCCACCAACCGCTTAATCATATCCA
Organism: Allium cepa; assembly: GCA_030765085.1. Classification (NCBI taxonomy): domain Eukaryota; kingdom Viridiplantae; phylum Streptophyta; class Magnoliopsida; order Asparagales; family Amaryllidaceae; genus Allium; species Allium cepa. Next base: position 943,122,182 of record CM060941.1, read on the forward strand.
CTATACTCCTCACTAGCATGGTAAGCCAAAGGTCAAGTATTAAGAACTACGCCAAGAATTTAACTCTGCAAATTATCTCTTTTTGCTCATTGACACTAGGTTCTCTAGTCTCTAGGAGAACCATACTGATCTAAGTTTTCTTTGATGTGCAGGTGCCTCTGTAGAGGTTTTTTGATCTCCATCATCCTAAACTCCAAAATTAAGCCCATAAACATCACCACCATATTGTAGATCTTCCTCAGATCAGATAGATCAATTGCCTTAGTTCCTAATCCCTCTAGGAGTCACAAATTCATCTCGATATCGACGTAATTGTGGTCGGTACCAATCTGAACTCCCTTAGAGGGAGTTCACCTACTTCCTCCAACAACTTCCCCTACTGCTCCGGTAGCCATTTCATTCTACTTCTATTTTCTATCTTGCCTATTCTGACTAGAGCCAGATGAGTTCTCCTCCTCAAATCCAACATATGAAGTTCTCTCCTGCTCCTTCTAGTTCTTTATAACTTCTGGATCAATGAAGCTATGCTAACATTCATTGTATCCAATACATCCTTCTCACTATCAACTATCTTATGATTTAGTATTGCCATCATCTTATCAAACTCCACTCTTTTGACCATCTCCTAAGGAGCAGACGGTCCTAGTAATGCCACTGCCTGTTGGTTGCTAACATCCATATGATGAGAAGCTCCTTCATCTGCACTAACTACTGCTCCAGATCAACCAGATTTCTTTGATGATGCCATTGATTCCTATATAGAAAATTTTCAAATCCCTAATGGAAATCTTCTTAATCTAATCTTTGGATACTCTAATCCAAAATAGAAATATAGATCTACGATTGAGAATTTCCTATCTTAGTGAAAGCACTAAAATGTTAAGCCTAGACACGACAATCAAAAACGAATATGAGTATAGAGATGTAGCAAAAACTATAAGTATAATAGAGGGAACACCAAAGTTTTTATAGTGTTTTGAAAAATCTATAGCCTACATCCACTATATTGTTATTGATTATAGATTATTAGTCACTCGTACAGGAGTTTAACAAGTCTGATAGCCTAAAACAACCAATAATAGCTTTCATAGTGACTATGGTTGAGGAGAGATAGAAGATGAAGAAAGCAAGGGCCAAAAATTCCTTTTTAAATGCCATAGGTGATGTATTTATCGAGAAATCATCCAACATAATCGCCAAATCTCAATAACCAAGTCTAACTTCAGACCTAAGGATGCAAGAGAGGAAGATGGAGTTCTTATATGATAAAAATCATCTCGGTACCGTCCTGGTATTTTGATGAAGAGTTTCCCCATTTCCCTTCCTTTAATCTTCTATCTTTAATCTATTGTACTCCGAGCACTTTTTCTTAGAGATCATGTTGTTTTAAGAGGTTCTAATATCACTTTTACTTGTCCACATTCCTTCCAAACTTCCTTAGAGTTGCTTATTTATTCCTTAGAAAATGGACCCTGAGACGATCACTCAACCCCACCATCTACAAATCATACCTCCAGAGATCCATAGGGGGAATAAATAGAGGTCGGTACCAATTACAAAGCAGTTAGTACCAATCTCTTTCCTTGTGCAAAAATAAATGAATTGGATAAATTAGGGTTAAGAATGGAAATTTTTCAATATTCAGAATTTTACCATAAAAGTTACGAAGTTGCATTCGTGTTGATTTTCTGATCAATTTTCATGTATAATATGTTGGAAATGGAGCTCGAACTAGGAAGTTATGGACATTTGAAATTTTAGATTCAAATTAATTTAAATAGAACTCAAAATCAAATAAATAATTAATTGCCAAATTTGAAATTCAAAAGTTAACAGTAATTATATTTCATTGTTAAGTAAACGTTAAGGTTAACGTTAACATTAAATAAAAACTAAGGAAGAAAAAATATTAATAAGGAAAAATGTTACACGTTCCCAAAACAGAGGAGCGATCGACCACTTGATCACAACCGATCGACCGCTAGCGGTCGATCGGTAGGACATGGAGGTCGACCTCTGCCTGTTAAGCGTAGGTAAAGGTTTGTGTAATTTAATGTACTAGATTTTATTATTTTTAACTGACCTAATATCTAAGGTTTTGAAGCATTTCAACTACTATAAATAACAGCCGAGTCCCCTCACTTTTATTTATAAATTATTTTAGGAGCCCAGCGAAGCTCTATCGGTTCATCTCTTATGGTTCAAAAAACTTCTCTAGGGTTTTAGGTAAAAAGTCCTATATGCTTATTTTTGTTTATTGTTTATTTTCAATACCTCTCCTCCTCTAAACCTCTTATCTTATGTATCTAACACATAGACATATCCTTTATTGTATATATATTAAAAAAAAGATTTGAAAGGGATTATTGAAGGAATGTCAAATCCTGAAGGAAGTAAAACTAAGGACCCACAATGAGTGGAAATCTTGGTTTTTCTATTTTAGTAATTAATTAGTGTAGTTTGGATTTTATAGAATGCCTTAGGGAGTTTTGGATTATGAAAACGTCATATTAAAAATCCTAAAAATTCCCCAAAGAAAAATGCCAATTCTTAGGTTGGAATCTTAATTATTTTGTATTAAAATAATGGCATTTATATGGATGCGCAGTCAGTCAAATGCAAATAGAAGTCTGCCTAACTAATTGAGCTACCTTTAGTGTGACTTTGTAGCTGATGTGAGGCATCACCTATAATAAGCAACTATGGATGATGCAAGGTTAGTCCTAATCATGTAGGGTAAATCTACCCAGCTAATCTGGCTACAAATTCCTATGAATAGTCGGACTAATGTGAGATGTCTCCATGAGGTACAGGTCACAATATGAAGGACCTGCTTTGGAGATTGAAGATATTTAGTGGTTTCTTAAGGGCCCGCCTCTATTCCTTGTAAGAAGTATTAAATGGTCAGGATTGATTTTAGGCACGGTTGATAATATCTCGAAAAGGTATAGTTCAAAGAAAGTAGTGAGTGTCTAACAGATTTCCTGCAATATCAGCTAGATAGATACTTGTGAGGTGCCCACTATGGGAATATGTATTAAATGATAAAGGCCGACCTCAATTGAAATTTTAAATGGTCAAAGTCAACCTATATTCCATTAAAAGGTATTAAGTGGCTTGGGTACTATTTCTCGCATTAGTAAACATTAATGACGTTGGTTATGGTTTATGGAATTGGATAATACGAAGGACCTGCTTTGAGGATTGCAGGTATTAAGTGGTTGTTTGAGGGCCCACCTTTTTCCCTTATATGAAGTACTAAATAGTTTTGAATTTAGTTTAAATGCGAAAGACATATCCTTATTTAAATTATATTGCCAAGTGTTGATATAGAAAGGGTCGAGATTTCTATTCACCATACAATTTTGTTTTGACTCCCTCCTTATTACAACACATGTTAGGAAGGATATGATGGAGATGACGATGTGAGGAGAGGAGCTTATGGTACTAGTCTATTCATTTATCTATGTTATTTTTTGATATACCCATTTGAAGATTGCAATTATTTTGAACATGATTATGTAATAGTTATTGCTAACATTATGTTATAGTTTCGTGACAATTGAAATTTTAAATAAAACGGGCACTGTTTATGCTATTATATATTATCCTTCTGCTATGAGTTTTGAATGAATAGATAAATAGCTTTGGTTCTTTTCACCAACCAATAACCTACTTTGGAATGGGTCTAAATTTTGAGGGTCTTTCCTATGTTAGGATTTACGCCTATTCTGGGGTGAGTTGTTACGTTTGGTATCGGAGCTTAGGTTACCCGATTAATGAGGAAAAGTATATGTATGAGTATCGTATTTGTTAGTTGTGAAAAGTATTTTTCAAAAAGCCTACTTATACACACACGCACTTCTTTCCAATATACGACCGACTCTATAATTTCCAACTATAGAGGTAACTGCGACCATATTTCAAAAGGATGGGCGTAGTGATTATGTGTTGGAAAAAAAGAAATAGAGTTCAATTTACACTCCTACTACGATTACCCATGGGGTGGAGGTCGTATCGTAAGGACGGGACTAAGAAGGGTATGAAATTGACATAAGCACTCCAAAAGTTGAATGGTATTTGACTCCTTTGTTGGACATAGACTTCCTTAGTTGTGGACTCTACAAGTGCATTAAATAATAAGGATGGAAAATGTAAATGAAAAAGGTTGTAACTCCAAGATTAACGAGGCAATAAATGTAACGACCCGCCATCCATCTCCACATAATGACGCATCATTAATAAGAAAGAAAGGGATAGAAAAGAGAAAGAAAGAGAAGAAAGAAGAAACAACACATCAGAATCTAAACAGCGGAACGAATACATTATATTAATAACACAAATATTACAAGTATACAACAAGTATCAGAGTTACAGATTATACATCACATACTAGACAGTTATAAACACATGTCTAGTTATCCAACTCAATACAACTCAGAGAAAAACACAGAGATATCAAAATGCAGCGGAACACTAAACATATCTACACGCAGAAGCCTCTTGCTCCATTGCTCCTCCACAATTCGTCAAAGCTAACCTGAATCCCTTGGCTACTCGTAAAAATTTGAGTACCCAAGAGTTTAAGAAAACAGAAGATAAACTCTGGGTCAAACATGGGTCTGGTGTGAGTAACAGGTTAAGCTTGCTTAACTTTGAAAATCCTTTGAAAAGAAAAGGTATCATGTAAGATTTTCCACACATAAACATGGAAAAGTTTTTACCTTACGCTAACCAAAACATTTGATAGGAAATCCAGTGATTATGTAGTAGGGTCTAGGGTTTTCAAGTAAAATATGGAAATAGCTGGAATACTTACCTCTCAGCTCCAACATAGTTGGGCACAACTAAAATGTATGGCACTTATTGGATTTTGGATTCCATACAATGGCAGGGCTACTGGGGTACCGCCCGTCACAGTACGTGGCCTAGATCACCGTACCGTGGATTACTCCCAATCCCCAGCAACACAAAGCCGAAACCATTCCTTACTGAACAGTCCTGAACAAGACAACCCCGTAGTTGGTGCGCAATTCCAACTGCCCACTAAGCTGAAATAAAAAGGGACCTTTAGACAGGGGAAAATCTCGTCCTACTTGGGCATGACCCACTTACCCTTGCTGCACCTCCCTTGTTTTAGCCATTCCCGATTGATGAGGCTTGAGGCTACGATTACCTTTATAGAACACATGTATCTTAGAATGCTCATCGTCCATCTGACGATGTACTAAGTTCGTTCCGAGTTCGGACGAAACAGAAGGCATTACCTCGTTACACTCATTTTGGAATCACCCTCAGAGTTAACGACGATAACCCTTGCACTCTGAATCTTCATCTTCACTTAAGGTTCATGACCTATCGTTAATTTGGATTTACGTGGTTTTCGGATATCCAAATCTGGTAACCCGATCCCGATCTCATCGAAATACAAAACGCCATCATTTAGGTCCAAATTGTTTTGAAGTTTAAAACAATTCAATTCACTATCTATAAATACACAGATAGATAATCATCATTATCATCACAACAGATAATCCATATTATCATTATCAAAGATAATCCATATTATCATCACAATGCAACCAAGGCATCCGTATCACACAACATTACTTATCTCATAGTTGAGATCTTAAATCATTCAAAGCAACCAATACCATCCATTCATAAGAAATAGTTAATAATCACATCAAATATAATTAATTTAAAATGAATTAAATTAATTACATCATCTCTAATTAATTTAAAGTGAATTAAATTAATTACTTACATTAATATAAATCTTGCTTACATAACCATTAATTAATTACAATTTAATTAATTAATTATCCTCTAATTAATCACCTTAATTAATCACCATTAATTAATTGTTTTTTAATTACATTCAAGTAATTATCCTTTAATTAATTTTACAAATTAATTACTCTTAACCAAAAACAGTAATTAACCTTTAGTTACTTCATTAATTAATTAACTATAATTAATTACATTAATCCTTAATTAATTACATTAATTAATTACCTTTAATCATTTATTATTGATTAGTTAATATTAATTAATCCATCTTAATTACATCATTAATTAAAATAATTTATGTTCCTCAATTAAATTTAAATTAATTACTTATTTAAAATTAATTACATTAAGTAATTAATCTCTATCAAACCATAATTATTAATCACCTTTGATTAATCATATTCATTAATCAACTACCCTTAATTACTTATCAAATTAATTACTCCTAAATTAATTATCTTTAATTAATCCTTTGATTAATTATACTAAGTAATTTAATCCAAATTACTTTCGCAATTAAACCATCTTTCACTAGTTACATCCAGTAATTACCATTAATTACTTCACTAAGTAATTATACTTCATAAATTACATTAGGTAATTATTATCAAAGCATCCGGTGTTTAACTTAATTAAACTTAATTAATTAACTTCAATAAATTACATTTAAAGTTAATTAATTCCTTAATTACTTCCATTAAGTAATTAAACTTAAACAATTTCTCAAATGATTATCTTTAATTAATTAATCTAATTAATTATTAAAATTAATCATATTAATTAATTATTAAATAATCCTTAGTTAATGACCTTCATTAACTATTAATCATTCTTTAATTACTTTTCTTAATTTACTTCTTAATTAATCTCTAATTATAAATTAATCTAAATTACTAATTTATAAATTAAATAAATAAGTTATTCTTTAATTATCTTATTCATTTAATCATTTTAATACCTTAATAATCTCTAAGATAATCCATTTCTTTATTAATGACTTCATTAATATTAAAGTGTATTTAGAACATTACATTTTAAATTTAAATTCAAATTCCATTTTGAATTTAAGATTCAAAATGATTATTTATTTAAACATTAACTAAATTTAAAATCCATTTATAATCCTTTAAATAAAGGTAAATAACATTTATTACTTACATATGAAACTTATATAAGAAAATCCTTTAAACTAATTTACTTAAATTTATTTAAAAATTAAGCTTTTAAATACATTACTATTTAACTTGCAAATTCAAGTTAATAAATCATTCAACTTCCATTTAAAACCTTTTATAAAAGAACTTTATCAAAAATCAAGTTTAAATATTTGTTTGAAAACAAATTTACTTTTAAAAAGCTATTTTAATTTAAACTTGTTTTAAAAACGTTCAGAATTTAAAAACTTATTTAAATATCCAGGTCTGCATTCAAGAAACTTGAATCCACTATTTATTTAAAACATTTGATTTTAAACTTTGATTTAAACTTGTTTTAAACCTTGATTTACAGCTCTTTATTAAAAAACCAAATTTCATTTTAAAACCTTAAGATTCAAAAGTTATTTGAAAACTAATCTAAACTTTTGAATTTAAACCACTGTTTAAATAATGTTTTCAGATTTTAAAATAATATTCAAATCTAAGAAACAGTCAGGTTTTAAAAAAACTGAAAACCCACTTTAAATATTTTAAAACTTTTAAGATTCAAAGCCATTTGAACCTATACTTCATACTAGATTTAAACTTGTTTAAATCTATCATCGCAACTTTTAAATTCATTTAAATTTGGTTTAAATTTAAATTACAGAAAGGTTTCTAAAAAAAACTGTAACAACAACATTGACCCGAGCCGATCAAAATTTGCTTCGAGTCCAACCCTATACAACTTGGAGCTAAACACAGAAACTACTCGAGTGATTCTCGAGTCCACTCCGCTGCTTTCACCCAGAGTATTATCAGAATTCAGAAGTGCATGGTGCACATGCACCGTGCCTCAGATCAACTCCAGCCACCTCCGGTGGTCTTCCCTCATCGACGACCAACTCCTCACTCCACCCCGATCATCATCTTGCTTTCACACCACTCGAATTTGAATTCGAGTTCAATCTTAAAACCTGGAACAGAAAGAAAAACCACCACCAAACCTGTCAATGCTTCATCCACGACCCTCCAACCACCAGTAACACTGTAACTCCGGCCATGCTCTCATCTACGACCAAGCTTCCAACTCCTAAAACCTAGTTGAACCCGATCACCCCTACAGCCCGTGCCGACCACATTAAATTGCCTAGTTAAAACTAGGGTTCTAAGCAAGAAATCACTGCTGCCACCTCCATAGTGATACTGATCATCTTCATATATTTTTTCCCCTTTCTCTGTTCACCCCTCCATCCATGTCAAAGATCCCGACCAGCCAGATAGCAGAGATCACCCCAAAATCCCAATATCCTCTTTTAAGTTCAACCCAGAACTGCATGCTTATTTCTAAACTAAAAGTTATAATTTTAGTTTATAAAATCATGTTTTAGGATGATTTTTCATATCTTAAGCCTGAAACAATAAATTGCAAGGTTTGAATTTTCACTATTTCAAAGTTTGATCAATTTTTTATGATTTCCAGAGGCATTTCAATATTATTTTTAACTTGAGTATAATTTTAAACTAAAGTTTGAAATGAAACTAACAAGTTTGTTTTGAAACTCGGGTTTAAAAGGAATAAAATTAAAAGATTTGAACTTAAACAAATCAAGAACTGGAGATCATAATAGAGTAGGTTCTGTTTTAAAAAAACAAACTTATATACATCATACATCCAGAAAATACAACTATATACATACATAAACATACATATTTCGGAGAACTAGCATGCAACTAAATTATATACTTAAACTTGTTAAAAGAAATATTACTCACGGCAAATGAAGAACAGAGCAGGTTTATGTTGAAAGCAGTTTTGAATTTGCAGGCTGCAAACTTGAAACTGAAATGCTCTTGAAAACTTGAATGCATGCAAAAGATTTGAGTTGAAGATGATATGTAGATGATTTCAGACTTGAATGTATGCAACTGATTGAGTTGAAGAAGAATGCAGATGCTTTGAAATTCCAGATTCTATGAAATGCAGGCTTCAGATTTTTGAGATGGTGACAGGTTGATTTTGATTTGCGTGTTTGCAAAAGTTACAGGTTTTTCTTTGAAATTTTACAGGGTTTTGAAGATAGGTTATAGGGAAAATGGTTTGCAGACGATTAGTGGTGATTTATTTCTGGTTTGTGGAGGGATTACTGATTTTGCTTGAGAAATTCACACAGGGTTTTGATTTTAGAAAATAGATTGTAGTTTGATTTCTGGTTACAGATTTTAGATTTTAGTTTTGAGGGGATTTGTTTTAGTTTCTTCTTGGCTTTGAATAAGGAAATAGAAAAGAAATGAAGTTAAAAAAATAAAGGGGTTTATATAAATGAAAATTGTGGTTTATTAAAAATACAGAAAATTAAAGTTTTTAAAATGACACTTGTCTCAAATTTTAACATTTGTCATATTAGTTGTTAATTCACCTAACACATGTTAAATTAAGTTCTAAAATGTTTACACCTGTCTTTAAGGTTAATTAGTTACAATTTAAATGTTAATTAGTTTTTGGTTAGATGTTAATATAAGATAAATGTAAACTTACGTTTAATTAATTAGTTAATATATACTTATTTACATGTAGAAAATTTTGAAATGAATAAATCCAATTATATTTATAAAATAAAAGTTTATACAAATATTTTAAAATCCAAAACAATTAAAAATATTTATACTTTAAATTTCAAAGCTTTAAATTCAAATTCAAATCAAATTCTAAAATTAAAATTTTGAAATCAAGATATATATTTACATATATAACTACACAATTCAATTTTGAAAAACAACTATTTTTATTAAAATCTATTTGTTAAAAACAATACATTATTATATTTTGAAAATAACAAAATTGATAACTTTAAATAATTTATAAAAGAAATTGTTTCTTTATTAATAAATTACTTATTTTATCACACTATATTTAAAAAGTAAATCAAAATAAACCTTATTGTTTATTTATTTAAATTTAAACTCAAAATCAATTTAAACAAATTAATTTTCTATCTTAACAATTTAAAACCATATATTATTTATTCAATAGCTTTTAAAAGTTTAACTTTAAATAAAATCATAATGCCCAATTTTACCAAAGATATATAGATATATATATAAATATATATATATATATATGTTAGAAAACAAGATTTATTTATTTATTAAATTTAAAACAAGGCTTATCTATTTACAATATATACATTTTCTATATACATTATAAACTGAAAACAATTTATTAGATTTAAAAGATAAAATCTATCAATTAAATATTTATTTTAATTGGATTATTAAATTAATTCTAATCTTATTAACAAAGATTATCAAATCAATTTAATTTTTAATTCAGATTTTTTTAATTGATATTGCCTAAAATTCTGGGTCGTCATAATAAATGTGGAATAAACAGGAAGTTACAAAAATTTAATAGAGATATAAATAGACTAATTAAAGTGATTATTAGAGATATTATGCCAAATAAGGAAGCCATAATAGGTAAAATTAGAATGAATAAATAACCGCCTTTAAGAATGGTCCATTGGAATTATTACCATTTATTATAGACAATAAACATTTATAGAAATAGCAAATGACATGCCAGATAGTAATTAAATATTATAGGGAATGTATTTGGTAACGTCTGAAGGAAAGATGTGAAGGAGTGAAACAAGCTTCCATAAGAAGGTATACGTTAATCACCAAAGAATACAATAGGATTCTTAAAGGTTGAGTAGGAAAGTTCAAAATAAGGAACAGTTAAAGTCAATTTATAAAACCCAACCCTATGAGAAAAATTTGATAAAAATTATTTTTGAAAATTATTTTAATTGTTTTGAAAGGCATTTTCAAGGGATTATAAAATGAAGATCTTAAGTATCATAAGATGAATTTTTTTGAAAGTAAGTTTCTAGTTGGGTTTGGAAATATGCTACTAATCGTTTTGTGAAAAATTTAGAAAGAGGTTGTGATTTTAAAATGGTGGAACATTTTGATAACAAAATGGTGAAAACTTTATAAAATGAAAATTGTAAATTTAAAGAGTTGAAAACGGGTTTTTCATTTTCGAAATTTTTAGTTTGAAATCAGTTGAGTTAAATAGGTTTTAGTTTTCAGATTCTTCATTTTTGAAATAAATGTGAAACAGGGCATATGTTGGACCCAATGATTTTCTCATATCATAAATTTGAAAATTATTATCCTGAAAAAGCAAGAAAATATAGAAACTCATAATTGATAAAAGTAGCTGAGTTAAAAATTTCCAACTTAAAGTAATTTTACATTCTTGGAATTCTTAGTTTAAAATTTATTGAGCAAAATTTTTTTTGTTATGGATATTTTTGATAAAGGGATTTTTCGTTGAACTCGACAATTTTTCCTACTTTATAAAATTGTAAGTTATTTTGTTTAAAATTCTTTTAAAGGGTGCATAAATGGAAATGACACTTCATTAAATAGGATAGAAAGAATAGTAAGTTAAGAATGCTCAACATGGTAGCTAAGAGGAACATCCCATATAAGGAATTGCAAAGAACAATAGCAGAGATGGATAGAAATAGCACTAGAAATTTATATAAAGCATGATCAGTAATCTAGTTAGAAATGATATAATAGGTAAACAATAGGATAATAGTTATCATTTTCTACTCCACTTTTCATTATTTAAAGTTATATAAGATGCTTTTGAAAATTGAAAAAAATGATTATTTGTTATGATAATTGAGTTTTTGAATGTTTTGGGCTAAAAATTCAACTTTCAAAAGAATAAAGACTATGTTATAGGAAGTAATTAAGAAGGGCAAATTTTTCATAGTTCCTTTTTGGAAACCTATCAATTTGTTACGAACGAGAAGTTAAACTTTTAAAAGAATAAATCTTTATTGTAGGAAGTATTTAAGAAAGAAAATTATTTCTCATTTTTGGAACTAGGTAATTTTGAATTCTTGATAAATGTTTTCTTCAAAGTTTGTATTTTCAAAGGTAAAGATTTTGGATTTGACACTTAATGGTGAAATTTCTGTTAAAGCTAAACCAATTTTTTATGGAGTAGATAGGGATCACTTCCTGGATAAGACATGTTAAAGGTTTTAGGATATGAATAAAATAATAATAGTATGTACAACTTGCTCTAGAAATTTGAAATCAGTTTGAAACCTTTATTGTAGAAGGTGGTAAAATTGTTAAGATATTCTAAATCTATAATTGAGTTGTAAATTAGGTTGCCTAGACGACTTGGAATGTAAATTTCTAAGTTTTAATTTATTTCTAGCGGTTTCCATGTAATTTCCACAAATTATCATACTCCAAAATATGTATAAAAGAGTGTCATTTAAATTAACAAAGGATATTCCCAAAAGGGAAAGAGATGTGTAAGATACGAATATCCTTTTTCATAGTTTACACTGTCTATCTTAATAAAAGAAAAGAAATAATTCTTTATAATTTAAAACAAAGCGAAAATTTCATTTGTGGTTAATATATGAGAAAATATAAGATAATCCTTCTCAGAATGCTACTTTGATAAATTAAAAATACGAAACGACCCGGACTCGACCTTCGAAAATCGGCACCGAATACGACACTCGTATTCAAATGCCGCAGATCCAAACGTCGAACCTGGTTCGTCGGAGCTTATAACACAATAAGTACAACACAGCGGAAGAAATATGCATGATACATTTGATATACAACATTTAATACAATATGTGATACAACAGAATACAATAGAATGATACAATGGATAACAATACTATCAGAGATACAAGAAAATAGCAGCGGAAAGATAATGTCTTCAATGCCAAACTCCAAGAACTCCATCTTCAATCCAAAGCTAGCAAGAACTCTAGATCATGTTGCACTAAGCTAAGCAAGGTCAGTCGTCCAAGACTGAAGAAGATCCCAAAGACTGAAAGCTACCAATCCAAAGAGCTTCGAAGGCTATCGAATCTATACCTATTACAGGATTATCTGAAAACCCAACTCTAGACTGCCCGTGTGGAAAATAGTGGGCACCCAGAGTTTAGGAAAGGAACAATAAACTCCAGGTCAGTCATGGGACTGGTGTGAGCAAACAAAACAGTTTTATCTTTAAAAACAAACAACAAAGCTTTTAAAGTTCAAATCCGCAATGCTTTTGGAAAATGAAACTACCATAAGGCCTCCCGCCACACACACAATGCAAACGCAGAATTGGAGGAGATTTCCCCTTATGATAGTCAAATATGCTTGATACGAGAAAAATTCTTTGATATTATTACTATAAGTGCACAGTGTGGAAAAACCATTTCGAAAGTATAATATTAATCCTAGCCAGCATAGACATTTCGAACTATGCCTACTATAGCTACCATCCAAACAGTGGGGCGCCACCATAAGTAGATGGAAGGTAATACAACTAAAACCGTACAAGGCGCGTATTGGATGAATGGATTTCCAACAAATGGTCAGGCTAAGGAACTTCCTATTGCCACATGGGAACGCCTTTGGCGGGACTCCCCGAGAACCTATCCGGATCTCTGCTAAACAAGGCCGGCTACCCCCTTCCCGTGGAATTAAACCTAAGATATGCCACCCCCGGTCCTTTGGGACCTTTATCCGAGGGCCCTCCAACAACAGCATCACACAGTAATAAATATACTAGTGTCCACATGAGTAAATATCTGGGCTCCATACCATGATACTACCCTTTTCCAGAAGGAATGGTCATACCCTAGGGGAGCTACCCCTGAAACCTTGCCGCATCTTTCCTGTTTCGACCATTACCGGTTTGTGAGGCTCGATGAGGTCTCGACCACAAAGCTACGCTTTTTCACAAAGCCATGCTTTGATCAACAAATGATCATCAACATACAGCAGCACTTAGCGTGCCACACTACCAAATTGGGAGTATATCGCTGATAACCTTCAACTACATAATCTCTGAGCTCGTACGTCTCAGAAAAGGGTGTTAAGCTAAGAGAATAAATTCTCCGCCACCAACATATATGTATTTGAAAGAAATCGGCTTTACATCTTAAAGTGTAGTGTCAGACACACAACCATACAAGTTTGTTCCGGGTTCGAACAGAACCGAAGGCACTTTCGAAGAAGCCCTTGCAAATCCGGGTATTCACAATCCCGATCGGACTTCCCATCACTTAGGAAATCTCTATACCGTAGCTACTCAGTGCAGAGACAATCGATAGGTCATATTATCATTCTCGCAAATACCCGGTCTTCACCACCGGTCTTCAAATGCTATCCATAACGACGTATCATTATTCGGAATGGGTTATATGACACAAGGTCCTCTCCCGGCTAAACCGAATAACGAGCGCAATATTTAAAAACATATGGACATGGGATTTTAAGTTAAGTCACAACTTATTATTCAAAACATCCCTTTAAATGGTTTAAACCAAATTACCATTTCAAATCTTTAAACAAAAGATTTATTTCACGAAGTTTAACTAGTTTCACAAAGATCCATTTACGGTTTCCAAAACAATATCCATTTTAATTGGATTAATTCATTTAATCTTTAAATCCAAGGTTTCACTCATAGCTTCCAAACCCGTTTTCAATTATTCATTCACAACTTGGAAAACCATTTCAATTCAAACTTGAAATTCCTTTTATACAAATTGGAAATTCATTTTCTTATATGAAAGTATCTATCGTTTGAAAACAAACAGTTTTCATTTTGGAAAAAATCCAATTTCATTTATAGAAGTTAAAATCTTTGGGTTAAATTTAATTCCCAAAACAACACTTTAAAAATGGTTTAAAAACCTATATAAGCTTCTATAAACCTTTTTACATTTTAAATTCTCAAAATAGAATTCAATTTCAACCCTTGAATTCAAATTTAAATCAGATTTCAAAACTAAATTAAGTTATTCAAAAATAACTTTTATCTTTGAAATTCTTTTTCAAAGCTTTTTAGTTCAAACCCCATCCATTTCAAAAACCATTTGAATTTAAAAATTCAATTTTAAATATTTTCAAAAGTCTGTGACTTAACCGATTTCCACGTGCAATCCATATTTGTGTGTGTATAGTGTAGTCCAGGGGTATTACGCGATAGTGCACAACATCAATCATCACAGATATATCGATAAGAGGTGTAACCCATAACGCTTATCTTCATCAACAGATTCATAGATAAAGTAAATTTATCAATCACAAAGATTCACTGATACGATTCGATGTGGGTTTCGGATAACCAACTGGAATCCGACTCCCTGCCGCATCGAAGTTTAAATGCCGTTTTACGGGCAAAAGGGGTTTCACACACATATAGGAACAAATCACAAATCATGGTTCATCTCAAAGCAATCACAACATCACAACAAAAATATCAATCCAATAAAGAACAATTGATGATAGTTAATCATCTCTAATTAGGGTGAATATGATTAAGTGTGTTAACCGCACAATTTATTTTATAAAATTTTAATCAATGATTAATTATTCTTAACTATAAATTGATTCAATCTTTATTAACTTTATCAACTAAATTTTCTTAATTTAATTATCTTAATTCATAAATCCTTAATTTATAATTAAGTAAATCTTAATTACTTTCACCCTTTAATTATATCAACTTTTAATTATAAAGTAATCACAAATTATAATTGTTTTAAAATCTTTATTTAATCACTATAAAGAATTTTGTCTTTAAGTTAAAAATTTGAATATTTGATTTACTCCTAAGTATTTTATCAAGTCAAATTTTTAAACAATTTTATTTTTAAAAATCTAAGTTTTAAAATACTTCATTTATCCCGGATAATTATTTTAAAAACAAGTTTAAATCATGTTTCAAAATTTGGTTGCAAACTGGGTTTGTGGCTTTTATTCATTCACCCGAGACTCACTTCGGGTTTACCCCGAGATAAAATTCACCCTACTTCGAGTTTAACCCACATTTACCAGTGTTGTCCATCTTTTGCAAAGATTTGTTAAGTTTTTAAATTCAACCCGATACAACCCAAAACCACTCGAGCTCGTCTTCGAGTCCTCCCTCAATTTCCCCATGCTGTGCTTCGAGTTCCCCTTCTTCTCCCTCAATCCATCACGACTGATACTGCTATGACCATATGCACGTGCACAGCTGAAGCCATCACCGTTGGTCGAAGCGACGGCCATCAACAAGTCAGCGTTCATCCCCTACCACCCTACAAACACCCAGATTTGGAAAAAGGTTTGAAAATGTGAATCGAGACATTCGACCATCAACCCATCAGAAATGTCACCTGAACATTTGCCTTACGCCGCCTCCCTAGCCCGTTATCGGCCACACGATTTCGACCCTAGCTTCGCCATCACGCGATGCATCGATCTGCACCGCCACCACACAGTCGGGTCGCGTAGGGATGGTGCAGCAACGTCGTTTCGTATGCTAACCCAAATGGGTTCTTAAACCCTAAATTAAGCTCGAATTCAAAATCTAAACTTTTAAAAATTCAACTTGCATTTTTCTGGTGATCCGTGATACTCAGACTATCTACGACGTCGAACACGAGGGCCGCAATCATCTTGGTCGCCGGAATTTGGCGAAAATGTGATTTTCTGATCATCTCAAAAATCTCAATAAAGACTTAACAAAAAATTTGAATTTTTGTTTCTAAAATCATCAATTTTAATAGTGATTCAAATGGTGTTACTGGAATTCAAATTCATGAGGTTCGAATTTTTACATATTTTGATTTATAACCGTGTTTACATCTTCCAGTGAAGATTAACCTGTTTTATTTGCTTTGATTAATTGTTGAGATGAGACACAAATTTAAACAACAAATTTTTAACTTAATTACTAACATATTTTAGGAACAAGAAGGGGAAAAGAATGTTGTATTTGAATGTGTTTTATTCTGTCACCAGGAAATCAATATAACAGTATTTGTAAAGTTACCCAGGTTTTGCTTTGATTCAATTTTTTAAAACATGGTGAATTGTTAAACCATATCTTTTGTTGTTTCACAATTCCTTTTTTTTTCAAAAGGGTTGAAGGATAGGGATTTTGAATCATTACTGTAACTAAAAAGTTACAGGCAGGGGAAACAAAAAAAAAACACAACATAACCATTTATTCCTATGCAAAGGCTATCACATCCATACAGGCATTCAAACATAGAAGGAAATTGAACAAAGTATAAGTTTACTCACAACTTTATTTACTGAAGTGTGGCATAGGTTTAAACAACATTTTTTTCTTAACTGTTAACTTCTATTTTAGAAATAAAGAGGGAAGAAAGAGATTTGGGTTCTAATATGGTTTACTTTGTAAACCTGAAAAATAAATGCAACTCAGTTTCCAGTAAAAAAAACAATGACATGGTTTTACTTTGATTAGTTACTGAAAAACACATAGTATATCCAAACCATAGGTTATCATTTAAAACCTGGCATGGTTCACACTGTAACACAGAGTGTTACAGGTAATAGACAGCAAAAAGAAGAAGGAAGAAATCATATTCCCAGGCAAAGAAAAAAAAATTCAAGCATAGCACCCATTCGCAAGCCAAAAATAACCACATTCATGCAAGCATTTAAACACAAGAAAAAAAGAAATGAAGAAGGCATGGGGTTTACTCACTTTTTTTCCAAAAGGTAGAAGTGTATTCCTGACATTTTTTCAAACAGAGATGAATGAAGGCCTGCAAGTTTCTTTTTTTTCTTCTACTTTGAATCCTTTTAAGTTTTAGACCTGCAAATAGTGGTTACAGATCTATGTTTACTTCTGGTTGTGTTCACTTATTCAATTCATTAATGACAATGTCTAAATTTTTTTTTATTACTCATAGTTGTATGTATATAACAAGGAAGCCTCTTTTTATCCCCTGCAACTAGAAAACCAAAATAGCTTTAAAGCTTTGATCCTGCTTCTTCCTGCAAATAATTGGATATTATTGTATTAAATCCTTTGCTGTATCTGTTTACTTAATCATTAATAACAATAATTTTTTTTTCCTTTGTTTTACTTACAGTAGGATTTTATAACAGAGATGACTCTTTTTTTTTCTTTTTTTTCTGAGGCTACAAAACTGGAAATAGTTTTGAGACTTTGATCTTATACTTTCCAGCAAATAAATTGATTGATTAAATTGGTTAAATTCCTGTTTCGTTCATATTTAACAAATTTAACTTAAAACCTTTTAAAAAAAAGTAAATCCACTTGCCTTGAATTTATTTTAGAAATCACTGCACTGTTTTCTGTCTAGCCAAACTTGAAGCATTTCTAACCTACAGTGAAATCCATTTATATTAAAAATTGATTTCCAAATCATAATTTCATTAAACAATAAAGTTTTAAACTACCTGAGAGATGGAACTATAGCTTGAACTAGTTTATATGGTTTCAGATCTTCAAACTTTGGAATGATGAAGAAGAGGGCAATTTTTTTTTCTATTTTGATCGTTTCTTTTGAATTGAATGATGATGTTTAGATTTGAAAAATCTTTGTGGTTGTATTTCAAAAGCTAGAGGCTTATAATTTCGATATTTCTTTGGAAACTGAAAAGTTTCTTTAATTTTTTATGTGAATATTTTATCTGTTTATAAGACAATTCATGCCACTTGTAAAAAATAATCATAAGCTTTAGATCTTGTTGATTATGCTACTTAATTTTTTTAAAACATTTATTTCAAATTTAAATTCAATTTTCAATCTCAAACTTGAAATATAAACTTTCATGTGCATTTGTTACTCACCCTGAACAAATTTAAATTAAATTTTAAATATGCATTCAATTTACTCATATTTGTAATATACACATATATATAAGATTTTAAATCTATATGACTTTTTACAATATTTAATATTTAATATTTTATTCTCAAAATAAAATTGGGATTTAATTATATATTACTATCACTCATTTTTATTTGTTTAGGATTGTTCATCCAATTTAATTTGAAATTAAATTCCAAAAGTTTAAAACATATTATTTATTTAAATTGTTAACTTTGGGACGTTACCTTTTATCTATAAGATTTTAAATATAGAAATTCAAAATCTCAATTAAATTTTAAAAAATCAATACTCAAATAAACAAATATCCCATTTAATTTGAAAAATTCAAATTAATTTACAATTTTGTTCAAAAATTTATTTTCAGTATTAATTTAAATTTAATTAAAAATTGGGATCGTTACAGATTTCCCCCCTTAAAAAAAATTTCGTCCTCGAAATTTGCAAGGAAGACGACAAGAAATAGATGAAAGATAGAAAAAAATATCTTTCCAAATCAAACTGGATAACAATTCTGTATTTGGCTTAACAAATCAGAATATCAACAATATGAGAATAAACTCATACAATTATTTCATAAGATACTCGGGTTTACCGGTCTACGAATATGCAAAGGCATTGATTAGTTCGAAGGGATAACTAATCGTTCGTAGAATATATCAGATCCTATAGAATAGATAGATGGATTCAATCTTCTACAATTTCTCAAACACTAGATATGGATTCCAACTTAGGTCGGAATACCCCAAAGTATACATCAACTTGTCCCTCTTCGGACTTCAATCAACATAAGGAATTACAATAGAATTTCAAATTTGGTTTTAATCGAAATCATTTTTATCGATACAAATTATTTAACTTTATATTTTAGTTAACCAATTTATCAAATTTAAATTTTGCTAAGGTTAAGAACGAAAAGCTGATAGATATTTAACCAAGAGAATACGAAATAGAGACTTATCTACGATTCGTAGGGCTACCATCACACCGAAGCTTCTTCTTTCTTGAGCTGCTACTAAGAAATCAAAAGAATTGGGAAAATGAATCAAAGGAGATTGATGGAAAACGACATTTCCGTTGTTGCAGGGTATTGACCACTTGTACTGGTATTTCCCTGTCCCCTATCTCGCTCTCTTCTTGCACTCATACTCACTATCAGTGAATAGTAAGAGAATTTACAGAGGCATTCGATCGGATATCTTAGGGATTACTCATTCTAGGGTATACTTCACCCTATCTCTAATGAGTTGCTTAATGTGTTATACTCCTGAGCTAAAGTTTTAACCCTCAGCTCTGATATCAATTCTAACGACCCTGACTCGACCTTCGAAAATCGGCACCGAATACGACACTCGTATTCAAATGCCGCAGATCCAAACGTCGAACCTGGTTCGCCGGAGCTTATAACACAATAAGTACAACACAACGGAAGAAATATGCATGCTACATTTGATATACAACATTTAATACAATATGTGATACAACAGAATACAATAGAATGATACAATGGATAACAATACAATCAGAGATACAAGAAAATAGCAGCGGAAAGATAATGTCTTCAATGCCAAACTCCAAGAACTCCATCTTCAATGCAAAGCTAGCAAGAACTCTAGATCATGTTGCACTAAGCTAAGCAAGGTCAGTCGTCCAAGACTGAAGAAGATCCCAAAGACTGAAAGCTACCAATCCAAAGAGCTTCGAAGGCTATCGAATCTATACCTATTACAGGATTATCTGAAAACCCAACTCTAGACTGCCCGTGTTGAAAATAGTGGGCACCCAGAGTTTAGGAAAGGAACAATAAACTCCAGGTCAGTCATGGGACTGGTGTGAGCAAACAAAACAGTTTTATCTTTAAAAACAAACAACAAAGCTTTTAAAGTTCAAATCCGCAATGCTTTTGGAAAATGAAACTACCATAAGGCCTCCCGCCACACACACAATGCAAACGCAGAATTGGAGGAGATTTCCCCTTATGATAGTCAAATATGCTTGATACGAGAAAAATTCTTTGATATTATTACTATAAGTGCATAGTGTGGAAAAACCATTTCGAAAGTATAATATTAATCCTAGCCAGCATAGACATTTCGAACTATGCCTACTATAGCTACCATCCAAACAGTGGGGCGCCACCATAAGTAGATGGCAGGTAATACAACTAAAACCGTACAAGGCGCATATTGGATGAATGGATTTCCAACAAATGGTCAGGCTAAGGAACTTTCTATTGCCACATGGGAACGTCTCTGGCGGGACGCGCCAAGAACCTACCCAGATCTCTGCTAAACAAGGCCGGCTACCCCCTTCTCGGGGAATAAAACCTGAGATATGCCACCCCCGGTCCTTTGGGACCTTTATCCGAGGGCCCTCCAACAACAACATCACACAGTAATGAATATACTAGTGTCCACAAGAGTAAGTATCTGGGCTCCATACCATGATACTGCCCTTTTTCAGAAGGAATGGTCATACCCTAAGGGAGCTACCCCTGAAACCTTGCCGCATCTTTCTTGTTTCGATCATTACCGGTTTGTGAGGCTCGATGAGGTCTCGACCACAAAGCTACGCTTTTTCACAAAGCCATGCTTTGACCAACAAATGATCATCAACATATAGCAGCACTTAGCGTGCCACACTACCAAATTGGGAGTATATTGCTGATAACCTTCAACTACATAATCTCTGAGTTCGTACGTCTCAGTGAAGGGTGTTAAGCTAAGAGAATAAATTCTCCGCCACCAATAGATATGTATTTGAAAGAAATCGGCTTTACATCTCAAAGTGTAGTGTCAGACAACCATACAAGTCTGTTCCGGGTTCGAACAGAACCGAAGGCACTTCCGAAGAAGCCCTTGCAAATCCGGGTATTCACAATCCCGATCGGACTTCCCATCACTTAGGAAATCTCTATACCGTAGCTACTCAGTGCAGAGACAATCGATAGGTCATCCTATCATTCTCGCAAATACCCGGTCTTCACCACCAGTCTTCAAATGCTATCCATAATGACGTATCATTATTCGAAATGGGTTATATGACACAAGGTCCTCTCCCGGCTAAACCGAATAACGAGCGCAATATTTAAAATCATATGGACATGGGATTTTAAGTTAAGTCACAACTTATTATTCAAAACATCCCTTTAAATGGTTTAAACCAAATTACCATTTCAAATCTTTAAACAAAAGATTTATTTCACAAAGTTTAACTAGTTTCACAAAGATCCATTTACGGTTTCCAAAACAATATCCATTTTAATTGGATTAATTCATTTAATCTTTAAATCCAAGGTTTTACTCATAGCTTCCAAACCCGTTTTCAATTATTCATTCACAACTTGGAAAACCATTTCAATTCAAACTTGAAATTCCTTTTATACAAATTGAAAATTCATTTTCTTATATGAAAGTATCTATCATTTGAAAACAAACAGTTTTCATTTTGGAAAAAATCCAATTTCATTTATAGAAGTTAAAATCTTCGGGTTAAATTTAATTCCCAAAACAACACTTTAAAAATGGTTTAAAAACCCATATAAGCTTCTATAAACCTTTTTACATTTTAAATTCTCAAAATAGAATTCAATTTCAACCCTTGAATTCAAATTTAAGTCAGATTTCAAAACTAAATTAAGTTATTCAAAAATAACTTTTATCTTTGAAATTCTTTTTCAAAGCTTTTTAGTTCAAACCCCATCCATTTCAAAAACCATTTGAATTTAAAAATTCAATTTTAAATATTTTCAAAAGTCTGTGACTTAACCGATTTCCACATGCAATCCATATTTGTGTGTGTATAGTGTAGTCCAGGGGTATTGCACGATAGTGTGCAACATCAATCATCACAGATATATCGATAAGCGGTATAACCCATAACGCTTATCTTCATCAACAGATTCATAGATAAAGTAAATTTATCAATCACAAAGATTCACTGATACGATTCGATGTGGGTTTCGGATAACCAACTGGAATCCGACTCCCTGCCGCATCGAAGTTTAAATGCCGTTTTACGGGCAAAAGGGGTTTCACACACATATAGGAACAAATCACAAATCACAGTTCATCTCAAAGCAATCACAACATCACAACAAAATTATCAATCCAATAAAGAACAATTGATGATAGTTAATCATCTCTAATTAGGGTTAATATGATTAAGTGTGTTAACCACAAAATTTATTTTATAAAATTTTAATCAATGATTAATTATTCTTAACTATAAATTGATTCAATCTTGATTAACTTTATCAACTAACTTTTCTTAATTTAATTATCTTTATTCATAAATCCTTAATTTATAATTAAGTAAATCTTAATTACTTTCACCCTTTAATTATATCAACTTTTAATTATAAAGTAATCACAAATTATAATTATTTTAAAATCTTTATTTAATCACTATAAAGAATTTTGTCTTTAAGTTAAAAATTTGAATATTTGATTTACTACTAAGTATTTTATCAAGTCAAATTTTTAAACAATTTTATTTTAAAAATCTAAGTTTTAAAATACTTCATTTATCCCGGATAATTATTTTAAGAACAAGTTTAAATCGTGTTTCAAAATTTGGTTGAAAACTGGGTTTGTGGCTTTTATTCATTCACCCGAGACTCACTTCGGGTTTACCCCGAGATAAAATTCACCCTACTTCGAGTTTAACCCACATTTACCGTGTTGTCCTTCTTTTGCAAAGATTTGTTAAGTTTTTAAATTCAACCTGATACAACCCAAAACCACTCGAGCTCGTCTTCGAGTCCTCCCTCAATTTCCCCACGTTGTGCTTCGAGTTTCCCTTCTTCTCCCTCAATCCATCACGACTGATACTGCTATGACCATATGCACGTGCACAGCTGAAGTCATCACCGTTGGTCGAAGGGACGGCCATCAACAAGTCAGCGCTCATCCCCTAACACCTTACAAACACCCAAATTTGGAAAAAGGTTTGAAAACGTGAATCGAGACATTCGACCATCAACCCATCAGAAATGTCACCTGAACGTTTGCCTTGCGCCGCCTCCCCAGCCCGTTATCGGCCACACGATTTCGACCCTAGCTTCGCCATCACGCGATGCATCGATCTGCACCGCCGCCACACAGTCCGGTCGCGTAGGGATGGAGCAGCAACGTCGTTTCGTACGCTAACCCAAATGGGTTCTTAAACCCTAAATTAAGCTCGAATTCAAAATCTAAACTTTTAAAAATTCAACTTGCATTTTTCTGGTGATCCGTGATACTCAGACTATCTACGACGTCGAACTCGAGGGCCGCAATCATCTTGGTCGCCGGAATTTGGCGAAAATGTGATTTTCTAATCATCTCAACAATCTCAATAAAGACTTAACTAAAAATTTGAGTTTTTTTTCTAAAATCATCAATTTTAATAGTGATTCAAATGGTGTTACTGGAATTCAAATTCATGAGGTTCGAATTTTTACATATTTTGATTTATAACCGTGTTTACATCTTCCAGTGAAGATTAACCTATTTTATTTGCTTTGATTAATTGTTGAGATGAGACACAAATTTAAACAACAAATTTTTAACTTAATTACTAACATATTTCAGGAACAAGAAGGGGAAAAGAATGTTGTATTTGAATGTGTTTTATTCTGTCACCAGGAAATCAATATAACAGTATTTGTAAAGTTACCCAGGTTTTGCTTTGATTCAATTTTTTAAAACATGGTGAATTGTTAAACCATATCTTTTGTTGTTTCACAATTCCTTTTTTTTTCAAAAGGGTTGAAGGATAGGGATTTTGAATCATTACTGTAACTAAAAAGTTACAGGCGGGGAAACAAAAAAAAAACACAACATAACCATTTATTCCTATGCAAAGGCTATCACATCCATACAGGCATTCAAACATAGAAGGAAATTGAACAAAGTATAAGTTTACTCACAACTTTATTTACTGAAGTGTGGCATAGGTTTGAACAACATTTTTTTTTCTTAACTGTTAACTTCCATTTTAGAAATAAAGAGGGAAGAAAGAGATTTGGGTTCTAATATGGTTTACTTTGTAAACCTGAAAAATAAATGCAACTCAGTTTCCAGTAAAAAAACAATGACACATAGTTTTACTTTGATTAGTTACTGAAAAACACAAAGTATATCCAAACCATAGGTTATCATTTAAAACCTGGCATGGTTCACACTGTAACACAGAGTGTTACAGGTAACAGACAGCAAAAAGAAGAAGGAAGAAATCATATTCCCAGGCAAAGAAAAAAAAATTCAAGCATAGCACCCATTCGCAAGCCAAAATTAACTACATTCATGCAAGCATTTAAACACAAGAAAAAAAGAAATGAAGAAGGCATGGGGTTTACTCACTTTTTTTCCAGAAGATAGAAGTGTCTTCCTGACAGTTTTTCAAACAGAGATGAATGAAGGCCTGCAAGTTTCTTTTTTTTCTTCTACTTTGAATCCTTTTAAGTTTTAGACCTGCAAATGGTGGTTACAGATCTATGTTTACTTCTGGTTGTATTCGCTTATTCAATTCATTAATGACAATGTATAAATTTTTTTATTTTTTTATTTTTTTATTACTCACAGTTTTATGTATATAACAAGGAAGCCTCTTTTTATCCCCTGCAACTAGAAAACCAAAATAGCTTTAAAGCTTTGATCTTGCTTCTTCCTGCAAATAATTGGATATTATTGTATTAAATCCTTTGCTGTATCTGTTTACTTAATCATTAATAACAATAAGTTTTTTTCTTTTGTTTTACTTACAGTAGGATTTTATAACAGAGATGACTCTTTTCTTTTTTTTCTTTTTTTTCTGAGGCTACAAAACTGGAAATAGTTTTGAGTCTTTGATCTTATACTTTCCTGCAAATAAATTGATTGATTCAATTGGTTAAATTCATGTTTCGTTCATGTTTAACAAATTTAACTTAAAACCTTTTAAAAAAAAGTAAATCCACTTGCCTTGAATTTATTTTAGAAATCACTGCACTGTTTTCTGTCTAGCCAAACTTGAAGCATTTCTAACCTGCAATGAAATCCATTTATATTAAAACTTGATTTCCAAATCATAATTTCATTAAACAATAAAGTTTTAAACTACCTGAGAGATGGAACTATAGCTTGAACTAGTTTATATGGTTTCAGATCTTCAAACTTTGGAATGAAGAAGAAGAGGGCAATTTTTTTTCTTCTGTTTTGATGGTTTCTTTTGAATTGAATGATGATGTTTAGATTTGAAAAATCTTTGTGGTTGTGTTTCAAAAGCTAGAGGCTTATAATTTCGAAATTTCTTTGGAAACTGAAAAGTTTCTTTAATTTTTTATGTAAATATTTTATCTTTTTATAAGACAATTCATGCCATTTGTAAAAAATAATCATAAGCTTTAGATCTTGTTGATTATGCTACTTAATTTTTTTAAAACATTTATTTCAAATTTAAATTCAATTTTCAATCTCAAACTTGAAATATAAACTTTCATGTCCATTTGTTACTCACCCTGAACAAATTTAAATTAAATTTTAAATATGCATTCAATTTACTCATATTTGTAATATACACACATATATATAAGATTTTAAATGTGATAACCCGGATTTTCGTGGATTAGATAATTGAATAATTATCCAATTTAAATTGAAATACTGATTTATAGATTGGAAAAATAATGTGATAATCTCTGTTATAAATTATTTGACAAATTGTTATTTTCAAACAATATGGGTTGTTTTAAATATAGATAAATAAATTTTTAAGTAGAATTATTAATTACAAATTGAATTTGGGTTTATTTAAAGTATATATGTATTGTTTGAATTGATTTCTAAATTTGATTGGACTTAAATTTGAATTCAAATTTAAATTTAAAAGAAGTATATCTTATATATAGTTTCATTTAAATAGTAGAATAAATACCAATGCTTTATAAAACATTTTAGATAAAATAAAGATAAGTGTTAAGATGTTAATACCCAAATTAACAAAAGTAAGTCATTTAGCATAAAAATATAACAAATCAATTATAATATAGTAGTGACATATGTAAGATGTTAACAAGTGTCAGCCCAAAATTTACATGTGTCTAAATTCTTATTTTATTTTATTTTTTGTTTTTACTTTTAGCAAAAGATAAAACAAGATATTTAAAACATCTCCATTTTTTTCCTCATTTCTTTTCCTATCTTTCCAAAATTCAAAACAAAAAGATCAAAGTATATACATATAAAAAAAACAACAGATCTGTAAACAACAAACCTGGGGAAAGCAAAATTCAAAACAGATTTGCATCAACCATACAAGCTTCCAAAGTTCAACTCTAAATCAAGCTTACAACTTAATCAAATTTTAACCTTTTCAACAATAAGGGATTTCCAGTAACAAGCTTCAGATTTCAAGCATCATCTTTGTTTTCAAGCTACAATTTTCTCAGCAATTACAATTCTGTTTCGTAAGAAAGATGCAGTAGCATGCATTCTTCAGCAGCTCAGTTCAAAGCTAAAACAAAATAAAAGGGTCTGTCAATGTTTCAATTCTCAGGTGATTAATCTCTAAAACTTTTGTTATATTCGTAACAGATATATCAACAAATTTGTTCTCTGTTTACAAATAATAAAGGTGAGTAAACATATTAAAAAAAAAGGGCTAAATCTTCTTGATCATTTTGTGCATATAACTATTGATGATAGTATTGATTAAAAATTGACTTGCATGGATGAAATTGTGGTTGCCTGGGTGAAAAAATTGGATTTGCTGTGTAGATGTTTTATGCATGTATCGGTTTCTTCTTCCAAGCCATTATCGGTGAGAATACTAACTTTAGAAGATCTAATCTTTTATATAAAAGGTTTATATTAATTGTCAGCTTGAAATATAAGAGAAATATAAGACAATATGAGTAACAGGAGAATAGAATGGGTATTAAAGCCTGTATATATATGAATGCCTGTATGTATACATATTTCCTGTTCTTATCTCTAACAGGTTCTAAGAGCCTTCAAAAAAAATCATTTTTCTCTTCACCTAAGTTCTTATAGTCCATATTGATTAAAGGAAAATGTTAGTAGCCGAGTAAAAAATTTTTTTTAAATGATTTCCTGATGGAATTGCAAGTAGGACTGGAAAAAAAAAAGAAAAAAAAGAATTTCAGCGGCCAGTAAAACACTTTCAATAAAATAAAATAAAATCATCATACTAAATTTTATTTTATATATAGGAATGGATTTAACTTAGTAAATGTTGAATTTTGGATGATTCATTCATGAATTTTTACTGTGTTTATGGAGGAGCGGTGAGGGATGATCGGAACAGTTTCATCAATCGATTTTGGATGATCGGGAAATGATTGGGGTCGGGGTTGTGTACAATGGAAGCTCGTCGACCGAGGGTCACTAGGAATTAGCGGCGTGATTTTTGGGTTGTCGTGGTGGTGCGATGGCGGCAAGATAGGGTTTGGATTTTGTTCAGGTTGGGGATGTCTTCCAGGATTGTGAAAACATCGTTGTGGTGCCGGAATAGTTCGATGGAGCGGATACAAGAAGGGGGCAAGTTTGGCGAAGTTTTCGGCGGCGAGGCGTGGGGTATCAGTGATCAGTGATGATGGTATGATGGGTTGCCGAAGTGGAGTTTTTTTTTCTTCTGTTATTGACGGAATTGACGAACTTGGATTCGTGTATTTCTGATGAAGGTCTGGTAACCAGGGGAAACGTTGAGATCATCAGCGATCTGGTGGCGGTGGCGGCAAAGGCCGGAGTGCCTCCGGTCATGTGTGCATGTGCACGGTGCACCGTCGTTTTGGTTCTGTCGTTCCTGTGTTTTGCTAGTTGAATAAGGAGTAGAGGAGGGGATTAAGGGAAAGAATAGAGTAGAAGAATTTTCGTGGTTAGGGCTTTGAGCCTGTGCGCGTGTTGTACGCAAGGGGTTAGTATGAATGGGTAAAGTTTTTATCAGTTTTTAAACTTAAACTAAGAGGAAAAAAAAAAGAGGGAAGAGTGAGCTTGGGGGAAAATTTGAGAATCTTGGGAACCTAATCGAGTAACCCATAATTTTTCTCGAAAAAATGTTTATACCCATAGTTTTTAAGTTTAACTAAGTTAAATTCAAAAATAATTATCTTTAAACTATTTTAAATAAATGATTGATTAATAAATGTTGTTAATTTAAGTTGAGGAAATTATTAATTAAATTAATCCATATTTTGTCTTTAAACTTAATTAATTATGGAATCAAATAGTTAATTTAGATAGGAGATTGTTTATAAATTTTCAATTAAAGTTTAAGTTAATCATTAGTTAATGATATATTTAATTCCAAGGTTATTAGGTGAGATTTTAAATGAAAATCAAAAGGATAATTAAGATAAATGATTTAATATTTAATTAATAATTAAGGAACAATTAATTGATAATTTAGGGACATAAGAAATTAATTAGAGATTAATTAATTTGCAATTAAAGATTTTTTTTAATCAAATAATCAGAGGATATAAATTAATGGTTAGAGACTTATTACTCAAATCATGATTTCTTAATGTAAGTAATTAAAGGATTACTTTGTTTATTGATTTAATTAATAATCTAAGGTTAATTAATTTAAAGATAATTACTCAAGGGGGATAATTACTTGATGAAGTAATAAGAAGGGTATTACGTAATGGAATTAATTAAGGATTAATTATTTTGTGTAATTAATTAAAGGATTGATTAATTGAGGAAATTAATTAATGGTTAGTTAATTAATGAGTGTGATTAATTAAAGGGTAATTAATCAATTTAAGTGGTTATAAGATAATTAACTTGAGTAATTAATTAAGGATAATTACTGTAAATGGCTAAGGATAATTAATTTGTGGCTAATTACTTAATGTAATTAAAATATAACTAATCAAGGGTGATTAAGTTAGATGGAAATTATTGGGTGATTAAATAATTGGGTTGTAATAAATTAATAAGCAGGATTTAAAAGTAATTTAGGTAATTAATTTAATTAATTTAATTCATTTGTAATTAATTAAATTAATTAAAGATGGTGAGGTTGATCAATCTTGCTTGTGAATAATTGAATGTTATTATATGCCTTAGATTAGTTGATATCTCTGGTATGCTATGAGTAATGCTTTGTGATATAGTTTGTTGGGTTAAAACAGTGACATCTGGTATTCAAAGTTGAGTTGTATTTCATTTAAATAACTTAAGTTAAGATGACATGAGATTCGAAGAGACCGGAGTCGGGTATTAGTTAATACCCGAAACCACTTCGATTCGCTATAAATTGATATGTGAAATCAACAGGCTGGTATGGAATGATTTTAGTGAATTTGACCGTTAATCTAAGTTTTGGTACTTAGATATTGATGTGTGATATCAGTGATGTCTATAACAAATTGTGGATTTTGTAAATTAATACGAGTACCACGGGTTTATATAAATTGTATGCTTTTGTATTCCAAGTTAGATGGGTTTACTCACGCTGGTTTCCAGCCTGACCCGGGTGTTACTTTGATGTAATGCTCGGGTCAGACCGAGTATTACAGATTTTCAGGTAAGGACGTTTTGGAGCTCAGTAGGCGAGCTGGAGTGCTGTAACTTATGGAGAGCTTCAGATTTGATATATTACAGTATCTGAAACAGATTGATTCATCTGTTCTGTGATTGTAAATTTATTGTAACTCTGACATATATTAAATTGTAATTTGACAAGTACAGCTTCTTTTGTATAACTATAGTTTATGTGATACTATATTTTATCCGCTGCGAATGTGAGATTGTGTCATTCTTTTATGTTCTTCTTCTTCTTTCTTTTATTCTTTTCTCTAACTATCTGAAAATTTCGGGATCGAAATTTTCGGGTCGTTACATTTGTTATCAGAGCTGAAGGTTAAACGAGAACATTGGCTCTGGTGGGATTACTCATTAAGGATAGGGTAAGTAGTACCCTATGATGAGTTGAGTGTATATATATATATATGAGAGAGCGTACTTGTTATTTTCTTATATAAAGGGTTTTTTTATGATTTCAAAAGTAAATGAATCTTATATAAGAAATAGATTATCTATTATACTAAGGAAATTGGTTGTAGTATTAATTAAATTAAAGTAATAGTAAGAATTAAGTGGTAATAGAATTACAACCAAATTGGAATTAAATTAAAGACAAGTTTGAAATGGATTCAAACTAAAATTAAAATCTTGAATTGGAGAAGTATTTCAGAATAAGATGAATTAGAATTGGTTTCAAACCAGAAAATAGAATGGATATTGTGTTTAATAATGGGATGATTGTTTTTCAATAAACAATAAAATGTTTTAAGGAAGTAACCATTTAAAAAGGAAATAATTTGTAAATGTGAAAGGATATAAATTAAAGTGTGTTTCCAATTGTGAAGTTCTGAATTCTAAATTTAAACATTTGAATTGGTTTCAAAATGTTAAAGGAAATTATATTATTCAAACTATTTTGAATATGATCTTATTTTAAAAATAAGAAATGTTTGAAAATTTTAAACAAAATTTGTTTGAATTGAAACCAAAGGTGGTTCAAATTTTTAAATTTGACTTGACAAGCCATGAAGTAAATATGTATGTGTATGGATATACATAATATCAAAGTTGGTTTGAAATAAACTCTATATGTTGAGTTTAAATCTGGAATGAGATATGATACCCAAAGTGATAAGTTTTTGAACTTAATAAGTGGGAAGATTATTAATATGAAGTTAAATAAATTGAATGGTCAAATTAATTTGAAAAATTCAAGATGGAATTAAGATTTAACTTGGGAAGTTAAATGGTTGATTTGAATTGGGAGTTTGTGTGATTTCAAAATGGGTTTGAGATCTGGAAATTGGAGATTGATGAATGTTTTAAAATGAATTGGATAATATCACTCTATTTTTATTAATAATCTTCAAATTTTGAATTAAATTTGTTTAAATGAATGAGAAATGGAGTATGGTAATCCATTGTTGAGATAAAAGGAAAATTAACCTTTCTTTTGAAACTAAGGATATGGAATTAACTTGAACTAAAAATTTGAGTAATTGATTTAAAGGAATTAAATCAACATTTGTAGTATTAACTCGAATTTATATAATTCGAGACGGTTTAAAATTTGAAATTTGAATTGAATTTGGGAGGAAATCAAGAATAATTCAACTTGATTTGAAAATGAAGTTTGAAATTGAGATTAATTCAAACTGGAGTTGAAAAGGATTGAAATTGAAGTGGGTTCAACTGAATGGATATTAGTCCAAAGTGATTGGAATAACTTGGGATTGTAATTAAAGTTGAATATGTTTAAAATCAAATGGAATTTGATTTAAATTTAAAAAGGAATTGAGAATTAATTCATCTTGAATTGGAAATAAATCAAGTCCAATGGAAATTGGAATTATTTAAAATTGGAATTGGGTCAATTTAAATGAAAGTGGAAATTTAAATTGAATTGATGAGAATGAAGATTGGGAAGTGAGCAGATTTGACTCTGGACTATTTTTAATATAAAATTTGTTTTAATGTAAACCTACTTTTCCAAGCTATTTATTATATATACAACCTTTCTTTTAAAAGCCAAACTATTTATTTTACAATTATTTTTGAAATTGTTTAACAATTTTCCAACTGTTTTATAAACTAATTACTATATTTCAACTATTTTACAAAACTAATTACTATCTTACTATTATATTGCGATTATCTAAAATTTCTATAATTATTTAACTATTTTCTAACTATTTTACACCTATTTTACAAACTAGTAATTATTTTCCAACTACTTATCTATTTTTAAATTTTTCAAAACTATTTTCTAAATAAACTAGGCCAAGTTCAAACTGTTATTGGTTAAATACCCAATCGAGATAAGAATAGAGGTGGTAATCCAAATGGATGGAAGCAATTGTGAGTAAGTGAATGAAAATCAAAGTGAATGTGAATATAAATGAAATTGATTTGTCTAATAACCAATAAAGATAAATACGTAGGGTGTACGTATGTTATTCTATTCGCATAATGATTTGATCCAGATTCGAGCATAGAATTTCGAGATAGTTATATCGATCCGAGTGGGATTTTTCACTCGATTTTCGACGGCGAACCTGGATATGGATTATTGATTGGTTCTGGATATTCTCTAACAAAGTTATGACTATGCAAGGAGAATGACGGTTTCTGATCAAGAAACCAGATCTGTGTCCGCACTAGGAAGTCGGGTGGACGATACTGGTTCGGAAATGAAATTGTGTGATCGAGTGAGCGATCCGATTGGTATAGCGTACGGATGATATGTGTACATCGTACGGATTTGAATGAAATTGATATTGAAAAGAGTAATCAAATTTGGATATTTGATTTTGAATAAACAGAGTTAAATATCTTTGTTTTATAAAATGATACTCCCCTTGTTGAATCTTTTGCCAAAAGAAAAAGGGTTTTTGAAAATGTTTGAAGTATAAAAGGAGTTTTATACAAATTTGATATGATCCAAGCTTTTAAAAATTATATATATCTGTATATATATAAAGGATCTTATGAGGATTTTGGAAAAAGGTTTTGGGAACCTTTGGATTTGGAAAGGCTTACGATTTTTGGGTAAAATCAATACGAGAATTTGGAAAGCCTAGTTTGAGAATTATCGATTTGTGTAAAGGAGCTTTGTATTAGATCATACTAGGTGTATGATTTGAAGATACTATATGCGTAGAGTATAAAATGTTTTGATGATGGCTCTGGGGAAAAAGGCGCTTCCTTGAAATGAACTTCTCAGGAGTACCACCGGGTGGTGCTGCCTTGAGCCCCAAGGGGGGGTTCAAAAGTTGATCCTGTGAGGAGTCCGGACGAAACTAGTTCCTGGGGATTTTGAGTAGAGTGTACCATAGCGAAAGTCGTGTGTGCCGCTGAGAGCCAATAGTTACATGGACTTTTGCTGCGATGGCAACGTAACCTAGGATGTAACCGCGATCTATGGTATAACATAGCGAAAGTCGTGTGTGCCGCTGAGAGCCAACAGTCTGCGTTTGATTTTATATCTGTAGACTATGACCTATGTAGGAGTGGAGGAGTTTCATTTCGACAGCGAAAATCAGAGGCCGCTGAGAGCCTGCAGTTACATGGACTTTTGCTGTGACGGCAACGTAACCCTGGAATGTAACTGTGATCTGTTGTGTGGGTTCCATGGTGTTTGCGTCAAAATTGGGCACAACACTCTTCGGGAGTCGTTGAAGAGATAATAGTCAAGAATGTAAGTTCAAAACATATATTATCTAACAAAAACTCCAATCAGCAGTAAAGTAAATGCGTAGACAAGCAATTTATAGTGGTTCGACGTGTTGCCTACGTCCACTGTGAAGCACTTTGATGTTTTATTGATTTTCGTTCAATGATTACAAGTTGTTGCAGCAATAAACAGCAAATTACAACTGTAAATTCGAAGTCAACGGTACAATTATGATGTAGGATGATGGAGATCTCGATCCGGCAGAGTCTGGGCGCTTGAGTGTCGAAAGATCCCTTTTTCGTTGGCCCTGGGGCTCTATTTATAGGCGTGGGCTGCTGATATTTCGCTGAAAACTCGGGAGACCACTTCTGGCACGTGAGGGGGCCCACACGCACGGTCTCAGGAAGTTTGGGCCCACTTTGGCATAGGTTCGAACTCCATTCGAACCGATCAAGAATTCATCCAATCGAGGTGAAATTTGGCGTGTACATTCTTCAACATGTATGCAAGCTTCTGTGAAAATTTCATGGCATTTGGATCAGTAGATTGGGAGATATGATGGATTTGAAATGGCGTTTATTGCATGGCTGTTTAGTTCAAAACCATGCTTTCGAACCGATGGTTTCGAATCCATCATAGCACGCGTCTTCGTGGTGACGTGGAGCGCAAACTTCGAATCAATCCGGTCTTCACTCCGAGTTGACCGCTTCGACTCCATATATCTCGGCGAATTCGAACCGATGGAAGACACGTCATCATGGTTGGTTGACCCAGTGGATTCGAATGAGGCTACACAGGATGGGTTCGAACTTGACATCATGGATGGGTTCGAAGCAATGTCCAATGATGGATTCGAACAAGGATCCTTGTTTGGAGTCGAACAAGGCTTTGTGGTGGGTTCGAAGCATGGCTTCTGTGATGGATACGAGCTGTGTCACTTATCCATGGATACGAGGCCCATCGGTTCGAACACGATGGATTCGAACACGATGGATTCGAAGGTGATGGAGACGAACCCGAGGTGGTTCGATGGATTCGAAACTTATGGATTCGAATGCGATGGTTTCGAACTGTTGGTCAACGATGGGTTCGAAACCTAAGCCTTCCTCTTCAAATTGAATCGATCAAAACTCGAGCGTATGAACTCGGATTGACTTGAAACTTGAGATGCTGACTCCAATGGTCTTTCTTACCGTGTCCTATCAATTGTAGCTCAATCTGGACTTGGACAAAATTCAGTGATATCCATAGCGAGACGAAGTATGACCGGTCTCTGAGACGAACTGTTTTCCGTTTCCGAGTGATCTTTTGGTATCGCGGCTTTGCAAAAAAGCGGGATAACATTTTGCCCTCCAAAGTACGTCTTGTGGGAACATGACGTGCTTTGAACAGCTGCAATTCCTCTGGACAATCATTGCTCTCTTTTTTGTTGAAACTCGTATGCTGTATTGTTGTAACATTGTGTTGACATGATTGATTGCTGTATAATAGTGCTTAGCCGCTGGCTGTTGCATTTGTAACAGGATGAGTGATTGATCCCTCGAATCCACACGGCAAAGCTACCTCAAACCCATCACTCCTTCATCGATCGGATTTTCTTGGGATTTGGTAAATCCAGATCTGGCTTTTGGAGGAATTTCGAACCAACGCAGGGACTCGCGTTCGAATCGATGATGTTGCATCCCTGGGATGACCTTATAGGGGCGGCGCAGTTCGCACCGATTGGGTCCCTTCGAAGGGTCTATTCGAATCGATGGATTCGAACCCATTTGCTGTCGTTTCGAAGTTCTCAATTTTACATCGATACGGAGGCTATCGATTCGAACGTGATCGATGTCAAATTGAGGGCTTCCATATCGGTTCGGACTAGCTGGCCGAGGATCGATTCGAAGTCGTCCTTCACTAATCGATTCGAACTTGGCACTTGACCGTCGATTCGAGGCTTGCTCCTTTGTGTCGGTTCGAAAGGGTATGATGATGGGTTCGAACAAGTTCCTTGTGAGCGGTTCGAAACTCCATATAATGGATACCAAAGTTTGAAATTTTCTGGGCATAATCCCGACGAGCTTCACTCCTGCATATTTGGACATATTAAACTGCATACTTGACCACCTTTCGAAGCTCGTCGACGGAACAATAACAACTTCTATTCGAATCAATTTCCCTCACGTGAAGGGTGTAACGATGACGGTCAGCGATGACGGTCATTACAACTGGGCTCTGTTGCTTTGTCGATTGCACGTTTTCTTTAATTCTGCGATATTCATCCAAGTAATGCATAACACTGCACAACATACATTCATACACTTCACACTGGGGAATTCACGAGTCCTTTGTCGTCTAACGATGGTTTCTCATGAGTTAGCTAGTTATAGAACCGTCAAGTTCACAGCAGCAGGAGATTCGAGGTACAGCCTCTCCGAGACTAGAGGTTTCGGACATTGATCCTGAGATCATCGGTCCAGCCCCGGACGAATTGCCTAATGCGTCGTTCATTGCAAATCCATCGGATTCCGTTCCATCCAATATCTCTAAAGATATGTTGGGAAGAATATGCTTGAGGCACGGCCTGTCACTAGATGATGTGTTACTGTCGGGGCCGAATGATAGACCGCACAATCCACCGGAAGGGTATACTGCATTCAACCGCCACGCGTGTGCGGCCGGGACACTTCCTCCGTTCAACGAGTATATAAGGGAAGTATTGTCGTTTTGAGGATCGCCCCATCTCAGCTGCACCCGAACGGGTATGCGTCGATCAATAGCTTGTTCATTGCATTTATGGAATATCTCCATCGACCACCACTACCGATTGAGATCAGATACTTGTTCAATTTCAAAACTCGGGGTGATTATCCTTCCTTCACATTTCTGGAAGCGGTGAGGAACTGCCAAGTGGTTACTGGGTCCTAGACCAGGTTGAGTTACTATAGGACGGAATGGTTCTATGTCAGGTGTCCTCCGGGGTTTGCCCGGCGATGGTTAGTCAGACGTGAGTGTAGCTGAGTTATTAAGTAATTACTAAGGCAATTGCTGTCAAAGTGAAACTTATGTTTTTTCTCTTTTTTACATCGACGATTCCGCGACCTGAGGGCGAGCACTTTAGGGAGATGGTGCGAGTGCTTCGAGAAATCCCGAGTGGAGATTGGGATATTGAGCTGCTCTTGACGGATAGGAATCTCCGAACTTGCGGATTGATTGAACAAGGGCAGAGCATACTGCTCGAGGGGGCATTAAAGGCCGTTTTGAAGAAACGAGTCAAGCACAAGAAGCCCAAAGTTATTATAGCCGAGGAGGCTGATTCTGAAAGAACTCACACTGACGATGAGCCGTTGTTGGAGCCTACAGACGTGGCTCAGGATGTTGAAGAGCAAAGAAAAGGCAAGGCAGCCGTCGTCACGTCAGCTAAGAAGGGGAGATGGAAGTCGGTTGTCACGGCCCGATCCTCCCCCGGAGTTATAATTTCCGAGATGTATCCTCCGCGAACCGAAAGTCTTTACGAAGGGCTTACCGACCTTCCAATCCCGGATGATGTGTCTTTTCAGCATGACGCCGGGTTAGAGGAGTTTCATCGTACTCTTGAATTGAGCGAGCCTTTTATTACTAGCTCAGTCGACACTTCTGGTTGGTCGGGGGAAATGCATATTCATACACATTTCACGACACTACATAGTCCCGAGTCTTAGGTCATCGGTTTCAAGAAACCACTAACTCTATTCTCATTTTGCTTTGCAGATATTATGACTGGACGTGGTTCGATGCTAGGGAGCCTACGACATACTCGCAGATCTTCCTCATATTACGATTCACAACGGAGGGAAGGAGATAGGAGTTACAATCGCAGGTACTCCGGGTATTCTAGCCAAGAATGGAGAGATAGGGATTACCGACATCGGTCTCGATCGCGCACCCCTCCTCCAAGAGCTCCTATACATCCTCATGTCCATGTTCCTCGTCCTTCTGATTCCTCGCACTATCAGTCGACCTCTCAATCTTCTAGGCATGAACCTCGCCATCCCAGATCTGAGGCAATGCCTCCAATAGTCGCGGAGCAACCTCCTACTGAAATTTCAGGAGAAGGAGCAATCAGGCTTGCTCAACTGAAGAAGGACTTTCCAAATATTTGCTTTGACAACTACATCTTCCCTCTTCACTTGAAAAGAATCCCGCC
Source organism: Allium cepa (assembly GCA_030765085.1). NCBI lineage: Eukaryota > Viridiplantae > Streptophyta > Magnoliopsida > Asparagales > Amaryllidaceae > Allium > Allium cepa. Next base: position 943,160,188 of record CM060941.1, read on the forward strand.
GGAGGCTGAACAGACGGCGCACGATTATGTGCACGATTTTTATGCCCAGTACAGGGCGTGGTACAAGGAGGACAAAAAAGCGTCGTCACTGGCCTTTGAGCGTGGGGCCACCATTGAGAAAATGCAGGCTGAGTTGGCCCAAAAGAGCCGTATTATCGATGTGCTAAACACTGAGGCTGAGTCTTCTCGGAAATCCGAAATGGAGGCTATCAAAAAAGCCAATGAAGCCCAAGCAACAATGGACAGGATGAAACGTGAGTACTATGCCATGGTAGAGGACATGGGCCATCAAAACACCATGGTTACTACCGAGAGGGACGCATCCCTAAAGGAGTTGAACGATCTAAAGTCAAAATTCACCGAAATTGCCAAGGATAGGGATGATGCGAACAATGCAGCCCAGGAGGCGTGTGAACAAGCCGTGATTCTCCGGACTGAACGGGATGCGGCCGTAGCCAAGGTCCAGGCGGTTGACATGGAGGTTGAAGGGAAAGTTCGTCAAGCGGAGGCCAGGCTGGAGGCCGATACTGAAGATTTGCTTATCACTTACAATGCCAACGTGTTCAGACATCGAAATTTGGCCTGGCTCCAAGATTACCCGATGCACCTCCGCAACGCTTGGGATCGATTGGTTGAAGAGGAAGAGGAAGCACATCCGGATGAATCGGTCGACCGATTTGAACTTGAAAACCGGTTGCTGACTGATGATGAGAAGAAGGTTCTCCACGATGCTATTATTGCTCAAGAAAAGGAGATGATCGGTGGTCGATCTCTGGAGGTTGGAGAGGGGTCAGGTATCGAGCATCATGCTACTGTTATCGAAGTCACCGCTCCACCTTCGATAGTACCTATATCTGTGGTCGGTACACAACCTGTTCCTTCTTATGACCCAGAACAGCCGCGGTTATCTCCTATTCGGGAGCATACTTCTGAGGCCGCTCAGTCGTCCGCAAGTCAAACTGGGGAAGGTATTCCAAACTTATCTCAAGTGTTTTCGAAATAGAGAGTTTGTTCTGAAGCGGTTACTGATAACTTCTTCTTATCTTGGTTTAGTGACTGGAGTTGCTTCAATCGCCGTGACCCGAGAATCAAGCAAAGGGGATAAGGCCATTACCACTGAGACTATTGCTGTAATTGCAGTATCTACCGAGGCGGCGCAGGGGAGCGGATTATCTCTTGAGGAACAAATGGTGAGCGAGCTGCTCGGCGAGCAGGGTGGCTTCTCCACAAACTTGCCGTTCATCATTAGCGACTTGCCGCTGACCTCTAACTCTTCAATGCAGACTGCGGATGCCCCCAGCCAAGCCCAGACGGTTCGTGATGAAGAGATCATTGCCGAGATTTAAGCCGAATTAGAAGCTGAGGGGCAAAGTGGTAGTGTTGGCGGTGGCACGGCGGCGCAGAGCCCAGCACCTGTGAGGATAGTATCGTCGTGTGGCACTATCCCATCTTCCGTTGCGGGTCCGGTTCCTCCTACTCCTCCGGCGGGGAGCCTTCATTTAGATTCAAGTTCTGAGGAGGATGTAGATATTATGCCCCCGGCCGAAGAGCAACCACCAGTGAGGAGGTCGTCCAAACGAAGGATTTCCGTTCCTAGCGATTCTGATGACGAACTGTTGATAAGGAAGCCAAGAAAGAAAGAGTAATTCGGCCTCCCAAGCAGATATTTTGGTAGATAGGAACTTGTTTTCGTTTTTTGTTAGTAGGCCGTGTATAGATGCAGGTTCGGCCCCTGCTAGTAGGCATTATTTTTTGGAAGAACTTATTTGCGTGTAATTTCTCGTCTTCAGTTAGTTGAAATAAAATTTAGTTTCTTTGTTTCAACTCTCATTTATTTTGTGCCTAAGTTTTTGTAGCGTTATGTTTTCAGTCCGGTGTACTTGTGGTGTTTTTACCGTCAAGAAGAGTTTGTTTTATTCGCCAAGTCTGAAAATCTTGGTCGCAAGTCGTAGTCGATGAATAATCGAATTTCGGACATTGTATCACTTTGGTTAGCGATTAACACTTAGCTTTTTTCCCCTAGTCTCAGGGAATAACATTTGCGTTTTGGTGGTTGAGTGCGTTTATTGCAAACCTTAAGCACATTTCCACATTCTGGGGACTTAGGATAATTTGTAATCGATAACTTGATTCGCACTATGGGAATTTGAGAGTTATCGACGTTTGTAGTATTGTTCGTGCTCCGGGAACCTGGAATTGATGTTTACACTCCACTCCACGCTCTGGGAATCTGGAGTTAGCGTGGATGCTTCGGTCCGCGCTCCGGGAACCTTTAATTTATGTTTATACTCCAATTCATGCTTTGGGAACTTGGAGTTAGCACGGATGCTTCGGTTCGCGCTCCAGGAACCATTAATTTATGTTTATACTCCAATTCACACTCTGGGAAGTTAGAGTCAGCCGGTAGATGGTCAGTCACACCTATTTGGGCTTTTTAGGAATTCGTTCACACTCTGGGAACGATGGATTTGATGTTTATACTCCAATTCACACTCTGGGAAGTTGGAGTCCGTTCGCACTCCGGGAACGAATTTTTGAATGTTTATACTCCAATTCATGCTCTGGGAAGTTGGAGTCCGTTCGCACTCCGGGAATGAATTTTTGAAAGTTTATACTCCAATTCACGCTCTGGGAAGTTGGAGTCCGTTCGCGCTTTGGGAACGAATTTTTGAAAGTTTATACTCCAATTCACGCTCTGGGAAGTTGGAGTCCGTTCGCACTCTGGGAACGAATTATTGAATGTTTATACTCCAATTCACGCTCTGGGAAGTTGGAGTCCGTTCGCGCTCTGGGAACGAATTATTGAATTTTTGTACTCCAATTCGCACTGTGGGAAGTTGGAGTCCGTTCACGCTCTGGGAACGAATTGTTGAATGTTTATACTCCAATTCACGCTGTGGGAAGTTGGAGTCCGTTCACGCTCTGGGAACGAATTGTTGGATGGACTGTCGTGTGTTGGTCCAGTTCAGCCTTCGATGTGTTGGCTTGCCCCCGAGCTGGGGTTTCACTTAGTGAGTGGCCGGTCATATCGCAATCACTCGCTATTTGAATAATTTCCATTGTTTTATGGAACTTAGCTCTTCGTGTGTGGTGATTGTTGAACGTTGCATTCGGTGAATCACAGCTCTAGCTTGAAGAGATAGTATTTTATTGCTGAAATAGGAAAATACGACAAAGTCAGTGCCTTATTACATATTCAAATTTCAGAATATAAAGAAAACCGCAAAATATTCATAGGTTGTGGGAGCCTGTCATGTGTGACAGTGACGAGGATCTTCGTCGTTCCAGGCTCTTGAGTAAGTGGTTCCGCCACTGATGGCGTTTATCACCAATCTCCCGCGGGGACAAGTCGAGTCCTCCTGTCTCGGCCGATTGGGTTCATTGTTTGGATTTGATGGGCCCGCTTCTCTGGGCTGCGGTGTCCGCACAAACTGTTCCAGCTTCCTTTCTATGATCAGTTTTTCAACAAGATCCTGTAAGTGACGACACTCGTTCGTATCGTGCCCGTAGCTTTCATGGAACCTGCAAAACTTTCCAGTTTGGATTTGTCTTTCTGACGATGGCCTTGGCACAGGCTTTTGATATTGAATTGTCCCACAAGTTCGTAAGTACAAGTCCTCTAGTGATGCATTTAGAGGAGTGTAACTGTCAAACATTGGATTCTTGCGCTGCGGGCCACGAGTTTGATCTTGTTTTTTAATTTGATTCACGCTTTCTCTTCGCCGAGCTTGTTTATTTTTAATGTTCAACTGAACTTTTCCAGAGCTCTCACCGGACTGTTTTATTGCAACATTGCTTTGGGTCCCTTCCGCATTCGGCCCTGCATCAGTTTGCTTCCTAGACTGTTTCACGTCTTCCCGTCTCAGGAATTGAGCTGCTTTGGCATGGAAACGGTCCAATGATGCAGGTGGTTTTCCAGCTAGCCAGTTGCCAAATTCAGAATCGGGGTCGATCCCCTTAGTTAATGCCATAAGGATGGAGTTATCGTTTGGATTACTAATCTCCGCGCACGCAGTATGGAATCTTTCTAAGTAGTGTCTGAGTGTCTCTCCGGGAGCTTGTGTGACACTAGATAGAGTGTTGACATCTTTCGGCCTTGCGACGTGAATGCGGAATTGCTCAACGAATTTTGTGGCTAACTGATCGAAGGAAGAGATGGATCGAGGTGGTAGTCGGGTGAACCACATGGTAGCGATGCCCCCCAAGGATATGGGGAAACTACGACACTTCACTGCATCGTCAGCTCTGGCAGCAGTCATCGACCATTCATATTTCAGAATATGTTGGTTGGGGTCAGAGTTTCCCTCGTACATGGGTAGAGTGGGCATTCGGAATCGCCGTGGAGGTTCATCATTAAGAATATCGTCCGTAAAGGGAGTGTGACTTCGGGAAACTCTCCAATTGTCGTTTGTGAATCCCTGACTCTCACGGATCATTTGACGTATCATAGTTGAAAGATCTGGCATTTGTGCCGGAGTATGATCACGTTCCATACTTCGGGCTTGAACCGGATGTCACCGACGGTCCAAGTCTCGCCTTCTTGGCTCATAGTCCTCTGAGACGTACGGTTCAGGAGTACGACCGTTATGACAACGGTCCAGGTCCGACTGATCTTGAGCGTCGACCCCTGGTTCAGCCGCAATGCTAGTGGTGCGGTATTCTGCGGCGTGGTGGGGAACGGCACCTCCTCGGGAGGAGGGTCCGGTTTGGAAACTGGCTGACGGACCAACTCTTATTTGTCCAACGGTCAATGTCGGTTGGTTTTCAACGGGTGGCATACGACTCCCATCTAACCGGGGTCGTGGTGGCCGGTTATGATAATCAGAAGATGAAGAACTTTCACTGGAGGAGCGAGAAGCATGATCTCTCATGGATCTCTTTCGTTTCTGGCGATCCAGCTTGTTGATTCGCTCAGCGTTAGCGTGTAGCTGTTCTTCTAATTGTCGCCGACTCTGGGTCAGCTCTTGGAGCAGCAACTGCAATTCTTGTCGGGTGACCGGTCCCGACGGTTCCGATTGCCCAACGGCATCTTGATTAGATGAAGGTAGAGGGGCAGGATTATGTCTATCCTGTTCTTCTTGATTGACAGCGTTTGAGGTGGTTCTTGTGCTAACCATAATGAGAGTTGAATTCCTTTTCTAGACTTTATGCAAATCTGAATAGAAGGGAAGGAAGTCGGATTCAGTGATCTGGATCTCTCTCTTAGATTTATTCAATCCGGTATCGATGACAGATCCAACGAGCAGGAGAAAAGATGGGTTCTCTCAGTGAAAGCACCAAAGTGTTTGCGTCAAAATTGGGCACAACACTCTTCGGGAGTCGTCGAAGAGATAATAGTCAAGAATGTAAGTTCAAAACATATATTATCTAACAAAAACTCCAATCAACAGTAAAGTAAATGCGTAGACAAGCAACTTATAGTGGTTCGGCGTGTTGCCTACGTCCACTGTGAAGTACTTTGATGTTTTATTGATTTTCGTTCAATGATTACAAGTTGTTGCAGCAATCGACAGCAAATTACAACTGTAAATTCGAAGTCAATGGTACAATTATGATGTAGGATGATGGAGATCTCGATCCGGCAGAGTCTGGGCGCTTGAGTGTCGAAAGATCCCTTTTTCGTTGGCCCTGGGGCTCTATTTGTAGGCGTGGGCTGCTGATATTTCGCTGAAAACTCGGGAGACCACTTCTGGCACGTGAGGGGGCCCACACGCACGGTCTCAGGAAGTTTGGGCCCACTTTGGCATAGGTTCGAACTCCATTCGAACCGATCAAGAATTCATCCAATCGAGGTGAAATTTGGCGTGTACATTCTTCAACATGTATGCAAGCTTCTGTGAAAATTTCATGGCATTTGGATCAGTAGATTAGGAGATATGATGGATTCGAAATGGCGTTTATTGCATGGCTGTTTGGTTCGTAACCATGCTTTCGAACCGATGGTTTCGAATCCATCATGGCACGCATCTTCATGGTGACGTGGAGCGCAAACTTCGAATCAATCCGGTCTTCACTCCGAGTTGACCGCTTCGACTCCATATATCTCGGCGAATTCGAACCGATGGAAGACACGTCATCATGGTTGGTTAACCCAGTGGATTCAAATGAGGCTACACAGGATGGGTTCGAACTTGACATCATGGATGGGTTCGAAGCAATGTCCAATGATGGACTCGAACAAGGATCCTTGTTTGGAGTCGAACAAGGCTTTGTGGTGGGTTCGAAGTATGGCTTCTGTGATGGATACGAGCTGTGTCACTTATCCATGGATACGAGGCCCATCGGTTCGAACACGATGGATTCGAAGGTGATGGAGACGAACCCGAGGTGGTTCGATGGATTCGAAACTTATGGATTCGAATGCGATGGTTTCGAACTGTTGGTCAACGATGGGTTCGAAACCTAAGCCTTCCCCTTCAAATTGAATCGATCAAAACACGAGCGTATGAACTCGGATTGACTTGAAACTTGAGATGCTGACTCCTATGGTCTTTCTTGCCGTGTCCTATCAATTGTAGCTCAATCTGGACTTGGAAAAAATTCAGTGATATCCATAGCGAGACGAAGTATGACCGGTCTCTGAGACGAACTGTTTTCCGTTTTCGAGTGATCTTTTGGTATCGAGGCTTTGCCAAAAAGCGGGATAACACATGGCATAATTGAGAGGCCGTGGGGAGCCTGCAGTTACATGGACTTTTGCTGCGATGGCAACGTAACCCTGGAATGTAACTGTGACCATGGATGGGGTGATGATTTACAAAGCTTTCTCACCAAAGATATATCCTCTATTTTCATTAAAAAAAAAAGTTTTCTATATTTTCAATAAAATTATTTTCCAACTATTTTCATTGGGTGTTGAAAACGGGTCTACCAAGTAATATAGATTTTCAGTCCTACGCCTAATCAACGTATGACCGAATTTCTACGAGAACAAGGATGGACTTGTTGAAACATCGAGTTATAAAATGATATTTTCTATAAAAAAAACTATTTTGAAAATATTATATAGATTTTAAAGTGTTTTAAGATGATAAAAAAAAGTGATTTAATTGGTTTTAAGTATTAAATAAGTTCTGGCTTCGTTCCTTTTCGAGGACGAAAAGATTCTAAGGGGGGAGGAATGTGATAACCCGGATTTTCGTGGATTAGATAATTGAATAATTATCTAATTTAAATTGAAATACTGATTTATAGATTGGAAAAATAATGTGATAATCTCTGTTATAAATTATTTGACAAATTGTTATTTTCAAACAATATGGGTTGTTTTAAATATAGATAAATAAATTTTTAAGCAGAATTATTAATTACAAATTGAATTTGGGTTTATTTAAAGTATATATGTATTGTTTGAATTGATTTCTAAATTTGATTGGACTTAAATTTGAATTCAAATTTAAATTTAAAAGAAGTATATCTTATATATAGTTTGATTTAAATAGTAGAATAAATACCAAAGCTTTATAAAACATTTTAGATAAAATAAAGATAAGTGTTAAGATGTTAATACCCAAATTAACAAAAGTAAGTCATACTTCAGCAGCTCCAGTTTTGTTGTTTACATCTTAACACTTATATAAGATTTAAATAGTTGGACTTATAGTCAGATTTGCATCAACCATACAAGCTTCCAAAGTTCAACTCTGAATCAAGCTTACAACTTAATCAAATTTTAACCTTTTCAACAATAAGGGATTTCCAGTAACAAGCTTCAGATTTCAAGCATCATCTTTGTTTTCAAGCTACAATTTTCTCAGCAATTACAATTCTGTTTTGTAAGAAAGATGCGGTAGCATGCATTCTTCAGCAGCTCAGTTCAAAGCTAAAACAAAATAAAAGGGTCTGTCTATGTTTCAATTCTCAGGTGAGTAATCTCTAAAACTTTTGTTATATTCGTAACAGATATATCAACAAATTTGTTCTCTGTTTACAAATAATAAAGGTAAGTAAACATATTAAAAAAAAAGGGGGCTAAATCTTCTTGATCATTTTGTGCATATAACTATTGATGATAGTATTGATTAAAAATTGACTTGCATGGATGAAATTGTGGTTGCCTGGGTGAAAAAAATGGATTTGCTGTGTAGATGTTTTATGCATGTATCTGTTTCTTCTTCCAAGCCATTATCGATGAGAATACTAACTTTACAAGATCTAATCTTTTATATAAAAGGTTTATATTAATTGTCAGCTTGAAATATAAGAGAAATATAAGAGAATATGAGTAACAGGAGAATAGAATGGGTATTAAAGCCTGTATATATATGAATGCCTGTATGTATACATATTTCCTGTTCTTATCTCTAACAAGTTCTAAGAGCCTTCAAAAAAAAATCATTTTTCTCTTCACCTAAGTTCTTATAGTCCGTATTGATTAAAGGAAAATGTTAGTCGCCGAGTAATTATTTTTTTAAATGATTTCCTGATGGAATTGCAAGTAGGACTAGGGAAAAAAAAGAAAAAAAAAAGAATTTCAGCGGCCAGTAAAACACTTTCAATAAAATAAAATAAAATCATCATACTAAATTTTATTTTATATATAGGAATGGATTTAACTTAGTAAATGTTGAATTTTGGATGATTCATTCATGAATTTTTACTGTGATTATGGAGGAGTAGTGAGGGATGATCGGAACAGTTTCATCAATCGATTTTGGATGATCGGGAAATGATTGGGGTCAGGGTTGTGTACAATGGTAGCCCGTCTACCGAGGGTCACTAGGAATTAGCGGCGTGATTTTTGGGTTGTCGTGGTGGTGCGATGGCGGCAAGATAGGGTTTGGATTTTGTTCAGGTTGGGGATGTCTTTCAGGATTGTGAAAACATCGTTGTGGTGCCGGAATAGTTCGATGGAGCGGATACAAGAAGGGGGCAAGTTTGGCGAAGTTTTCGGCGGCGAGGCGTGGGGTATCAGTGATCGGTGATGGTGGTATGATGGGTTGTCGAAGTGAAGTTTTTTTTTTGGTATTGACGGAATTGACGAACTTGGATTCGTGTATTTCTGATGAAGGTCTGGTAACCAGGGGAAACGTTGAGATCATCAACGATCTGGTGGCAGTGGCGGCAAAGGCCGGAGTGCCTCCGGTCATGCGTGCATGTGCACGGTGCATCGTCGTTTTGGTTCTGTCGTTCCTGTGTTTTGCTAGTTGAATAAGGAGTAGAGGAGGGGATTAAGGGAAAGAATAGAGTAGAAGAATTTTCGTGGTTTGGGCTTTGGGCCTGTGCGCGTGTTGTACGCAAGGGGTTAGTATGAATGGGTAAAGTTTTTATCAGTTTTTAAACTTAAACTAAGAGGAAAAAAAAAAGAGGGAAGAGTGAGCTTGGGGGAAAATTTGAGAATCTTGGGAAACTGATCGAGTAACCAATAATTTTTCTCGAAAAAATGTTTATACCCATAGTTTTTAAGTTTAACTAAGTTAAATTCAAAAATAATTATCTTTAAACTATTTTAAATAAATGATTGATTAATCAATGTTGTTAATTTAAGTTGAGGAAATTATTAATTAAATTAATCCATATTTTGTCTTTAAACTTAATTAATTATGGAATCAAATAGTTAATATAGATAGGAGATTGTTTATAAATTTTCAATTAAAGTTTAAGTTAATCATTAGTTAATGATATATTTAATTCCAAGGTTATTAGGTGAGATTTTAAATGAAAATCAAAAGGATAATTAAGATAAATGATTTAATATTTAATTAATAATTAAGGAACAATTAATTGATAATTTAGGGACATAAGAAATTAATTAGAGATTATTTAATTTGCAAATTAAGATTTTTTTTAATCAAATAATCAGAGGATATAAATTAATGGTTAGAGACTTATTACTCAAATCATGATTTCTTAATGTAATTAATTAAAGGATTACTTTGTTTATTGATTTAATTAATAATCTAAGGTTAATTAATTTAAAGATAATTAATCAAGGGGGGTAATTACTTGATGAAGTAATAAGAAGGGTATTACGTAATGGAATTAATTAAGGATTAATTATTTTGTGTAATTAATTAAAGGATTGATTAATTGAGGAAATTAATTAGTGGTTAGTTAATTAATGAGTGTGATTAATTAAAGGGTAATTAATCAATTTAAGTGGTTATAAGATAATTAACTTGAGTAATTAATTAAGGATAATTACTGTAAATGGCTAAGGATAATTAATTTGTGGCTAATTACTTAATGTAATTAAAATATAACTAATCAAGGGTGATTAAGTTAGATGCAAATTATTGGGTGATTAAATAATTGGGTTGTAATAAATTAATAAGCAGGATTTAAAAGTAATTTAGGTAATTAATTTAATTAATTTAATTCATTTGTAATTAATTAAATTAATTAAAGATGGTGAGGTTGATCAATCTTGCTTGTGAATAATTGAATGTTATTGTAACGACCCTCTATTTTGGACCATTCAAATCGACAATAAAACCATACATGTCTGACTTGAATAATTCAAAATACCGAATTGTTAATTTAAATTTGGCAAACATAACATATACCGTAAATAAATCAGTCACAAATCACAGGCACAGAGTAATAAAAATGCAACGGAATAGATAAGGAATAGTAGTTCATGAAACTACTATATACATCAGAGTTAGAAATAAAATACATCAGAATATCCCAGATGCAGTGAAGTCTCCAGTACGAGCAGATGACTTCTCTGAACCAATCAACTGGATGACTGAAAGGATAGATAGCTGGATCTTCAAGCAAAGCTCCAACTTCGAAGGTAGGTCTCAAATGCTGTATCACTCAATCTGACCCGAGCGTAAAGCAAAAACACAAAACACTCGAGTCAGGATTAACATTCTTATATCTATAAATCTAACTCAAGTGAAATATCAACTAAAATATAATTAACTTAAAGGACGTTTGGGATAACCATCCTCTAAGGGTCCATGGAACTATCTATAAGGTAGAAATATACACTATAATACCGAGGTCATTTCAAATTAATTTATACTTCACAACAAAAATATCCTTTCATTATATATATATATATATATATAGACATAAATATTTAGAGTAGAATATTCGTAGTTTCCTCAACTTAACAAATCGTTTTCAAAATCAACCCGACCATCCCATTCGAATTTAATTCAATCTCAATTTATAAATTTTTATACAATTCAGTTTTTGATCAAACAAAATCAAATTATATTCATTTCAAATACAGAACTAAATCAAAATTTTACCGTTTAAATTCTACTATATTTCAACGCTTTAATATTCAACAACTCAAAGTTTGATTTAACAGTTTCATATAGATCTCGATTTAACCTTGTTATTTAGTCTTGAAATGTTCACTAAATAAATTCAATATTTATTTAATAACCAAATTTACCATTAAACTAAATATTCCTTTCGATTTTTTTAAACTTGAAACCTCCATTTAATCATTTAAATCAAAATCAAGTTATAAATCGAATCTTAAATTTCAAATTCTTTGGTTCAAATAAATCCAATTAAGTAAAATACTTAACTAAATACAATTTCAATTAATTCAACTTTATCTTCTCAACCTTAACTTATCCAAATTATTACAACAATCAATTTTGAAATATAAATTTAAATAAATACTTAAACATATTATATGGATTAAATCGATCTCCAAATTATTACTATTAAATCTATATATAAAATTTCTATTTTTATATAATATTTTAAAAATTAATATTTATTAAAACCGTATATTTATTTTCAACCCATAGAAATTATTTTCAAAATATTTATACATATGGACCAACGGTGTCTGTATATAATTTCATACCCTATGGTCAAGGGATACGGATTTCAATCCGAAATTTAAATGTACGGGTAGATATCACTTCGATCCGTAATCCCAAATTCAATTTTTATTGAAAATCACTTGGGTTTATCATTTCAAACCATAACGACGTTCTCCTATTCTAAAGTCCGTTCGGGTATGTATCATTTCAACCCATATTGAATTCTAAACTACGGGTAACTTGCAGAGTGATAACAAATAATAAAATAACAAGCATATATCATCAATAACAGTACAATATACAATGGGATATGGTGTCATATTCCACAGGTGAACAAATTTGCAAACAACAAAATATATAGCAATGTAAATAACTAACAGTAGCATATTTCAATTGTCGTTTCAATTGGAATCAAATTTAATAAATAAAAGAACGTTAGTCGTGAGTGATTGCTCACCTTTCGTGGCTGGAGGGTACCGAAGGTGATACGGAAACACACACTAATACGGACATGGAAAATTTGATTTACAAATCCAAGCAAAGAAAAATTGGGACGAATTTGATGAACAGAATCTGGTAACAGAAAACGATAGGAGCGGATCAAAATAGCTTGATATAATGTTTTGGACGAGACGCATATTATATTAATATTTCACTTAAACCCATTATTTTAAAATACATATTCATTTGAAATAAATCTCAAATAATTTTTTTTTTATATATATATAACCAAAATCAAAAAAAATCTTTATAGCTTGTATATGCACTTTGACCTAATCATTTATACCCATATAAACTTGACAGTTTAGATATATAAATTAAAACAGGCTATATAAATTTTGTTTTTATTACTGTTAACTTAAACAACTACTAATGTGTATACAACCGCTTATAAATAAAATATACTTTTTATATTAACTCACTATGCAGACTAAAAAAAAATCTTGTAAACTTAAATATAAACAATTGCCTATACATATTAATATAATCTGGAAAAAATTTAGAATAGAAAACGTGGGAATTCAAAATTCATGTAGTTGCAGCCTAAATCAAAAAAGTAAATTCATATACAGGTGAACATGTAGCTATATGTATAAGTAAATTATTGTAACCTTACCCAAATGAAAAGACTCAATACCAAATTTCCATAACCTATGTATTTAAAACTGACAACGTTTATATAAGTAATATAAACAAAATACTTTCCTTCTAGCGAATAAAACAATACCTCTAACAACACTTAAAACTTTATATATTTTTCTTAAACAGTTAAAACTTTATACATATATTATATTTAATTTAGACATGTAAAAAAAAAAAATTAAAGTCCAACTTTATCTCCAACAGAAACAAAATCTTACAACTTATTCATATTTTTGCTTTTACATCAATTCAAAACATAAAAATTTAAAACTATATTTAATTCGAACCCAATATACTTAGTACACTTTAATATAATAATATCTGAAACCATACACTTCAAATACTACCCATAACATACGCACACCATACAAAAGTTATAACCCAAAACATACGCACACCACACAAAAGTTATACCAATATATATGTAAACTATATAACTAAAATATCTTATATAAACTATTTATAAACTTATACAACTATGCAGACAACCCATACAATCTGCCTATATACTAGACTCATATTATAACAGAAGCTAGACATATATATATATATATAACAGTTATGAATCTATTACTTAATGTATATAAATAATTTACACAGAATACTATACTTATATTTAAGATACATATAGTAACCCAAAAAGGAAGGAGAAAGGCCGAAGTCAGGGGTGGTGGGGAGCTCGGGGGGGAGCATGGCACTGCTTCATGCTTCGGCGTGGAAGAGGAGGGGAGACAAACGGAGAGGTGGATGGTGATGGCCTCGGTGGCGTGAGAGTGGATAGTGCAAGAAGAAGGAGTGATGTAACGTTTGGTGAGTGGTTACGTGAAGGAGGAGGAAGTGGTTTATGAATGAGGAAGAAAGTGAAAAGGTAAAGGCAAATGGTTCAGATCTAAATATATAGGAATAAGGCAATGGATGCAACGTATCCAACATTTACATTTCAAAACTGGCGAAATTAAAGGTAGTCATCGATGCGTTGAGTGACGGGGTTTTAAGGCACGAAATAAATATGTGAGAAATGAGCTGGCTGCAATTTATTATGTACGTTAATATATGTACTATTTATTTTTGAAACGTAAGTATAGAAAAGGAAAAGGAAAAGTCAGAGCAATACGAGCCAGAAATAAATGGGAAATCAATATAACCAAAATGGTAACGGTTTAATTTCTTGATTTCAGCTGAAAATTATTTAAGCAATAAATTTATTGCTTGGCAAGCAAGGCTCAGGTTGAAAAGCAAAGGAAACAAAAGTCCCAATATAAAGTAAAGAGAGAGAAACGAAGTTAAAAAGGGAAAGAAAAATAAAGTGAATCGTTTTAAAATAATAATTACGACGTATACAAATGTATACGTTTGATTTTCGAAACTGCTAAACATAAATTCAGGAAAAATGGAAAGCAAATATATAATGATGTATGGGAACAAAGAAAGTCACCGAAATCAATTATAACGGTCGCCTGCAATATTTTCTCCTAAACACATATATCCAATCAAAAGAAATTGTAACGCTCAAAAGCTTTGATTTAGGAAAAGATTATTAAAACAAGTTACTGCTGGCTACAATCAAATATTTATGTTTTGAGGGAACAGTTTCTTACCTTTAAAAAGCAATGAAGACAGAGAGAAAATAACAGAGACGGCAACAAATCAATCAATCAAGTGAATGAAAAAGGCAACCGGGAAACGTATCAAATTAAATATTGGCAGTAACGGTCACCCATTTATTTAGCTGACAAATATTAAAGCTATAAAGGCAATTTACATATCAACCGTTCAAATGATAAATACAACGTATACAAAATTATACGCTTGATTTTTGAAATGATGGCAACGGCTAAAATTTAGCAACTGATGAAATAATTACTAAAGTAAAGGATAGTGGTTGTTGCTTGATAATAAATTTATTATCAGCAATTTTTAGCTTGAATTTAATAGAATTTCCCAATGAAATAAACTTTGTTAAAATAAATTTAAAATTTAAAATCTGCTATGTTTATTTGGACGTAATTCAAATATTAAATTTTTATTTCAAAATTATTATCATTAAAAATTTCTCAAAATTCCAATTAAATCTGTTATAAAACCAATTAAAAATCATTAAAATCTTATGGGTCGTTACACTCTCCCCCATTCAAAACTTTTCGTCTCCGAAAAGGAAGGAGGTAGGAGAATAAAACAACCAGAAAGAATATAGATTGAAAGACAAGATAAACAATTAATTTTTAAACTACACAATTTTATTTGAAATATTTATTTGAAAACTTCATTTGAAATTCAATTTCCTATAATACCGTAATATATATATATTTTTTAAAAAAAAAATAAAACCTATTGGGATTAAATATGTTTAAATAACACTTAATAAATATATGAAATTATTGGAAAACAATTTTTATTTACACAATTAGTTATATTTACACAGAAGCTATATAAACATTAAATCCATAATTCATAAACCTATAAATTTTCTCTCAAGATATCTTTCCAATATTATAAATAAACTAACAATCATTTTCTTTAAATATGTTTTATTTAATTAATAACTTCAAAATTATTTACAATATTTAAAATCTTCTGTAAAACCAAGTAGTATATAAATAAATAGTATTTTAAAGATTATATTCAAAAGGAAAGAAAGGTAGATTCAGGAAACAGAATATAGGTGAATAAATTAGCTGTTCAGATAAGGTAGATTCAAAAGAATAGAATCGGGCACGAATAGTTAATTCAAACCAGAAGAATTTAATTCTAAAATATTAATACAAAATTTCTTTGTTTGGAAAGATACTTTTATAATAAATACCTTTATAACAATATTTTTATAATAAAATACTATTATATCGAAATAAATTTTCCTTTCGAAAATACTTTTTATAACTCGATGTTTCAACAAGTTTATCCTTGTTCTTGCAGACTCTGGCCATGCGTTGATCAGGCGTAAAGCTAGAATTCTTCAAGTACTTAGTAGACCTGTTTCAACACCTAGTGAAAATACTTGAAAAACCTTTTAAAAACAGATATGGAAAGTACTATCCAAACAAAACAACCAAACCAAAACCTTTGTCCGATCATGGTTCGCAGATACACAATGGTTACGCCTGGATCCCCCAGGAAACAATCCATATCCCTAAGCTTTCTCAGCCCTGCGAGTTACGCCATGATGACTAGTAGAGTGCAGGATACACAATGGTTACGCCTGGATCCCCCAGGAAACAATCCGTACCCCTAGGTAAGACTCAGCCAGGCACTTGCGCTACTATTCGCGACCTACACAGATTGCAGGATACACAATGGTTACGCCTGGATCCCCCAGGAAACAATCCGTACCCCTAGGCAAGACTCAGCCAGGCAATTGCGCTATGCATTCACGAGAGAAAAAAAACCATGGGTTACGCCACGGTGGGAACACTAGAGTATTACATCCGGAAAACCAAAAATCAGAGAGAATAATATCGATAGAATGAATCCACGATGTGGCCACAAAGTGGATATCAAGCAGAAGGCACTTTCCATATCTTTACTTCGAAAATATATATCATATAGTACCCTTTCAAATCACTTTCAAATATCGTACTTATATAAAGTCCATATATATAGGATTCCATTTTTTCCCAAATCGAATACTTTCCAAATCAATAGTAGATCAAATCATACTTATATAGACTTCGATTATATAAAATCTCTTTCCAAATTGAGTACCTTTCAAATCAATGGATTTCAAATCAATTTAATACTTTTACAAATCCAATTTATATAAGTTCGACCACTCCCAAATCAAGTGCTTAATAATATAAGGTTCTCAATTTCAAATCATTCAATACCCATTCAGTTTCCAAATCATATATGATTTCACCAAATTTTCTTCCAAATTAAGTATCTAAATTTCAAAGTTCCCAAAATAATAGGTTTTGAAAATTATCCCAGTTTATAAATTTAAATAATTCAAGTCAACCAAATTCATTTCCAAAATCTCCATAAGAGTACTGGTTTTTAATTTCAATTTAATTTCAAAACCAAATATTTTCTCAAAATCAATTATACTCAAAATGGTTTCCAAATTTATAATTATCCCTTTTTTTCCTTTTAAACTATCTATTTCTATGTGAAATATCCAATTTACCTTTCTGAAAACCATTATTCAACTATTTTTTTTTCAAAACATTTCAAAACTAAATTTATATTCTTTATCAAACATTTTATACTCTTCGAAATTTATTAGCTTTGAAAATTTTAATCTCGATTTGGAAGTGTTCGAACATTCAAAATAGTTAGGGAAATCAAATTTTAAATTCAAGAGTTGAAAATCAACAATAAATCAATTATTAAATCTGAAACTCG
The DNA here is from genome assembly GCA_030765085.1 of Allium cepa. Classification (NCBI taxonomy): domain Eukaryota; kingdom Viridiplantae; phylum Streptophyta; class Magnoliopsida; order Asparagales; family Amaryllidaceae; genus Allium; species Allium cepa. Next base: position 943,177,407 of record CM060941.1, read on the forward strand.
AGGACTGAACACCGGTCTCACTTTAAATTTTTTCAAATATATACATATATCTTTTGAAAATATCAAATTATACTTCGGAATTTGAAATCATAACGGTTTTACAAAATCACTCGCATAGCGAGCTATTAAAGTGGCCTCTCCCCCACTCTGAAACTCGAAAATCAATGTCGACGATGCATGCACTCATCACCGAAATTATTTTCCAGCGACATAAGTGAGTTCTGGACTTCTATTTTCTTGAAAACTTCTTTGAAATTTCTTCAAATTTATTGGAATTTATTTGAACTCATTTGAAACCTTTCTGATTCGGAAAAATACTTTTAAATCGTATTATTTTTATATATTTTCCAAAATCTTAAAACCAATTTCAAAATACCGGAATTAAATTCTCGAATTTCAAATTTTACTCTATAGTTATAAATCATTTTTATATAAATCAATTTCTTATAATTTTTTTCAGAATTTCAAATCCTTTCAAAACCCTTTTATATAGAATAACATTTCTTATTTGTTTTTATTATTATTATATATAGGTATATAATCCTTATCGAAAACAATCTCACTTTTATATATAGAATAAAATCATAGTTATCAAAATAATAATTTCGATATATAAACAATTTTAAAAATACAAACATGCCCGATTTTCAAACAATGGGTTTCAAACAAAGATAGAGATTTAAATTAGCGGAACTCCAATCAATAGAATCCTGATTCAAAGATAGACTCGATCGAAGATGAGATAATTTAATTACAAAATAGAAGATGGATATACTTCTACAAATCATGGGAGACCTTAACCGGGTCAACCGTGACTTCAGGGATATAATCGATGCGGAATTCCAAAACAAATCGACATTCGATCGCCAGAGATGGAATTCGGCATATCAAGATATATCAGCACCGTAAACCGAGGATACAAAAATCTTCGGTGAATCAATGCCAATTGTAAAGGAGTTTTCACCCCCTTTACAATTCATTCCGTGAAGTTATAGGATACTCCAGAATCAAACGAATATAAATAGGGAGAGACAAGAATGAATTTCGGAACCGAGGAACATTCCAAAATCCAAAGGAAATCAAGTCAAAAAGGAAGGGATTCAACTCGAACGAAAGTGATTCTGTAAATGAATTTACCATATATGCTAAGTTTTGCCTAGAGCCAAAGCTCTGATACCAACTGTAACGACCCGCTATTTTGGACCATTCAAATCGACAATAAAACCATACATGTCTGACTTGAATAATTCAAAATACCGAATTGTTAATTTAAATTTGGCAAACGTAACATATACAGTAAATAAATCAGTCACAGATCACAGGCATAGAGTAATAAAAATGCAGCGGAATAGATAAGGAATAGTAGTTCATGAAGCTACTATATACATCAGAGTTAGAAATAAAATACATCAGAATATCCCAGGTGTAGTGAAGTCTCCAGTACGAGCAGATGATTTCTCCGAACCAATCAACTGGATGACTGAAAGGATAGTTAGCTAGATCTTCAAGCAAAGCTCCAACTTCGAAGGTAGGTCTCAAATGTTGTATCACTCAATCTGACCCGAGCGTAAAGCAAAAACACAAACACTCGAGTCAGGATTAACATTCTTATATCTATAAATCTTACTCAAGTGAAATATCAACTGAAATATAATTAACTTAAAGGACGTTTGGGATAACCATCCTCTAAGGGTCCATGGAACTATCTATAAGGTAGAAATATACACTATAATACCGAGGTCATTTCAAATTCATTTATACTTCACAACAAAAATATCCTTTCATTATATATATATACACATAAATATTTAGAGTAGAATATTTGTAGTTTCCTCAACTTAACAAATCGTTTTCAAAATCAACCCGACCATCCCATTCAAATTTAATTCAATCTCAATTTATAAATTTTTATACAATTCAGTTTTTGATCAAACAAATTCAAATTATATTCATTTCAAATACAGAACTAAATCAAAATTTTACCGTTTAAATTCTACTATATTTCAACGCTTTAATATTCAATAACTCAAAGTTTGATTTAACAGTTTCATATAGATCTCGATTTAACCTTGTTATTTAGTCTTGAAATGTTCACAAAATAAATTCAATATTTATTTAATAACCAAATTTACCTTTAAACTAAATATTCCTTTCGATTTGTTTAAACTTGAAACCTCCATTTAATCATTTAAATCAAAATCAAGTTATAAATCGAATCTTAAATTTCAAATTCTTTGGTTCAAATAAATCCAATTAAGTAAAATATTTAACTAAATACAATTTCAATTAATTCAACTTTATCTTCTCAACTTTAACTTATCCAAATTATTACAACAATCAATTTTGAAATATAAATTTAAATAAATACTTAAACATATTATATGGATTAAATCGATCTCCAAATTATTACTATTAAATCTATATATAAAATTTCTATTTTTATATAATATTTTAAAAATTAATATTTATTAAAACCGTATATTTATTTTCAACCCATAGAAATTATTTTCAAAATATTTATACATATGGACCAACGGTGTCTGTATATAATTTCATACCCTATGGTCAAGGGATACGGATTTCAATCCGAAATTTAAATGTACGGGTAGATATCACTTCGATCCGTAATCCCAAATTCGATTTTTATTGAAAATCGCTTGGGTTTATCATTTCAACCCATAACGACGTTCTCCTATTCTAAAGTCCGTTCGGGTATGTATCATTTCAACCCATATTGAATTCTAAACTACGGGGAACTTGCAGAGTGATAACAAATAATAAAATAACAAGCATATATCATCAATAACAGTACAATATACAATGGGATATGGTGTCATATCCCACAGGTGAACAAATTTGCAAACAACAAAATATATATCAATGTAAATAACTAACAGTAGCATATTTCAATTGTCGTTTCAGTTGGAATCAAATTTAATAAATAAAAGAACGTTAGTCGTGAGTGATTGCTCACCTTTCGTGGCTGGAGGGTACCGAAGGTGATACGGAAACACACATTGATACGGACATGGAAAATTTGATTTACAAATCCAAGCAAAGCAAAATTGGCACGAATTTGATGAACAGAATCTGGTAACAGAAAACGATGGGAGCGGATCAAAATAGCTTGATATAATGTTTTGGACGAGACGCGTATTATATTAATATTTCACTTAAACCCATTATTTTAAAATAAATATTCATTTGAAATAAATCTCAAATATTTTTTTTTATATATATATAACCAAAATCAAAAAAAATCTTTATAGCTTGTATATGCACTTTGACCTAATCATTTATACCCATATAAACTTGACAGTTTAGATATATAAATTAACACAGGCTATATAAATTTTGTTTTTATTACTGTTAACTAAAACAACTACTAATGTGTATACAACCGCTTATAAATAAAATATACTTTTTATATTAACTCACTATGCAGACTAAAAAAAAATTCTTGTAAACTTAAATATAAACAATTGCCTATACATATTAATATAATCTGGAAAAAATTTAGAATAGAAAACGTGGGAATTCAAAATTCATGTAGTTGCAGCCTAAATCAAAAAATAAATTCATATACAGGTGAACATGTAGCTATATGTATAAGTAAATTATTGTAACCTTACCCAAATGAAAAGACTCAATACCAAATTTCCATAACCTATGTATTTAAAACTGACAATGTTTATATAAGTAATATAAACAAAATACTTTCCTCTAGCGAATAAAACAATACTTCTAAGAACACTTAAAACTTTATATATTTTTCTTAAACAGTTAAAACTTTATACATATATTATATTTAATTTAGACATGTAAAAAAAAAAAATTTAAAGTCCAACTTTATCTCCAACAGAAACAAAATCTTACAACTTATTCATATTTTTGCTTTTACATCAATTCAAAACATAAAAATTTAAAACTATATTTAATTCGAACCCAATATACTTAGTACACTTTAATATAATAATATCTGAAACCATACACTTCAAATACTACCCATAACATACGCACACCATACAAAAGTTATAACCCAAAACATACGCACACCACACAAAAGTTATACCAATATATATGTAAACTATATAACTAAAATATCTTATATAAACTATTTATAAACTTATACAACTATGCAGACAACCCATACAATCTGCCTATATACTAGACTCATATTATAACAGAAGCTAGACATATATATACAACAGTTATGAATCTATTACTTAATGTATATAAATAATTTACACAGAATACTATACTTATATTTAAGATACATATACTAACCCAAAAAGGAAGGAGAAAGGCCGAAGTCAGGGGTGGTGGGGAGCATGGCACTGCTTCATGCTTCGGCGTGGAAGAGGAGGGGAGACAAACGGAGAGGTGGATGGTGATGGCCTCGGTGGCGTGAGAGTGGATAGTGCAAGAAGAAGGAGTGATGTAACGTTTGGTGAGTGGTTACGTGAAGGAGGAGGAAGTGGTTTATGAATGAGGAAGAAAGTGAAAAGGTAAAGGCAAATGGTTTAGATCTAAATATATAGGAATAAGGCAATGGATGCAACGTATCCAACATTTACATTTCAAAACTGGCGAAATTAAAGGTAGTCATCGATGCATTGAGTGACGGGGTTTTAAGGCATGAAATAAATATGTGAGAAATGAGCCGGCTGCAATTTATTATGTATGTTAATATATGTACTATTTATTTTTGAAACGTAAGTATAGAAAAGGAAAAGGAAAAGTCAGAGCAATACGAGCCAGAAATAAATGGGAAATCAATATAACCAAAATGGTAACGGTCTAATTTTTTGATTTCAGCTGAAAATTATTTAAGCAATAAATTTATTGCTTGGCAAGCAAGGCTCAGGTTGAAAAGCAAAGGAAACAAAAGTCCCAATATAAAGTAAAGAGAGAGAAACGAAGTTAAAAAGGGAAAGAAAAATAAAGTGAATCGTTTTAAAATAATAATTACGACGTATACAAATGTATACGTTTGATTTTTGAAACTGCTAAACATAAATTCAGGAAAAATGGAAAGCAAATATATAATGATGTATGGGAAGAAAGAAAGTCACCGAAATCAATTGTAACGGTCACCTGCAATATTTTCTCCTAAACACATATATCCAATCAAAAGAAATTGTAACGCTCAAAAGCTTTGATTTAGGAAAAGGTTATTAAAACAAGTTACTGCTGGCTACAATCAAATATTTATGTTTTGAGGGAACAGTTTCTTACCTTTAAAAAGCAATGAAGACAGAGAGAAAATAACAGAGACGGCAACAAATCAATCAATCAAGTGAATGAAAAAGGCAACCGGGAAACGTATCGAATTAAATATTGGCAGTAACGGTCGCCCATTTATTTAGCTGACAAATATTAAAGCTATAAAGGCAATTTACATATCAACCGTTCAAAATGATAAATACAACGTATACAAAATTATACGCTTGATTTTTGAAATGATGGCAACGGCTAAAATTTAGCAACTGATGAAATAATTACTAAAGTAAAGGATAGTGGTTGTTGCTTGATAATAAATTTATTATCAGCAATTTTTAGCTTGAATTTAATAGAATTTCCCAATGAAATTCTATGTGTTAAAATAAATTGAAAATTTAAAATCTGCTATGTTTATTTGGACGTAATTCAAATATTAAATTTTTATTTCAAAATTATTATCATTAAAAATTTCTCAAAAATCCAATTAAATCTGTTATAAAACCAACTAAAAATCATTAAAATCTTATGGGTCGTTACAGTTATTATATGCCTTAGATTAGTTGATATCTCTGGTATGCTATGAGTAATGCTTTGTGATATAGTTTGTTGGGTTAAAACAGTGACATCCGGTATTCAAAGTTGAATTGTATTTCATTTAAATAACTTAAGTTAAGATGACATGAGATTCGAAGAGACCGGAGTCAGGTATTAGTTAATACCCGAAACCACTTCGATTCGCTATAAATTGATATGTGAAATCAACAGGCTGGTATGGAATGATTTTAGTGAATTTGACCGTTAATCTAAGTTTTGGTACTTAGATATTGATTTGTGATATCAGTGATGTCTATAACAAATTGTGGGTTTTGTAAATTAATACGAGTACCCCGGGTTTATATAAATTGTATGCTTTTGTATTCCAAGTTAGATGGGTTTACTCACGCTGGTTTCCAGCCTGACCCGGGTGTTACTTTGATGTAATGCTCGGGTCAGACCGAGTATTACAGATTTTCAGGTAAGGACGTTTTGGAGCTCAGGAGGCGAGCTGGAGTGCTGTAACTTATGGAGAGCTTCAGATTTTCTATATTACAGTATCTGAAACAGATTGATTCATCTGTTCTGTGATTGTAAATTTATTGTAACTCTGATATATATTAAAATGTAATTTGACAAGTACAGCTTCTTTTGTATAACTATTGTTTATTTGATATTATATTTTATCCGCTGCGAATGTGAGATTGTGTCATTCTTTTCTGTTCTTCTTCTTCTTTCTTTTATTCTTTTCTCTAACTATCTGAAAATTTCAGGATCGAAATTTTCGGGTCGTTACATTAAATCTATATGACTTTTTACAATATTTATTATTTCAATATTTTAATCTCAAAACAAAATTGGGATTTAATTATATATTACTATCACTCTTTTTTATTTGTTTAGGATTGTTCATCCAATTTAATTTGAAATTAAATTCCAAAAGTTTAAAACATATTATTTATTTAAATTGTTAACTTTGGGACGTTACTTTTTATCTATAAGATTTTAAATATAGAAATTCAAAATCTCAATTAAATTTTAAAAAATCAATACTCAAATAAACAAATATCCTATTTAATTTGAAAAATTCAAATTAATTTACAATTTTATTCAAAAATTTGTTTTCATTATCAATTTAAATTTAATTAAAAATTGGGATCGTTACAAAATATGAAAATAAGTGTTAGAAATTGTATATTGTAACTAAGATTAGCGACTAAAAATAAATAAATAAATAAATAAATAAATATATATAGTATAATTTACGACTATAATTGTATCAATTAGCAATTAAGGATTAGAATTTACTGAAATTAATTTCAAATTTAAAGGGCAATAATTTTGTAATAATGAGAGTTAAAAGGAATTGAAAAGGGGACTGATTAAGAAAAGTTTAATATGACATTTATGGAAGACTTGAATTGAAGTAATAAATGGATTTCGAAGTTTGTAAAAGATTAGATGTGGAATGAGTAAAGATGGTCCAATTTTAATATCAATAAACAATTGTTATGAGTATGTTAATTGAAGTAATAGATGGGTCGCATTTATTAGAAACCAAGAAGGAAAGTGTGTGATAGCTGAATGACATATTAGGAATGCCTATCTTGATTTAGTATGGGGTACTGTGACCTCAACACCATTTGTAGTAGATGATGATAAATGACAGCTTCCAACAAAATTTTCTTTTAGTGTTTTTGGATTGCATTCGCTAGTTTTCTCACTTAGTTATTGGAAACACGTAAGATATAGTATATGATTTGTCCTTGTTTTATCACCATGTTGATTTTGTGGATGGGAACGCTTGATAAATATACATGTATTGAGAAGCAACATGAATAATGAAATTTTATAGGGACACTTAATTAGTGATGGAATTTTGATAAGACTAGAAGTTAATGAGGAAATTAGTTTAGCGACCAGAAATAAAAGGATGTTTCAATTCCAAAAATTTTAGAATTTTGGAAAAAATAAATATTAGCTTGCAGAATGTCATCATTCAAGAAAGAGATAAAACATATAGGGATATAAAGAGAGTTTTTGATTGGATAAGGATGAAAAAGAAGATAGTAAAATTTTCCATTCCGGGTATTAAAAGCTCAGTGTCTCTAGCACAGATTTATATCAAGGAGGTGATTCGACTTCACGGAATTTTGATTGGCATCATTAGGGGAAGGAACATATTATTTACTAGAAAATTTTGAAGGAATTTGCAGACAGCTTTAGGAACTTCGTTGAATCTTAGTACTGCTTACCTTCCATAGACCGATGGACAAATTAGAAGATTGAATAGGATCTTGGAGGACATGTTGAAATGCTTACATCATTGACTTTGGAGGACAGTGGGAGCAACACTTGCAATTAGTACAATATGCTTATAATAGTCACCAATTGACGAATAATGTGGCACCCTTTGAAGTTCTTTATGGGAGGCCATGCAAATTGCCAAATTGTTAGTGGGAAACCATGAATAAAATCCTATTCGGACCAGATTTAATTCACGAGTCTTCGAAAAGGTAGAGTTTATTAGGCAGCATATGAAGGTTGTAGGATTTGGGAAGTCGGGAAGTTAGCATTAAGATTTGTTGGGCCTTTCCTAATTTTGGGAAAATAGGAAAACCTACGTATTGCGTGGAGTTACTAGATCCAGGAGTCGATGAGATTTCTCACGTTTCGAATTTATGGAAATGCCTTCGTAACAAACCCATTATGGTAGAGCCTAATCACTTGGAGGAAATTTAGATGGATTCAGTAGCATCTCGTGCTACCGCATGCATTATGGAGTATGGAACTAGAAAGCTCTGCAACAAAGAAATTAGGCTAGTCTGAGTACAATAGGAGGACAACCCGATGGAAAGCACATGGAAACTGAAGAGAAGATAAGGATCTCTCGTCTTAAGCATTTCATTGCTAAATTTTTCTCTTCCTAACTAGGTTTTTGGTTGTATTTTTGTGGCTAGATTGGATGGTAGAAGATGGTTATAATACATTTCACTATCACTTTGCACTCATTTAGAAATTTTTATGCATATTTAGGGTGTTTCATACATATATGTCATAATCACACACTCATGCTAGGATTGAACTTACTTGTAGTATGTCTGCAGTATGTAATCACATTGCACTTTTGGTTGAGTAGGCGGTTGTGCAGATAACTTAGTTGTATAACATGGATGATTATTGTGTGTTACACCTCTTGGAAAGATTTTAGGGGCAAAATTCTTTTAAGGGGAGAATCTAACACCCCGTAAAATCAACCATGAATAAATAAATTGGATAAATTAAGGATAAAATGAAAATTTTGTAAAAATTAGAATTTAACCACAAAAGTTATGTCGTTGTGTTCATGGCAATTTTTTGATCAATTTCCATATATAATATGTTGGAAAAGGAGCTCAAACTACGAAGTTTTGGACGGTTGAAGTTTCAGAGTTAAATTATTTCAAATAGAATTTAAATTTAAATAAATAATTATTCCCAAAATTGAAATTCAAAAGTTAATAGCAATTATACTTGGGGGTTAAGAGATGTTAAGATTGATGTCAAATAAAAATTAAGGAAGAAATAAATTAACAATGACAAAAGTTATACATTCCAAAATAGGGGAGCGGTTGGCCATTTGACCATAGCCGGTCGACCATTAGGGGTCGACCGATGGGAGGTGGCGATCGACCACTGCCTGTTATGTGGCGATTAGGGTTTGTGTAATTTAACCTACCATATTTATTATTTTTGACTGACTTAAATCCGACCGTTTTGGAGCATGTCAACCACTATAAATAGGAGCCTGGCCTCATCATTTTTATTCATATTGTTTTGGGAACCCAACGAAGCTCATTCAGTTCCTCTCTTCTAAGATTCAGAAAATCTTCTTTAGGATTGCAGGTAAGAAATCCTATATGTTTTTTTTTATTTATTTTCTATACCTCTACTCCTCCAAGCCTCTATCTTCTGAATCTAACATACATGCAAATTCCTGGTTGTATATATCAGAAAGAAGAGATTTGAAAGGGATTGTTAAAGCTGGTCAAATCCAAAAGGAGGTAAAGCTAAAGACCTATAATGAGTGGAAATCTTAATTTCTTTGTTTTGTTAATTGAATAGTGTAGTTTGAATTTAATATATGCTTGGGGAGTTTTGGGTTACAAAAACATCATATTAAAGATCCTAAAAATTCCACTGAACCGAAATATCAATTTTTAGTTAACCATCTTAGTTGTTTTGTATTAAAATAATAGGGCTTATGTGGATTTTGCAATTTATGTGTTTTACCTTTTATTCCACTTCCTTTTTTTCTTTGGATCTGATTTAGAGATTTAATTAAAAAATGGTGTGTAAGTTACTAATTCTTATTAGTAGTTTGCACTACCTATTTCTAAAAATTGAATAGAATTTCGCTTGTCTACTTCATTTAAAAGAAGTTAAATAGAGTGTAAAATTAATTAAATTTTAAGTATTGATTATTATTGATTTATTCCATTGTTATTTTATAAAATAAGTTGGATTTGGATTATAAGTACAAGCCTATTGATTTAATTTTGGACTATTAAATTAATGGTATAAATATTATTGTGGAAATGAGACTTGTATAACTTTGGAAGATTTAAAATGTTAGTTTAGGGCATAATCTCCGCATACATAAAAATTAATAAATGCGCATTTATATAAACATAAATCAGCGTAAATAATGTATAATTATAATGCATTATTGACATGGTTAATTATGTTATACTTATCATTTAAGTCCCTCTTAGGAAAGTAATTGATTGTCGAGGAAAAATAAGAAGAATTTCTTGTAAGGACTAAATAATTGATATGATGAGACGTGTGATAATACACATAGAGAGTGTCATGAAATATGACTAAGTTATAAAGATGCAAGATTAGTCAAAAGCGCAAAGAAGTCTACCCAGCTAATCAAGCTACCAGTAGTGTGACTTTGGGATTGATGTGAGGCATCACCTATAAGAAGTAATTATGGATGACACGAGGTTAGTCCCAAACCTTTAAGGCAGATCTGCCCAGCTAGTCTGGCAACTAGTTTCTGCAAATAGTTGGACTAATGTGAGATGTCTATGTAGGGGTACGGGTCATCATACGAAGAACTTGCTTCGAGGATTGAAGGTATTAAATAGTTGTTTGAGGGCCTACATCCTTCACTTGTATGAAGTATTAAATGGTCAGGATTGAGTTTAGGCACAGTTGAGAATATCTCAGCAAGGTCTGCTGCAAAGGAAGTAGTAAGTGTTCGAAGACATTTCCGCGTAATGTCGGTCAGATAGATACTTTTGAGAAGTCCGCCTTGGGAATAGGTATTAAATGATGAAGGCCTACCTCGATTGAGGTCTTAAATGGTCAGAGTATGCCTATTTTTTATTAAAATTATTAAGTTGCTTGGGGTACTATTTCTAGCATTGGTAGAAATTAATAATGATAGTTATAGGTTATGGAATTGGATAATACGAAGGACCTGCTTCTGGGATTGAAGGTATTGAGTGGTTGCTTAAGGGCCCGCCCCTTTCCCTTATATGAAGTATTAAATAGTTTTGAATATATTTTAAATGCGAAAGACATATTCTTATTTAAATTATATTGCTCAAGTACTGATATAGAAAGGCTCAAGATTTCTATTTACTAGACGTTGCTGTTCTGACTTTCTTCTCGTTCAACTTAGGTTAGGAAAGGAGACAATGATCACGATGGAGATGACAATGAGACTATGAGAGGAACTTATGGCAATATCCTATTTATCTGTTTATTCTATTTTCTGATGTACATATTTGAAGATGATAATGTATTTTTGAACATGATTATGTAACGATTATCGTTGACATTATGTTATGGTTTTGTGACAATTGAAATTTTAAATAAAATGGGAACTGTTTATGTTATTATATTTTATCATTTTGTTGCGAGTTCTGAATGAAAAGATAAATAACTTATGTTTTTCTTTTCACTAACCAACATTCAGCTCTGGAATGGGTCGATGTTTCAATGGGCCTTTCTATGTCGGGATTAAACCAGCTCCAAGGCGGATTGTTACACTTTAGCTCCAGCCTTGCTCTAAATTCTTATGTCTATCCCTATTGTCTTTCCAAGCATGTTCCCAAGTCTGTGAATTATATCTTTTTTGTCCTAACATCTAGAAGCATTTGAAAGCCTGGTTGGTTCAAAAAGGTGGATGATACCTTTCAAGTGCTTCTTTCGCTAAACGGAATGAACACAATTTATATATATCTGACCAAATAAATATTTAAAATCTTTATTTAGGTAAATAAATATGTACAGGTGGAGAGTTAAAGTGACATTCTTCTAATCACTTAATAATATCGAAGTTCAAAATATGGCATACAATTTAATCATATAATAAACATATATAGTGCTGGTGAATGCATCCCAAAGAAGATTTGGACTAACTAAATTTCATCAAATCTTAATAGAGTATAGTCTATAACATTTGGAATGCAATGAAGAAAGGTTCCTTGGATTTTTAGTCATGGCAATGGTGATATTGCATTTAAAAGAGTGGTTAGGCAAGTCAAACTATCACTAAGCCAATTCATCTTGCAAGGAGAATGAAATATTATAGAGTGATTTGGCTACTAGTGATCGTAGAGATGATTAGGAAAGTTAGAATAGAATTGCTAGAGTGGAATGAAAAAGATGGGATATGAAGACAAGGTGAACCAAAGAAGATAAAAGGTCGAAAAAGGTCACTTGGCAACTCTGGATTGCCCGGATAGCCGACTTGGCTAAGATATCTCATACCATTGATGGTTTTTGTTAGCCATAAGGGTCTCCTCTGAGAATGGTTCCCAATTCTTATCAGTGAGGACTCTTTATATTCTATTGTGTGGTAGACACATTAAATTTCTATCTTGAGCTCCATCATCCCTTTTAGAATGCCTAATTCCTTACTTGGTCGGTTGCTTCTCTTATATGGGAGCGTAAGCTTCAACCATCCTAAGAGCGATGTGCCTTTAGTTAAGGTGTGTGACTTGTGTGCTTCATGCATGTCAAGTGTTTCTCCAGCTGACGTGTGAAATCTACATGCATATCAATCACGATCTATATCAGTAACCCTTCCACTCATGGAAGCACGATCGATTAATTTTTCCATACATGGACCTAGATTAGGTCATGTTCTCTTTAGATTTATTACCTATTTTATTCAAATCTATGATAAAGCGTTCAAGATGTAAGTCGCGGTCTCTACCTGCTTCTATAAGATGGACGAATATAGGTGACTCGGTAGAAGGGGGAAAATAGTGAGTTGATGAGCTCCAGCGTTGCATGAATTCTCTCAATCCCAAGCAAGTTCTTCACCCTATGGTAGTTTGAATATGACATGTACTATGTTTCTTTTCATTGTGTTAACTATGCTTAGTATTGTCAACATAGGTTTGACTTGATTTGGTAAGGGATTCCTTTGGTCTTAGACTACACCTTCCTTTTTTTTTTTTTGAAATGGTACTTTATATACAACAAATCATTGGGACAACATATCCCATGTCAATAAACGTTCGAAAGCAAGTTTCGAACTTGTGACATCTTACACCAAAGCCGAATCAATTAACCACTTGGACAATGGTGCTTGTCTCTACGTGATTACTTAATTAGCTACATCTATGGTCATTTGACCCATCCTGGCAATGCCTAGGGTACCTTGTTCTAAAGATCGTTGCTCATGCTAACGATGGTCTAAAATTACTCACAAACTTCGCATCATTTTGGAGGTGCCATTATGGTATCTATTTGAGAAATTCGTATGATTTACATCATTGAATTTGTGATAGGTTCAGATATTTGTTAGGCCTTATGTCCCAGGTGTTATACTTCTCAAGTGCGACAAAATATGTGCCCATAAAATGGTGAGACACCCTACAGAGTTTTGGATGGGATACCAAGGGCCCTACATCGTTATGGGTTACAAGTGAGGGAAAAATGGCAATAGATTACGTTGAAGAACAATACTTAGTCATTGCTAATAGTTATGAAGATATCATTGTCGAAAGCCGAAAAGGTATACGGCTAATGGGTAAGAAGCATGAAATGACCCAATATAACAACACGTATTCTACATATTGGAGGATCGTAGAATATTAATATTATTTTCATATGAGGTCACATAATACTAAATTTTAGGAGATGATTCTTAGGGACATTTTCCACATTTAAGATTTTTTTTAGCTTTCTATAAACCATTTTGACCCTGAAAATATTGTATCACCTATAACTTTTAATAGAAGCTGAATTGAGTGTTTGAAAACACTTCCATTAGATCAAGATGATGGTTTCACTTTTCATGAGTGGTTATAATAGAAAATATGGTGTATTGTTATGGAGATATGGCTGTTTCAAGTTTCACTCAATTTTAAACAGCTTAATGGGTAATTAGTAGATTAATAGGTGGTCCAAAATCCATTTCGGGATTAGCACGGGGTTAGGGTTGTTGGGACTCTCTTTTATCATTTCTCGCCCTCCATTAACAATCTCGTACTAAATAAGTCACCCTTATCCTTTTTTTAATTAGCCTAAATGCATCACTAAAAGGAGATTAGCAAGGTTAGCACAATGGATTAGAGATTTTCTGTGGTTCACTCTTGGATTTGTTCATCTTTGAGCTTACATTGGATTGCTTAGGACATAGGTGAGTAATTTTAAGCATTATACACTAATTAGACTCTATTAGACGTTTACTGATGTTTTCAAATGATTTTCAAACTCTAGAAAATGCTTTAAACCCTTTAAACCACATACGTAAATTTCAAGTAATTTGGATAAGTTTTATAAATTCCTATTGTTATGGATGTCATGTTTTATTATGGATAATGCCCTTAGACTTAGGCTTTTTTTTGATATGTATGTATGCATGTTTGTTAGGATAGACTATATATGATGCTTTCTTGAATATATGTTGGTTAAATGGTTGAAAACGTCGATCTAATGGTGATTTAGCTAAAGAAACAAGTTAGGGATTGGTACATATCCATGATTTTTGTCCTGAATTCCATGTGATTGACATATGGTGACAAGGAAGGCCCCATGATGAAATGTTTTAAGTTTAAATTCATTTGGAGTTTGTATGCACGAGTTATGGCCATTTGATGATGGATCGATGGTGACTTTGACGCTATGGATAAATGGAGGATTTCTTCGATACATGCTTGACCTAAAGGACAAATCGCTCAAGTTATATGGGTATGTGCCTTAGGTCGCACAGTTGCATTTATGGGTCGTGTGAAGATTTAGATAAAAACCTAAGTGATGGATTGATGGAGCTTGCTTCGAGTCGAAAGAGAGTGGGATTAGGGCTTGCCCAGAGTCATGGATATGCTTGCCTAGGAGAAACGGACTAGCGGAGTGAAGAGGTGAAATTTTGGCTAACAGATTGGTACCCATGGGTTGGTACCAATCCATGAATATTAACCAATATGACGTGCGATCATTGTGGTGGCGTGAAGGAGCATGAGATAGTGTTTGTGTGAAGTGTACTATAGGCGCAATAATGGATTGGTGGTGATTGGCATAGGAAAGTTGGACTTCGAGCCTCCAAGTGCTTGCTTCGAGTTTCCATATGTATGCTTCGAGATGAGATGGGGTTTGACTCGAGCTTTGGTTATGTGATAGCTTAGACTTGAGACAGGAAAAATACTTAGCCAAAGATGGCTCATTATAGGGATTAGTACCGAACCCTAGGTTCGGTGGCAATTTCCAATAATGATGCAACAATGACGATTTCATAATGGGAAGAGATGGATTTGATGATGGATGGTTGTACTTTGAGATGCAGAGTTGAGGACTACGAGTCGTATCGAGGGAACTCTTGGATGATAGCTGTGGAACATAGGATGGCATCCTAAAGTATTCACTCTTATTTAAAGTCCTCATGGTTATGCATGGGGGAATAGGTTTAATTTGTATAACTGTGCTTCCATTCTCATTTAAAAGTCCTCATGAATATGCATGGATAGAAAACTAATATAAGAGATGGATAAATATTCAACTAGTCTTTAATTTCATTTAAATGTCCCAATGGTTATGCATGGTTAAAAAATACTTGAAATTCGTTTTTAAGTAACTACTAACCTCATTTAAAAGTCCTAACAGTTATACATGGTTAGAAAATGCTTAACATTTTTTTGTATAATATTTGAGTAATTTACATATTCTTCCTTTAAAAATGCCACATTGCAATCACTGTATAATTTTTCCTACACCAAAATCCAATCATCGGTCTAAAGTGGAATTCATATCTATCGAATAAAGTAGTATGATTTTTGTTTGATTACTTGGAGTTTGCAAAATATATTTCTCTCTGTATGATTTATGGTTTTAATCAAATTTCATCACTATTTCAATTATTATTATTATTTTGATGATAACAGAAGAGGGAGAGAGGTTAAGATTTTGGTGGTTGAGTAATAACCTTACTGATATTCAAGCATTGTTTTTATTTTTTGACAATTTTTTTTTGCCAATTAGTTGACAACTAGTTTTTTTTTTAAAATTTTTTAATTCCATGCATCTATGCATGGGGAGTCTAGTTGTAGGGTGATTATGTAAATATGGGGAGCTTGATCATAACACATCCAACACATTGGTTTGTCACAAAATCTGAATATAAGTTTGTTTTTATCAAAAGAGGGAGATTGTAGAGTATAGCAGTTTATTGATTTTATTTGATGATAATAAATATATGTAAATATGTATGTATATGATACAGTACTATTATAAAATCACAAATAGAAGTAAATAAATGAATTTTCATTTCAACAAATATTTTATTTCAATACAACTTACTAGTACACGATTACAATAGTGCCTCCACAATATGTTACACTCTCATATACAACAATAATTTACACTTTCGTATACAACTACAGTATACTTTCAAATACAATCACTTCTAACCTCATTCACTCGAATTCAATTTGTAATCTACACACTCCAACCGTCTATTTCCTCAATCATTTGCTTTGCTTGCCATATAACAACACAGTAAAAAACAAGAAGAAAAACTCAAACTACAAAAATATAAATAATTTTGAACTTGATATTGCCTCGGTCTATTGGTTTTGTTCTTTCATATTCTAAATAGATACCAAAAATATAAATAATGTACACGAGCAACCAGTGACATGCATAGTGTATCACTGTACATATCATAGGGCCAAGTACATAAATAAAACACATTTGCATCAACTCAATTTCAGAGACAAAAATATGGTCAAGCCCAAAGACTCAACAAAAGCAATAGCTTCGTACCAATAAAAGTGAAACAACATCAGAGTAGTTTGGAGGCAGGCCAAAAACACAAGTGTAGGTCAGGTACAAAAAAATGTAACCAGGTCAGGCACAAACATGTAGCAAACTAACCAAGTGCACAAACAAACAAGGCCAAAATCATGAAAACCGAATAGCAACAAGACAACAAGAAGCATAGAGCAGTGCAAGTGAATAGCGAGTACACAGGAGCAGGCAAATGCACAAGTAATGCGCAAAGTACACAATGATGCACAACTAAAAAATCAGGTCACCAAGTCCAACATGACATACAAACAAAACAGCAGCTGGTGCATATACTAGAGCAACAAAAGGGATAAAATTTAAGGATACAAGATTTCATCATCTCTTAAAACAACATTCAACTCACAATAGAAGTCAAGGGAAGGTGAAAAGAAGAAGGCAAACACAACACCACAAATCGAGACTAGTTCAAGTCATCAAACTACAAAATGGTGCACACACAAGAAGTTCACACATACAACATAAGGAAACAAGGGGAAACACAAACAACATGGTTCATAGGGACAAAGATGCAGCAAAAAAAAAAATCAAGCATACAGTCAAGAGAAGTTGAAAATATCATAAAATAAAGCGGCAATTTGGTATATAATAACGAGTGTAATGGCACGCGCTTCGCGCGTGAATTATTTTTGATAAATTGCATATATTTAAATCAGTCAAAAAATAATTTTTTATTTCAAGTGATACTGAGATTTGTATATTCGTAGAGAAGTATTTTGAATTTTAAAGAAAGTTTGATTTTATATCCTATTTTTAGAAGCATTTTCAATTTGTAGCATGTTTAATTATTAGATCCCACTTTTAGGGGCGTTTGAATTTTTATTTCTATTATTAATTACTAAAGAATGGATTTAATTTTATATTGGGTTAAATTTTCATTTCTGTTATTAATTGGTAAAAATGACTTTGAAAAAAGTTTATTTGTAAGATCCTATTTCTAAGGGATAATAAGATAAGTACGTTTTGAATTGTTAAAAAAAATTAACTGTTAGATCCTATTTTTAAGCAATAGTAATATTTAATAATATTTGTAGATGGGCATTTTTGGTAGCTGACGTTGATACCAAAAAAGTGTGACACCAAAGGTAGTACAACTATTATAAAAGATAGAGGAAATGTGCAAACTCCAAGATGCAACAACATAGTTAAGTGCATAAAAGGATATAATCAATGTAGTGCACAAAAAACACGTAGAAAAAAGCTTCAAAAGCATCAGATTAAAACATAGACACTCTCACACAAACATATGTGTGTGTGTGTGTATGTCTGTGTATGTAAAATGTTTTCAAAAATCAGAAGCCAGACCGTTTTAAGCACGCACGTTGAAGATTTCAAAGCCAAAAGAATTTCTGAAATATATACAACAGAGGTGAATAAGTCAGAGATCGTAATACCATTGATAAAAAAATGAATGGCCAAGCATATAAAGTGGAAAGATTCAAATTGAAAAATCAAAACCAGAAATATTCAAAATATATGGATTCGATCCACTAAAAACCAACCATCATCGGCAAAATTAAACAGTCGTGTTTGAATATAAAAATCAAAATTGTAAGAATTTGCACCAAATCAGTAATCGATAAATCACTCGATGCTTGAAGCAATCGATGACAAAAACCATCTTAGGAGTAAAGCAAACGATCGACAATAGAGACGAGGCAAACTTTCTTCAATCGATTGACAATAGGCTTCAACGGCTTCAGAATTAGAAAACCCTAATTTGAGAACGAAGAGGAAAGAGAAAGCAACTTGGAACGAATAATGATACGGGATGAATACTATCATCCTTTTTTTAGCATCCACTTTTGTTTGTGTTTAAATTAGAATAGTAAATCAGCATTTCTTCTCTTTTTATTTTATTGTAATCCACTGTTTAGTTATAAAACTCTAGTTTGCAAGTAGAATCAAACTATGGAGCGTAGTTTGGAAAATTCTCAACTCAGGGATAGAGTTGATGCAAGGTTTTAAGATTAAGGTTAGAACAATCAGGTAAGCGATAGTCGCAAGTTTACAGGCTCTGTAAGCGGTCGATTGTTTAATCTTAGTAGAAACCTTAGGGGCAGCAACAGGAAAGTATTGCTGATGCTGGATAAATTTGTGTATTTCTTTTAATTTCTGCATTTATTATTGTTATTATCTTTGCCGTAATTTTTATTATTTTGTGAATTTATTTTAAAACCTATTCACCCCTCCCCTAGGGTTAATTCGATTCAACAAGTGGTATTAGAGCAAAGTGAAAATGTCTAACCCTAGTTGTAGATCTAGCTAGAGTCTGCCATATGTTAGTCCACCTATTTTATATAGAACGTATTTTTTAAATTGAAAAACAAAAATGGAAGTTGATTTAAAATTTATTATTTTTAGGTATTGTTATATTATTGAAAATGGGTGTGATATGATGGATAAGAAAATTATTTTAATTAATGCTTATCCAATAAATAATCTCTACACCCCGATTAATAGAGATGAATTTAACCATTCTCATTGTTCAACTGTGTAGGGAATTTGAAACACTCTAGATGCAACGTGTGGTGGGAAGAGAAACTTTCCAAACTTGACATGGTTAAAGAAATGTGTTTGCAGGATTTTCAAAAGATGATTTTTGACAGTAAAAGTTACGAAGACGTAATAGATGATGAGATAAGTGATTTTTCATTCAAAAATTTTGTTCCCTTGCGTCAAAAATTAACTACAAACATTGATGAGTTTGAGATAAAAAATAACAAGTTGAAAAATGAAAAATCTAAACTACATCAAAAAAATGATGAATTGGCAAATGAGCTTAAAAGCTCTAAGAAAATTGCAAATTCAAACGGAAAAAAATGTTTGAATTACAAAAGGAATTTTCTTGTTTAATGAAAGTTTTCAAAAGCTAGAAAAGGAAATTTTGATTTTGGTGAAAAACGAACTGAGTTGATCTGCAAAACCAATATTTTACAAAAGGGATTGAAAAGATTTAAGATATCCGAAAATTCCAAATATGCAAATTTTGAAAGGGAATTAAAGAAGGTCAAAGAAAATTTTAAAACCCTTGAAAACTAATATGTAATTTTGCAAAATATTAAATTTGAAATTATTCAAATAAATCATGAAATAGAAAAAGAAAACCGAAAAAAATCATGGATTTTAAAAAACTTGAACTTGAAAACGCTAACTCTTTGAAACCGAGATGCTTGAAATCGAGACCAAAATAACCGAGCTCAAAAATGAAAATTTGGTCGTAAAAGTAAATGATTTTGAAAAGAGAGAATGTTATTATTCATTGTTTTAAGCTAATAAACGAGAATAATCTTTTAAAATCCAAAGTCAATGAACTTGAGTTGATTAGTCGAAAATTTTCCACTAATGAAAAATCATTTATTATGTTATTAGGAAATCAACTCTTTGGAATAACACAAAGGGATTTGGATTTGAAAAAATGTTATTTTATAAACAGTTGACTAATAACATCACTAGGGGAAGAAGTGTGATAGCCAAATGGATAAAATGTGGTAATACAGGGCATTGCTAGATTAATTGTTAAAATAGGAAGAAGCATAAAACGTTACAAATCTAGACTTCACAAGATAAAAATGTAAATATTCCAAAATTCAAACAAATTTGAATTTCTCAAGGTACAATTGTCAAAATTAACGATTTCCATTTATACAAATTTGAGTCCAAAGGTTACAATTGAAAATAAGAGTGTTCTACATTATTTGTTAGGCCACTTGCTTACTCTGACATTTAGATACAGAAACGGGCTAAGAAACAATTACGATAGAGGTAAACTTCGAGTCCTATTATGTATGGTTGAAGAGCAATAATTTCAGTGTTCCTTAGCCTAAAAAAATGACGTTGAGTTCTAAATACTTTAAAGTAAAATGGTGAACATGAACGCAACAATGAAGGTAAGCAAAAGCATGATGTCTAAACCCTATTTTTTGTTACTTTTGTTTTTGTTGCCACTATTATAGTATAATTGTCATATCTCGAGCTCCATAACTCCGATTTACAAAATTCAAGATGTTCTGGAAAATGGATTGAAAATTATATAAGTTTTATACATTTCGCTCTTCCAAAATTTGAAATTAAACCATTTAAAAATTGAAAATCATTCAGTATATTGATTGAAAATAGTTTCAGAACTTTTAACATAGTTGTAGTAATTCGATCATAAATTTAACATCTTTACTTCGAATTTTGAAATTATGGAAGTGCTGAAAAGCTAACTATAACACTACAACTTTACTATTTTTAGATTTTGCCGATTCATTTTGGAAAATCTTGAAAAACAACAATTATTTTAGCACATCACTTGAAAAACATTTCTAGTTTATGCCAACAAGTTTTAATATTTGATTGATTCATTGTCCTTGACTTGAAACCAATTTTAGTGATTAACAATATTTACTATCTAAAATTTTAAATTGTGGTGTTAAATCAAATCACGGATTTAAATTTTCAAATAGTGGTTTCAAACGTATTAATTTTTCAACACAACTGTGGTCGACATCTATATACGATGAAAACTTTCAGCATCTTTATTGATGACTTACAGACCATTGGTTAGAGAATTTTTAGTTGTATGTTTGATATAAATAGCTTTGATTCTATTTAACAAAAATGGCTTTGCTGAAAAGCTTCGAATTTTTTAATCAATTCGAGTGATATTGAGGAGTCCACAACCTGGTTTTTAATAATATATCATTTTGGGAAACAAAAGCACAAATGGTATTAGACATCACTTCATTTGAGATTATATTTTCATCAATTGATTTTAAAATTAGCAAATATTGTTTTACAAAACCCCTTGCAAAAAATAGATTTTGACAATTTTTGAAATTAGAATTTTTTTAAAATAACTCAGACTTTTACCTTGATTTCTGTAATAAAAATACTCTTGTTTATTTTGGTAAGGGATTTACTTTGGAAAAGATGGTTGTTGACTGCCTGAACTTTTTAAATTTTGTTAAAAATTATTAATAGAGATTGAGAAAGTGATGGGTAGTGATTAAATTATATTTCATAGCTAGAGAAAGGCTATATTTCATGAAAATTAAACAGGTTTTATAATATTTTTAAAATTATACATATTCTATGATCATTTCCATTACCATCATCCTTCTTTCAATCCATACACATAAATTTAATATAGTGTACAGAAGTTGGTATTTCAAAAAACAAGGCATTGTATTTTTAGTCGATTTATAATTTTGTTCCAAAGTATTCATTCTCGTTTAAAAGTCTACATGGTTATGCATGGGTGAATAGCTTTAATATCAATATATGCACTTTTAATTCTTTTAAAGTCCTTATTGTTATGACAGAATATAACATTTATATAAGAGAAGGATGAATATTCAGGTAATTGCTAACCTCGTTCAAAAATCCTAATGGTTATGCATGGTTAGAAAATGCTTGACATTCTTTTGTAAGTAACTAGTAGCCTCATTTAAAATTCATAGCGGTTCTACAAGGTTAACAAGTGCTTAATATCTTTTGTATAATTTTTAAAAGAGTGATTTACAAATTTTTGCCTTAAAAATACCACACTGCCGTAACGACTCGAAATTTCGGACACTTCATATTTAAATATTTGAATTATTGAATAATTCAATCTTGGATTAAATGTTATTGATATGATTTAACCAACTTTTTAACACCGTTTTAGATCATAAATAATAATGGTGAACTTGTTTCAAAAAAATATTTACAATGATATATTCTTTGAAAAAATATCAATTATATCACCGAAAATCATTTTATCGATAAATAGTTGTTTTCTCAGCAAAAGTTGTTCAAGCTTTTTACACATGTCTAAGCAATCATTTTGCAAATAATGATCAACTAAAAATATTTTCATGTTTATGACTAACTAAATATAAAAATGTGGAAATAAAGAAAATGAGCAAAAATGGAAATAATTAACTCTTAAGCTAATGATCTAATGAATACATTAACATCTATTAAACATTCTCCTCTTCATAAAGCTTGGAATGCTCTGAAAGCTTCCTATGGATAAGAGATATTATTATGGTGAGTATATAAGAGTAATTATCCTAAAAGAGAAGTGACATAAAGTAAATGTAAGCACAAACGAAAACAACTTCAAAGTGAAGCTATTGTGGTGTAAAGTTTGATTTGATGGAAGACCTTATGCATTATGGTTTTGAGAGGTTTTTGGTCTTTTCCCAACACCATCCTTGTGCCTATATAAGAGAGGGCATACTCTTAGAGTAGAATCAAAAATATTAAAGAGCTTGAGTTTAGAAAATCAATGGCTACTTCATATCCTTCTCTTCCTCTTTAACTTTCTCAAACAATAATCAAAACAACTTCAAACATAATTAAACTTTTCCAAAGTGTAACGATCCCGATTTTAAGTCAAATTTAAATTGGTAATTTAATATAAATTATTGGGTCAATTTGTGGATTAATTTGAATATTTCCAAAAACAAATAAGATATTCGTTTGTTTATTTATATATATGTGTGTGTGTGTGTGTGTGTGCGTGTGTGTGTGTGTGTGGATATAAATTGATTTTAAATAGAATTTTGAATTTGAAAACTCAAAAATAAATATTTTAGAAAATAAATTGAATTCAAATACTCTATATTTTAAAATCAATAAAATTTGTTTTCTAATTATAATGTATATATGTAATATATATTTTGGAAGTTATGATTTGAATTTTCAAAAACTATTTAAAGGTTAAATTTATATATATATACACACACACACACACACACACACACACACACACACACACATGCTAATTTATAAATGTGTAATTAGACTTTAAATATCACATTATTTAAAATTGGCATAAGTATAAATAATAAATAAAATGTACAACAAGAATATAAAAAAGTTTTAAATATATACACACACACACAGAGATATCTTTTGAAATTAATAAGATAAACATTTATTCATTTAAAAGTATAATAACATAAGTTTAAGATTTAAAATGAGACTAATAAAAAGGTTTAAAAATACTTTCTTTTATACTTAGAAGTAAACATGAATAATTAATAAATGAGACAAGGATTTAAACATAAAATACATGAAAAATTACAAGTGTTCATACTAATTTAACAAGTGTAAATTTTATATAAACATGCATAAACACTTGTAGGCTTAGCATTAACAAGTGGCAAAATGTTTATTCTTCTTTTAATTTAAATTAGGATTATATAAACATGTATTAGAGAAGAAAACCAGGTTTCATATTTCTTTACCTCTCAATCCTCTTCCTCTCATTTTTCTGGAAAAAAAAAACTAAAGAGAAATTAAAACTAAATCAAATACAACAACTTCTTCAATAATCAGTTTCAACCTGAGCAAAGCTAAGTTCAACTCAAACTCAAAAACCAAAAAATACAAACCTGATTTAAAATCAAAAGCAAATAACACCCTCTTTTCAAATTCAAAACGCCTAAAACAATAATCAAAGCTATGGATCAAAAGCAATTCATTTAAAATCGAGCAAAAATTAAGGCTTCGGTTTCAACCTGATTCAAGAAGCAAAAACAAGATCAGATTCAACTCTAATAAAACAACAAGCAAGATTCAAAGGTTCAGATCAAAATCCAGTTCAAATTCAGTCTTCCAGATCAAAGTATTGTTCTCTGCTTTATCAATATCCAGATGAGCAAACTATTTAAATTTGTTTACAAATTTTGATTGTCTATGATTGATGCTTGAAGTATGTTGAAGAAGATGTTTGTATAGATACAAATATGCTTGCATGTATATTAAAATATGAATCAAATGACTATGCATGTCTGTATAAACATATATATACTTCTCTGTTTATATACAGGCTACAGCACACTCAAAATAAATTCAATTTCTCTATATATAATAAATTTAAGGTTTTGATTTCAAAATAAAAGATGATGGTAGAAGTGTAAACATAATTTTAAAAATAATTAAAGTACAATTAGTTAAAGATTTATTGGGAAATTCGAAATCACAGTTAAAATATATAATATCAGAAAACACAACCATGTTAATTTCAAGTTTGGATTATATAATCTGATTCGCATGTGAAAATAAGGAATTTTGATACGAAGATCATGAATTTTTAGTGTTGGGCATGTCGAGAATCCTCGAGTTGAACAGGAAACGTATTTTCGTCGATTTCGCGGTGATCGGTGATGGATGGTCATTATGTTTGGGTCTGGTGGTGGCTTAGGTGTCGGTGGTCGGAGGAAAAATAGTGGGAAGGTTTTCAGGTGGTCGGAGCGATCAGCAGAAGTCGAAATAGGGTTTAAGGACTGGGTTTTGTCGATGATGTTGTTCGAGTTCGTGTGACGTCGATGGTCGATCGGAGGTGATCGCACCAGGGGGATCGAAGTGTTGATGAGTGGCGCTACTCTGGTCGAGGTGGCTTGGTTGCTGGTGGCCAGGATCGTCGGCACGAGGAGGTTTGTTGATCAGTTGGGTTCCAAGAAGGTTCTGATCAACTCGATTTCGATTTCGATTGAGTTACACAGAGCTGGGTGGTCTGGTGGTCTGGTGGTCAGGGGAGGTTGTTGTCGACTTGTCGGCAAGGGTGGCGATGATTGGAGCAGTGTCGATTGATGGTGCACGTGCATGAGTTATCAATGGTGTCAGGTCGTGTGGGGTTGTGTTGAACTCGGGTTTGCTCTCGTGTAAACGTTGTGGTAGCTCGAGTTTTTGTCCGGGATGTTCGAGTGGCTAACATGTTTTAATAGGTTTTTTTAATTTAAAATCAAAACAAAGTTTAAAATAAAGAAGCAGGAGTTTTCTTGGGGATAGACTCAAGAAAATTGGCATCTGGCTCGGGTAGATACCCGAAGTAATCTCAGGTCTGAGTTTTAAATTTTTAATTAAACAAGTTTTTCTACAAATTTAAATTTAAAACAAGTTTAAACACCTTCTTGTTAATTCTTTTAAATTAATGAATGTTTTATTTTAATTTTGGAATTAGTTAAAGTTTTAAGCAAAATATTTTAATAAATTAAGTTAAAGTGTTTTAATTCTTTATTGTAAAATGGATTCTTAAGTTTATTTAAAATGAATTTAAATGTTATATTTAATTAGTTAAAAGATGATGATTTTTAAGTTAATTCATATGTTAAAAATAAACTCATATTTTCAAGGTTATTTAATTGAAATTTTAAAGATAAATGTTTGTCTTAAATATTGTTTTGATTTCAAATTAACTTAAAGGGTTTAAGTTAAATTATATGATTATGTTAATTTGTTTCAAAAGGTTATTTAAAATAAGATTTAAAAGAGGATAATGTAATTGATTAAGATAAATGGATTATCTTAAGATTGAAGGATCATTAATTTGTAATTTAATGATAATCACTTAATTGAAGATTAATTAAGTAATAATTAAAGATTATTAATTTGTAATTAGGGGTTGGTTTATTTATACAAATAATTTAAGAATAATTACTTAATTTCATTAATTAAGGTGAGTAATTAAAAGGATAATTACTTAATGAAATTAATTGATTAATTTAAAAGTTAATTACAATAATTAAGGATAATTAATTGCTTAAAAGTTAATTACTAAATGAAAGTAATTGAGGTGAACTAATTAATGATTAAACGTTATTTAATTTATGATTGAAAGATAATTACTTAATGTAATTAATTAAGGGTTAATTAATTATGTAATTAACTTAAGGTTAATTTATTTATGTGATTAATTAAGGGATAATTAATTAATTAAGGATAATTAATAAAGATAAATAATTAAGGTTGATTAATTAATTTCATTAATTAATATCAAATGGTTTGTAATTACTAAACTTTAGTTAACCAGAATTAGTAATTTATTCATAAATAATTAATCTGGTTCAAATTATAGTTAGGTGATTAATTGATACTTCTTATGGATGATTGGATCCTATTGAATGCTTTGAATTGTTTGATATCTCTGATGTGTGAGGTTCTGTGATACGAATTATGGGGATGGAGCTATGAAGTGTGATCTATTTATCTATAATGAATTTATATATTTATCTTTGAATGAAAGATAAGCATTATAGGATTATACCGCTTGTCGATATTATTGTGCTTGAATTGATGATGGTTGTGATATTCTATTTTTGCATGCAAAACCCCTAGACTACACACACACACACAAATATGGATTTCATGGGAAATCGATTAGTTACAAATATTTTGAATTTAAATATTATTTTGCTTAAAGTTGAATTTTGAATCCAAATGGTTTGGAAGTGAATTGAGTTGAATATGAAAAGCTTTTGGAAAGAAAGTTTTGAAATTGAAATTTAGTTTAAATATAATATATCTTGTTTAAGTTTTGAAATTATTTTGGAAATTATGGGTTGAAAGGGATACAAAGTTATACTATATATATATATATATGGATTTAAAACTATTTTAAATAAATTGTTTTGGGAGTTTGAATTTAATTCAAATAGAACTTGCCAAGTTTATCGCAGTTCGCTGATTTTCCCATTTTACTTTAAAGAGCTATAATTTAAGCATATTTAATCGGCTTTTCCCGAAATAAAAAGCATTTGTTTTCAAATGATAATGGCATTTATATAACGAAATAATTCCTAGTTCTTGTTGAATGGATTTCAAGTTGTAGGTGAATCAAATTGAAAATAGTTTTGAAAGTTATGAATGAATGTTTGGTTAAAGATTGGTGAACTTTGTTTCAAATTGAAGAGGATCTTCAAGGGTGAATCTTTGGTTTAGAAGATTAAAAGTGGAAATTTGTTTAAACCGTTCAAAGGAAAGGTTTTGGGCTAAAAGTTGTGACTTAACTAAGATACCAACATATCCATATGTTTATTAAAACAAGCGCTCATTATTCGGTTTAGCCGGGAGAGGACTTTATGTCATAAAACCCATTCCGAATAATGATACGACGAAATGGATAGCATTTGAAGACAGTGGTGAAGACCGGGAATTTTCGTGAACGATAGGATTACTTATCGAGTGACTCTCTACTGAGTTGCTCCGGTATAGAGACCTCCATATGTGATGGGGAGTCCGATTGGGATTATGAATACCCGGATTTGCAAGGCTCCTTTTGAAGTGCCTTCGGTTCCATTCAGACCAGGATGGAGTTGTATGGGTGTATGTGTGATGTTACACTTTGAGATGTAAAGACGGTTTCTATCAAATACATATCTATTTAGTGGCGAAGAATTTATTCTCTTAGCTTAACATCCTTCTCTGAGACGTACGAGCTCAAAGGTTATGTAGTTGATATTTACTAGTGATACATTCCTAATTTGGTAATGTGGCATGCTAAGTGCTGCTGATCATTTGTTGATCGAAGCACGACTATTGTGAAAAGCGTAGCTTTGTGGATGAGACTTCGTCGAACCTCACAACCCGGAAGTAGTCAAAATAGGAAAAATGCGGCAGTGTTATGAGGGTCGTGCCCTTTAGGGTATGTGCATTTCCTTCTGGATAAAAAGTGATATCATGGTATGGAGCCCAGATATTTAACTTACGTGGTTGTTGGAATTTGTTGGTGTTGTGCGCTCGAAAAATGTTGGTTACGACCAAGGGATGGCATACTCGTGTCAGTAGTTATCTAGTTACAGAGGTAACCCGGCCTTGTGTTGGCAGAGAGCCGGTTACGTTCTCGGGGCGTCCCTCCAGAGGCATACCCATTCGGTGAAGTAAGTTCCTTAGCCTGACCATTTGTTGAAAATCCAATCACCCAATACGTTCCATGTAAGGTTTTAGTTATAGAACCTGCCATCTAACATGGTAGCTATAGTAGGCATACTATAATGGTACGTATGCTGGCTAAGATTAATATTATACTTTCGAAAGGTTTTTGCACTATGCACTAATGATAATATCAAAAGGGTTTTACGTATCAAGTGTGTTTGACTATCATAAGGAGAAATCTCCCCCAAGTGTGCAATTGCATTGTGTGTGTGTGTCAGGAGGCCTTATGGTAGTTTCATTTTCCAAAAAGCATAGCGAATTACTTTCTATTTCTTTTGTTTGTTTTTGTTCAAGATAAACTATTTTTGTTTGCTCACACCAGTCCCATGACTGACCTGGAGTTTATTGTTCCTTTTCAAAACACTGGGTGCCCATAATTTTCCACACAGGCAGTCTAGAGTCAGGTTATCACATAGTCAGCAAGTAGGTGTTGACAATGTTTGGAGTCTTGGATTGGCGATCGCATTGTGTTTCACTTCAACATGATCTTTGATCGGATTTGCTATAAGTTCAGCATAATGGTGGTTCGAGTTTCTTAGATTGGAATCTTTGGAGCTTTGGCATTGAAGATGTTGTCTTCACTGTTATTGCTATCTTATTATTTCTGATGTTGTATCTGTCTCTGATAGTGTTGATCATTTCATTTGTATCATTGTTGTATCAAATTTTGTGCATCAATAAAATTTCATTTCTATTTCCGTTGTGATGTTATCACCTAATGTTGTTATAAGCTCCAGCGAACCAGACTCAATTTTGAATCTGCAGTATTCGAATATAGGTGAAATATTTGGGTGTCGATTTTCGAAGGTCGAGTCAGGGTCGTCACAGCTGGTATCAGAGCTGAAGGTTGAGTAAGAACTTTAGCTCAGGAGTACAATACATTAGGCGACTCATTAGAGATAGGGTTACAAATACCCTAGAAATAGTATATCCCTAACATATCCGTCTGTATGCCTCAGTTAATTCTCTTACCATTCGCTGATAGTGAGGATGAGTGCAAGAAAAGGACGAGGTAGGGGACAGAGGAGTACCACTACAAATAGTCGATACCCTGTAACAACAAGGAACAACTTTCTCTATCAATCTCTTTTGTTCATCATTCACTTTCCATTCTTTGATGGCTTACTGGCAGCTACAAGAAAAGCTTTGGTGTGGTGGTGGCCCTACGAATCGTTGTAGATAAGTTCCTATTTTGTATTCTCTTCATCAGTTTTCTATCAGTCTTTTGTTGTAACTTTAATGAATTTGAAATTTAAATTGAAATAAATTGATTAACAAAATATGAAGTTAAATTAGATTGTATCCATGTATCTGTCTGTTCTTTTGGGGTCCCGATTCATTCTACGAATGGTTAGTTATTCCTTCAAACTAACCAATGCCTCTACATATTCGTAGACCTGATAACCCGAGTATCTTGTGAGATCATTCTCATATTTATTGATGATATTCTGATTTGGTAAGCCAAATATAGAATAAGTATTCAGTTTGATCTGGTAAAACATTTCTTATCTATTCTTTGTTGTCTCCCTATCTAGCAAATTTCGAGGACGAAATTTTCTTAAGGGGGGAATCTGTAACGATCTCGGTTTTAAGTCAAACTTAAATTGGAAATTTAATATAAATTTTTGGGTTAATTTATGAATTAAATTAAATGAATAAGATATTCGTTTGTTTACTTATATATATGTGTATATAAATTTATTTAAATAGAATTTTGAATTTCCAAACTCAAAAATAAATATTTTAGAAAATAAATTGAATTTAAATACTCTACATTTTAAGATTAATAAAATTTGTTTTCTAATTATATTTTGGAAGTTACGATTTGAATTTCAAAAATTATTTAAAGGTTAAATTTTAAAATATACACACACACACACATTCTTATTTATTAACGTGTAATTAGACTTTAAAAATCACTTTCTTTTAAATTGACATAAGTATAAATAATAAATAAAATGTACAACAAAAATGGATAAAAGTATTAAAAATATATACACACACACATATCTTTTGAAATTAATAAGTTAAACATTTATTCATTTAAAAGTATAATAACGTAAGTTTAAGATTTAAAATGAGATTAATAAAAAGGTTTAAAATACTTTCTTTTATACTTGGAAGTTAACATGAGTAATTAATAAGTGAGACAAGGATTTAAACATAAAATACGTGAAAAATTACTAGTGTTCACACTAATTTAACAAGTGTAAATTTTATTTAAACATCCATGAACACTCATAGGATTAGCATTAACAAGTGTAAAAATGTTTGTTCTTCTTTAATTTAAATTAGGATTATATAAGCATGTGTTAGAGAAGAAAACGAGGTTTCATATTTCTTCACCTCTCAATCCTCTTCCTCTCATTTTTATGGAAAAAAACTAAAGAGAAAATTAAAACTGAATCAAATACAACAACTTTTTCAATAATTAGTTTCAACCTGAGCAAAGCTAAGTTCAACTCATACTCAAAAACAAAAAAATACTAACCTAATTTAAAATCAAAATCAAATAACACCCTCTTTTCGAATTCAAAAAGCCTAAAACAACAATCAAAGCTATGGATCAAAGGCAAATCAAAACCTAAAAGCAATTCATTTAAAATCAAGCAAAGATTAGGGCTTTAGCTTCAACCCGATTCAAAAAGCAAAAACAAGATCAGATTCAACTCTAAAAAAACAACAAGCAATATTCAAATCTTCAGATCAAAAACCAATTCAAATTCAATCTTGCAGATCAAAGTACTGTTCTTTGCTTTATCAATATCCAGGTGAGCAAACTATTTAAATTTGTTTACAAATCTTGACTGTCTGTGGTTGATGCTTGAAGTGTGTTGAAGAAGATGTTTGTATAGGTACAAATATGCTTACATGTATATTAAAATATGAAGCAATTGACTGTGCATGTCCGTATAAACATATATATACTTCTCTGTTTATATACAGGCTCCAGTACACTTAAAATAAATTCAATTTCTCTATATACAATAAATTTTAGGTTTTGATTTCTAAATAAAAGATGATGGTAGAAGTGTAAACTTAATTTTAAAAATAATTATAAGTATAATTAGTTAGAGATTTACTGGGAAATTCGAAATCACAGCCAAAATATATAATATCAGAAAACTCAACCATGTTAATTTCAAGTTTGGATTATATAATCTGATTCGCATGTGGAAATAAGGAATTTTGATATGAAGATCATGATTTTTAGTGTTGGGTATGTCGATAATCCTCGAGTCGAACAGGAAACGTATTTTCGTTGATTTCGCGACGATCGGTGATGGATGGTCATTGTGTTTGGGTCTGGTGGTGGCTCAGGTTTCGGTGATCGGAGGAAAAATAGTGGGAAGGTTTTCAGGTGGTCGGAGTGGTTAGGGAAAGTCGAAATAGGGTTTTAGGACCGGATTTTGTCGATGATGTTGTTCGAGTTCATGTGACGTCGATGGTCGATTGGAGGTGATCGCACTAGGGGGATTGAAGTGTTGATGAGTGGTGCTACTCTGATCAAGGTGGCGTGGTTGCTGGTGGATGGGATCATCGGCACAAGGAGGTTTTAGTTGATCAGTTGGTTTCCAGGAAGGTGCTGATCAGCTCGATTTCGATTTCGGTTGAGTTCGCCAGAGCCGGGTGGTCTGGTTGTCAGGGGAGGTTGCTGTCGACTTGTCGGCAAGGGTGGCGATGATCGGAGCAGTGCCGATTGCTGGTGCATGTGCACGATTTATCAATGGTGTCAGATCGTGTGGTGTTGTGTTGAACTTGGGTTTACTCTCAGGTAATCGTTGTGGTAGCTCGAGTTTTGTTCCGGGATGTTCGAGTGACTAACATGTTTTAATAGGTTTCTAAAATTTTAAATTAAAACAAATTTTAAAACAAAGAAGCAGGAGTTTTCTCGGGGAAGGACTCAAGAAAATTGGCATCTGGCTCGGGTAGATACCCAAAGTAACCTCGGGTCTGAGTTTTGAATTTTTAATTAAACAATTTTTTTTTCCAAATTTAAATTTAAAACAAGTTTAAACACCTTCTTGTTAATTCTTTTAAAATAATAAATGTTTTATTTTAATTTTGGAATTAGTTAAAGTTTTAAGTAAAATATGTTAATAAAATAAGTTAAAGTGGTTTAATTCTTTATTACAAAATGGATTCTTAAGTTTATTTAAAAAGAATTTAAATGCCATATTTAAGTAGTTAAAAGATGATGATTTTTAAGTTAATTCATATTTTAAAAATAAATTCAATTTTTCAAGGTTATTTAAATGAAATTTTAAAGATAAATGTTTTGTCTTAAATATTGTTTTGATTTTAAATTAACTTAAAGGGTTTAAGTTAAATTATATGATTATGTTAATTTGTTTCAAAGGTTATTTAAAATAAGATTTAAAAGATGATTATGTAATTAATTAAGATAAATGGGTTATCTTAAGATTGAAGGATCATTAATTTGTAATTTTATGATAGTCACTTAATTAAAGGTTAATTAAGTAATAACTAAAGATTATTAATTTGTAATTAAGGGTTGATTTATTTATATAAATAATTAAAGAATAATTACTTGATATCATTAATTAAGGTGAGTAATTTAAAGGATAATCACGTAATGAAATTAATTGATTAATTTAAAAGTTAATTAATGTAAATAATTAAGGATAATTAATTACGTAAAGGTTAATTACTAAATGAAAGTAATTAAGGTGAATTAATTAACGATTAAAGGTTAATCAATTTATGATTGAAAGATAATTACTTAATGTAATTAATTAAGGGTTAATTAATTATGTAATTAACTTAAAGTTATTTTATTTATGTGATTAATTAAGGGATAATTAATTAATTGAGGATAATTAATTAAGATGAATAATTAAGGTTGATAGATTAATTTCATTCATTAATATCAAATGGTTTATAATTAATTGATGTTAATTAACCAGGATTAGTAATTTATTCGTAAGTAATTAATCTGGTTTAAATTATAATCAGGTGATTAATTGATATTACTTATGGATTATTGGATTCTATTGAATGCTTTGAATTTTTTGATATCTCTGATGGGTGATGTTCTGTGATAAGAATTGTGTGGATTGAGCTGT
Organism: Allium cepa; assembly: GCA_030765085.1. Lineage (NCBI taxonomy): Eukaryota > Viridiplantae > Streptophyta > Magnoliopsida > Asparagales > Amaryllidaceae > Allium > Allium cepa. Next base: position 943,211,252 of record CM060941.1, read on the forward strand.
GAAATATGATCTATTTATCTGTGATGAATTTATATATTTATCTGTGAATGAAAGGTAAGCGTTATAGGATTATACCTCTTATCGATATTGTTGTGCTTGAATTGATGATGGTTGTGATATTCTATTATTGTGTGCAAAACCCCTAGACTATACCACACACACAAATATAGATTTCATGAAATATCGGTTAAGTCACAAATATTTTGAATTTAAATATTATTTTGTTTAAAAGTTGAATTTTGAACCCTAATGGTTTGGAATTGAAATTGAGTTGAATATGAAAAACTTTTGGAAAGGAAGTTTTGAAATTGAAATTTAGTTTGAATATAATATATCTTGTTTAAGTTTTAAAATTATTTTGGAAATTATGGTTTCAAAGGGTTATACAAGTTATACAATATATATATATATATATATGTATGTATGTATGTATGTATATGTATGGATTTAAAACTATTTTAAATAAAAAATTTGGGAGTTTGAACTTAATTCAAATAGAACTTGCCAAGGATATGGCGGTTCGTTGATTTTGTGATTTTATTTTAAAGGGCTATAATATTTAATCGGATTTTCCCATAATGAAAAGCATTTGTTTCCAAATGATAATGGCTTTCATATAATGAATGAATTCCCAGTTTTTATTGAAAGGATTTCAAGTTGTGGGTGAATCAAATTGAAAATAGTTTTGAAAGTTATGAATGAATCTTTGATTAAAGTTGGTGAACTTTGTTTCAAATTGAAGAGGATCTTCAAGGGTGAATCTTTTATTTAATAGATCAAAAGTGGAAATTTGTTTAAACCATTCAAAGGAAAGGTTTTGGGCTAAAAGTTGTGACTCAGCTAAGATCCCAATATATCCATATGTTTTCTAAAACAAGCGCTCATTATTCGGTTTAGCCGGAAGAGGACTTTATGTCATAAAACCCATTCTGAATAATGATACGACGAAATGGATTGCGTTTGAAGACAGTGGTGAAGACCGGGAATTTTCGAGAACGATAGGATTACCTATCAAATGACTCTGCACTGAGTTGCTCCGGTATAGAAATCTCCATATGTGATGGGGAATCCGATCGGGATCGTGAATACCCGGATTTGCAAGGGATTCTTTTGAAGTGCCTTCAGTTCCATTCAGACCCAAGATGGACTTGTATTGATGTATGTTCAATATTACACTTTGAGATGTAAAGCAGGTTTCTATCAAATATATTTCTACTTAGTAGTAGAGAATTTATTCTCTTAGCTTAACACTCTTCTCTGAGACATACGAGCTCAGAGGTTATGTAGTTGATATTTACTAGTGATACATTCCCAATTTGGTAATGTGGCTTGCTAAGTGCTGCTGATCATTTGTTGATCGAAGCATGACTTTTGTGAAAAGCATAGCTTTGTGGATGATACTTCGTCGAACCTCATAACCCCAATGGTCGAAACAGGAAAAATGCTGCAAGGTTATGAGGGTTGCGCCCTTTAGGGTATGTGCATTTCCTTCTGGATAAAAAGTGATATCATGGTATGAGGCCAAGATATTTAAATTATGTGGTTGTTGAAATATTTGGTGTTGAGCTCTTGAAAAAGGTTGGTTATGACCGGAGGATGGCATAGTCGTGTCAGTAGTTACCTTATTATAGAGGTAAACAGGCCTTGTATTGGCAGAGAGCCGGTTAGGTTCTTGGGGAGTCCCTCCAGAGGCGTACCCACTCGGTGAAGGAAGTTCCTTAGCCTGACCATTTGTTGGAAATCCAATCACCCAATACGCGCCATGTACGGTTTTAGTTGTAGAACCTGCCATCTAACATGGTAGCTATAGTAGGCATGCTATAATGGTACGTTTGCTGGCCAAGATTAATATTATACTTTCGAAAGGTTTTCTGCACTATGCACTAATAATAATATCAAAAGGGTTTTACGTATCAAGCATGTTTGATTATCATAAGGAGAAATCTCCCCCAAGTGTCTGATTGCATTGTGTGTGTGCCGGGAGGCCTTACGATAGTTTAATTTTCCAAAAAGCATAGCGAATTTCTTTCTATTTCTTTTTGTTTATTTTTGTTCAAGATAAACTGTTTTATTTGCTCACACCAGTCCTTGGAGTTTATTGTTTCCTTTCTAAACTCTGGGTGCCCACAATTTTCCACACGGGCAGCCTAGAGTTAGGTTATCAGATAGTCAGCAAGTAGGTGTTGACAATCTTCAGAGTCTGTGGATTAGCGATCGCATTGTGTTTCACTTCAACATGATCTTTGACCATATTTTCTATAAGTTCAGCATGATGGTGGTTCGAGTTTCTTAGATCAGATTCTTTGGAGCTTTGGCATTGAAGATATTGTTCTTTGCTGCTGTTCCTATCTTATTATTTCCGCTGTTGTGTCCATCTTCGATAGTGTTGATCATTTCATTTGTATCAAAGTTGTATCAAATGTTGTGTATTAATATATTTTCATTTCTGTTTCCGCTGTGTTGTTATCACCTAATGTTGTTATAAGCTTCGGTGAACCAGACTCAACGTTTGAATCTACGGCATTTCGAATACGGGTGAAGTATTTAGGTGTCGATTTTCAAAGTCAAGTCAGGGTCGTCACACAAATACTTATAATTCATTATAACATGGTTTAGAAACTAAAATATGATGGATGGTGGAGGACAAGGGGGAACCCCCATGGGCCGTGAGCAATGGAGTGTTTGGGAGGGAGGAAGAGCAAGGTGAAAGCAACGAGGAGGAGGAGGAGGAGGAAAGGTGTTGCAAGGTGGAGGTATGACTTTGATTCATGGATCATGGTCATTTGAGTGGTTAAAGGTGATTTAATACTTCATTTTGAATGGAAAATATTTACATGTGGTGTTTGATTGTGTTAATGTTGTTGAATTGTTGTTAACTTATGTTGAAAACAATGGTTGTAACTTCTTACTTTATAAGTAAGTGACATATGTGATCCATGTACATAGACTTAAATAAATATGCAATGCACTTGAGTGGAGTTATATGACATGTTTCTAGACCTTAAACAAAGCACATACATTACAGATGAAATTTTGTTCAAAACAGACTCGGTTTTGAAAGTGCACTTATAGCGATAGTCGCCATAGAAGCAGTTCGAAATTGCCTTAATTTTTGACAATTGTGATGGCACTTTATAGAGAGATCCTTAGGGGTTTATCACCATATTTATAATGTTTTATATGTATTTTTGTTGCTTTTAAAAGCTTGAATAGTAAAATTTTAAGTAGCATCTCGAAAACAACCAAAACATCACTTGTGCAAAACTGCCTTGTTAAATCTTGATTTTTGGACTTCAAACGTTTTGAAAAGGACTTTATTTTTGAGCGATTTGTTTTATTTCTTTTTAAAAGTGTTGTAAGTTATATTAGAGTATTTTAAAAGTAGTTGGAGATTTATATGAATTAATAAGAATTGGTTGTGAATTTTCAAAGGAGAGATATTTTGTTAAAACATGTCGTTTTTCAAGTTTCTAATGATTTTTCAAACCCGTTATTTTCAAGTGATATTTCAAGGGTGTGTCTTAAAATATTTTATACGTATTATGACATCCATATAACTTATATAAATATCTTGGAAATATCTTATATAAATATATGAGAAAATATCTTATATAAATATCTTGTTTTAGATTGCAAAACAAAAGGTTTAAAAGGGGTTAGTAATTTCTTAGGGGTCAAGTGGTTAAACTTTTTAATTACTTTTTAAGAAAGTAATTCACTATGCTTAACACTAATAAGCAGACGTAGTAATTTTATTTATTTGTGAGATTTATGATTGATGTCGAGTAGGGAGGGAGCATAGAGCTCTAACCTACTAGGCTTATCTCTTAACTGAGGAATAGGTAAGTGGAAAATACCATAAACGTGCTAATCAAGTTGATTTCTTATTATTTATGAAAATCATTAATACTATACTTAACACTAAAAGCCAACGAGGTAGACTTATCTATTTGTGAGAATAAAGAGTGAAATGTCTAGGAAAAGCTTGGAACAACCAGTGCCCGAACTTACCTAATTTCACTCTAGGGCGAGGAATAGTTAAGTTGGAATGTCGAAAACGAGTTAAGTGTATGAATTGTGATTTGTATGAGCAATCATCTTTGGAACTTGATAGTTAAACTAGTACATACTGGCTTGATTGCATATGAAATTAGATCTTTAAAAAAGGTTCGTAAAGACGATAATAAGTAGGAAAAGGGTTTTGGATTTGTTGGACAATGTGTTAATCACGTTTGTCTTTAATCCTTTTTTATTACACTTAAGGATGTAAATAGATCATTAAAAGAATGATTTAAATATAAGCAAAAGAGATATGGTTTTAGGTTTGTAGTGACAATGTCTAAGTAACATTCGTCCTAAACCTTCTGAATTGATTTGTGAAAGTACTTAGATCCTTAGAAATGGATATTTTGAAGGAAATAATAAGTAATGGAATATTATAGAAAAAAATATAGAAAAAGATGCAGTTTATTAGATAAATGAATTTTACTAATAAATGAGTTTTAACTAATAAAAGGATTAATTAAATTGAAGGGATTATGAGTTGCTTAAGTAACTTAATCAAACTTTGTATGCCTTGATTGTGCTTTGATGATGATATTGTTTCGTATGTTTATTCGTTTATGGAAAGTAAATGAAACTTGGTTTCCATGTAGAAATATCTATATTATACCAGATACTCGATTAGTGGACTATAAATTGACCAAAAAATTGACTTAAGAAGTTATCGAAAGGCTTCATGATTTCCTACCAATAAGAAACCCTTGGGAGGAGTATTGGTATGAAACATCTCGAGATTTCGCTCACTTCTGAGTGAACTAGGTTTGAGTTAACAGGAAAATTCACCCACTGATTTTGAGGAGACCGGGACCGATAAGTGTTCTACTTATCGAATACCACTTCAAAACTAGTACATAATCTATGTTCTAGAAGTGGTTGTAAAGTGGAATGTTATAGAGTTGAACTATCTATC